>OZ022556.1:52448950-52964950 GCA_963991005.1 Barypeithes pellucidus
GATATATGTTCATGTGAACTTTTCTTTATAAAATGCCCTAAGGAATCTGAAATATTAGCACGTCACTAAGGAACACCATGTATATATTTTTAGTGGTTCGCCCAGTACTATAGAGTAGGCTCAGATTTTTCCACTATTCATTAGTACCATATACTAAATAAAACTAGACTGTTCACTACCCTTTATCGCTGTGGGCTTCATTTATGCTTAGACATTGGCGATTTTCATCTGATCACTTCACCGACACTTAGAAATTCTTGTGTCTATGTAATGTTTAACACTAGTGGGAAAATAGTTCCGCATCATTTTCTGTAGGCCTAGGGTCCTTAAACAACCTTTGACGGCACGTAACGATGACCTATTTCTTTTGGCTTGGTGGTCATTCTAGTTTACTTATTTCTATGTTAGTACTAAATAATATAAATAGTTCTAAAGACAATAAAAGAAATATTTTTTAACGTTATATAACTTTAAATTTGTCTTTTAAAAGTACAACATTAACGACTTTTCAGGATTTAAATGTCGTGTAAAGAGGGGTGGATTTTCAAAAGGGACTTACATACATTACATTACATTTTTAATCATTACCCATTAACTTATATAACATATACCGGGTGGCCCACTAAACCGTTAATCTCACAGCTTTGCGAAACATTTTTTAAGAAAAGTTTCGGAGTGAAATAGTTGGAAATAATTTTAATTTGCTAGGTTGGCCGCTAGACGGAGTAATACTAATTACAAATTAGAAAAACGAAGTTTCTCCTTAATTTCAATAGTGAAAGGTATATTTATATTTCCTTTGAAATCTTTAAAAATTTCTACATAATTTTAGTTCTGAATGTTTTTCTCTAGCTCACCAAATGGTATGGCCCATTAGTCCGAAACAGTGAAAAGAATGCTGGCAAACAGTAAAAACCTAAATCTATTAAATTTGATAAAAAAAATTTCATTCGTATTTTTTAGTAAAATACCGAGTTTAAATTACTTCATAAATGAAGACTAGAATCACAATGTATATTTCATATTCATATCAATTTTTTTATTGCAAAATTATTATAGAAAATGAATATTTGGTAGAATTACATATATTTGAAACATTTGCTTAAATTGTAAATCTGACGCCACAGCGACAGTTCGCCTTCGAAAGGGCGACCCGACGCCTGTCTGAGGTCTGATTGGTTCACGCCTGAGGAAAAAGATATCAAGTGCACAGTGTATTTAGGCGTGCGACGATACCGGACATTACCATCAGCGTCGGAGCGCAAACCTTCTATTGTTTTAATACTGTGTTTCTGTTAGTATTTGATGGGGAATGGTGATTTTAGCACGGCTATGCTTGAAAAAAAAATTGATTACTTATTTTTTGACCTTGCTTTCCCTTTTACCCCCGTTTCAGACTCCTGTGCCCTACAATTACTGAAATTTGGCGGCTGTCCCAAAATGTAAAATTCTCGAAAACATGCCGTTATACAAAACGAGGAGGCCTAGAAAAATTCTTTTGTTTTACCAAAAGTACTATAGTGCTGCGAGAACCGCATCCTTCTATATTTACTAATAACCGAGATACCCCGTAAAACCACCCAAAAGTAGACACCCTGTAGTTTATAAACAGCGCTGAATAATACTGTCCATTAAAAAGTCTAGGTTCCATTCTGTAACAAAATTTACACTGTTAGTTTAGTTTACAACAGTAGAGGAATATGACAATTGACTGGCATAATTGTCATATTTTACATCACATTTTAAGGCCACCATAATCTTATAGCGCTGTAAAATTGGGGTTAAAATCGCACCATAATGCAAGCCGGATAGTTGCTGTTATTATTACTGTATTAAATTTTGTATGAGTTTTGCGGAAGATATACAGTTAATAGGCTATCAAAATAATTAATAACGTTCTAACTACATTAAAACTTAGTTTAGCGGCGCATGAAGACGAATAATGCGCGAGTAAACGGAAACCCATATTTGTTTAGTGTATTTTAAGCATCACTAAAAAAACGACACCTTGTTTATGTGACTTACCCAAGACGTGATTTTTCGATTTTTCCAGATTATTGCAGGTAGGTTTACACACACATTTTTGTCTATTTAAGCCCTGATTAATTGACATTAAGTTTAAGACTAAAAATTAAAGTGGGAACCTTACGAATTAGTAAGTTGTAGGTAAACTGCGGAGGGACGAAACTAAGAAGCAGTGCCATCACAGGTATCGCTTTATTCGCCCACTCCCAGAGTGCCTTAAAGGATGTCTGTTATAGCAGGAATTCCCAACCTTTTGCCGTTCGCGGCGCACTTAGAGGTTTAGTATTTTGACACCGACGCCTTACTAAAAAAATTGACCATAGTAATAAGAGGGCAAAAAAACGTTGCTTTCATATGGGGGTCGCCACCAGATTGAACATACGCGTTCCCAGCGCACTAATAAGAGTACAGTACGTTTCACGAAAATTGGATACGACTTAATGATTTCCTGGGTAGGTCCCATTGTATCGACAAGAGCTTGGAAATAAACAAGTGAAGTATGAAGGGGCGGACTAAGGAAAACAAGTAATGATATGATTATATTAATGTAATCAAATGAAATAACATTTTTTTTAAATATTACTAGTCATATTTATTTACATTTATAATGTCATTCTATAGATAGTTCTGTTTCGCTATCGCTATCCTCATCAAAATTAATTATAATTGGATTAATTATACTATCCAGACTAATATACGAATTTTCTACAGATATTACGTGACGGACTGAATTTTTCTAACTACCTGGGGGAATATCATTAAAGCATTTTCGTATTAATTCTACAACACTAGAACTTAAAGTCGGAGAAATATTTTCAGACCTAACCAGTGATTTTAACTGGTGCTACATATGCTCTATGGGGTTAAAAATGCAATAATAGGGTGGGAGCCGTAGCACTGTATGTCCAATTTCTTCTGCCAATGTGTCACAAACATATACTTTTTTTATACAAAATGTCTTTAAAACTTCTAAAAGATCCCTTTTTTTATAACTTTCTTCAAAATATACATCATTCGCCGCCATGTAGTTCTGAATCTCCAATTTTGTATTATTTGAGCTTGGAGCTTTATGTAATTGGCGACTGTGATAGCTCGCATTGTCCATTACTATCACGCTATTCTGAGGAATGTTTGGTAAAAGACAATTCTCGAACCATTCCTCAAAAACTAACAAATTTTACAACAAAAAGATATTTAAATATAAATAAAGCAACCTAACCTACCTGATGTGCCTATATTTAATTATAATTATTACAATCCGGTCCTTTCCACATAATAATTAACAAACGGTCATAAATAATGGGATGGCCCAGGTACTTTTACGTTATATCCATTTTTCTTGAAACAATCTTTACCCAAAAAAAGGGTCCGTACTACATATTATAGGGGCCCCTACTAGATTTATCGTACAGAGAAAGTTCCTTCCTTAAGGAGGAAACATTTTACGCCAAAATTACAGCCAATGGTTACTTCGTCACTTCACGGTACCCCTGCTCACTCACCACGGATTGGGAACCCCTGTCCTATAGCGCTTGTGTTTGAACATAAAAAAAACCCTAACAAACATAGAAACACAAAGAAAATTGTTACTGTTTTGTAACGCGATACCGTATTACTTTTCCCTTAATATAAGCTGATTCGCACAAGGTGGATTTTAGAGGTATAAGTCATGGCGTTGCTGTCCGGCGTCATGAGAAAAATAGGGAAGAGTGAAAAATATATCATCCCCTATCCCTACCCCATTGACGCCAGTAACCAGGCCGTATGAGAGCGGATATCTCGTGTGGGATGGTACGCACTCCCCAATAGGTAGGTCATACCGCAATGCGAGACACCAAGGGTTGATAACCCTTGGGGGCGCAGTGTATGATTGAGGATCGTAGTTCGGATCCCACCTTAGCTGTAGGTCCCCTCGGGAATGGCCCTGGCAGCGAACGAAGAGATAAAAATTGATTAAAAAAATATGACTGAAGTAATTGAGAAACATGTTGGTCACCCAAGGTCAACTTTTCTTTAGTAACCCATAAACTACACGAGTTGATAGAAAAAACCATGTTTTGAATATTTTCGGCTATGAATTTTTTGAATAATTCCTTTCCTAATTATTGTTTTATTAGGATTCGGTTTTACGTTAATGTGCAAATGAGTTTTTTTCTGCCATATCCTTTTCTAAAAGGGCAATAAACATTTTTGTTTTCAAAATTCAGTCAGTTTCTACCTCCTTAATGTAAATATTAGCATACCTATAAGGTTCTACCGGACGTCTTACCTGCCATCTTAATAGCGGCGTCTACACATAAGGTTCTACTTGACGTCTTTCCGGGCGTTTTACCTGACAGTTCAACAGTGTTGCCAAGTCTGTGAAATTTCACCAGATCTGGTAATTTTATGAATAATCTGGTGATTGGTGAAAAACTGTTTAAAATAGCCCGATTTCTGGTGTGTGCAGTCTAACTTATGTGTGGGCGCTTCTTTAAAGCAATGGGTATCCTTTAGTTTTTGTTGTATTTGTAGGTATATCATATGTCATTAAAGCGGCATCCGTACCTAAGGTTTTACCTGACTTTCTACCTGACGTCTTACTTACCTGACTTTTAGGTAGTCAAGTTAGACTGCAGACACCAGAAATCGGGATTTTTTAAACAGTTTTTCACCAATCACCAGATTATTCATAAAATTACCAGAGCTGGTGAAAATTCACCAGACTTGGTAACACTGTTAGACTGTCAGGTAAATCGTCCGGTGAGACGTCAAGTAAGACGTCGTCAGGTAAAACCTTATGTGTGAACGCCGTCATTAAGGCGTCAGGTAAGACGTCAGGTAAAACCTTATGTGTGGACGCCGCTATTAAGGCGTCAGGTAAAACTTCAGGTAAAAACCTTAATATGGACGCCGCTTAATGATGATGATGATGACCATTTCGTTCGGTCTCCTTGTATGCATACAGGGTGTTTGGATAATGCATCAAGATACATGGAGAGGTAATTCTACATGTTAAAATAAAGGTGTAAGTTATATAACAAAAAGTCGAAAACTCAATACTTTTCGAATTACAGCCTGTTATGGTTCAATTTTTTTTAAAACTTATTACATATAATCGCAAGATTCAACTATCACGTGATATTTGGCACAGGGACTACGCTTAAGGACTTCTATCATTCTGTTATAAAAAATTTTTCTCTACTGTGCCACCAGATGCCACTTACCTGAAATTCAAATTAAATTTTTGGCATATCGTTTTTGTTTTGACAGATATTGGATAAAAGAACATGTCATGAGAATGACAAAAGAATACCTAATAAAATAGTTACTCTTTATTGTAGTCAATCCATCCCGTTTAGACGCAAACAGAACTGGAATAAAGTTTTTATTAGCAGTAAAATCGGCTTTTCAAACTGAAATAAATAAACAAATTATTGAGTTTTCGAGTTTTCGTTATATGACTTACTATCCTGATGCATTATCCGAACACCCTGTATAATTAGGTAGATTAAGCTAGGAGTCTCGGCCTCAACTTCGCCATTTGTAAACTTTTACAATAAAGTCATTTATTATTATTATTAATATATTTTTTTATATAACTTCCTAATTCAAACATTTCGGTTAATAGATATTAAAATATAATTATTTTATACATGAAAACTCTATAATCGTCAATAATTTATGACAACCCAATTAGTTTCGACACGTTCACCTAAATTTTTCAGCCGCGGAAGAAACCTATTTAATTTTTTTAAAGGATGGTGCACAGCTTAATTAGATAATGACAACCTATTTTTATTGTTTATATCCACACTTACTTTTATCATACATCGGCGACTAAAGTACCGATTATTTTAGAAGATGACCTAAACTGGTTGCTGATGTGATTGTAATTTACAAATATGCTTGTGTGTTTCTAATCAAGTTTATTTTTTAATTAGTAACTTGTTATAAGTAGTAAATTTTTTACGAAGGTTGTAATTGTATATGTACAATAACGCCCACGAAAATACGGGTAGCATCTTTTGTTACGTAAATATAATATACCGGGTGTTTCAGGAGGAACGCTCACCCCTATAACTTTTTTATTGTTTAAATAAATAAAGACCACTGCAAAAATGCCAGACGCAAGGTCACAACCAGAACATAATATCCTGAGGAAACTCGCAGAGAACAAATGGGGTGCAAGCCCGAGCGTCCTGAGGATGACGGCGAAAGCCTTGCGTTTTTCGACAGCGGAATACGCTTGTCCAGTGTGGAGTAGATCTAAACATGCCAAACTGGTCACGATCGCACTGAATGAGACATGCCGAATTGTAACTGGCTGTATAAGCTTAGACCTCAATATGTTGAAAGATTCAAACAAATCTTTAATGAAAGTCACCTTCTCCATAACCTTGAGGAACCCCACGGAACCAGTCGCCTAAAATCTAGAAAAAGATTTATGCGCAACACAGGAATAGAACCACCAGCGAGTTTCCCACTCCAACAAGTACCGCCCCGAGGGATGAACCTCGAATGGAAGTCATAGCGCGCGTCAAGTCTAACCTGACAAGGTGGAATATGGGAAATGCTGACGAGATGATCTGCGACTGTGGAGAAGTGTAGACCACCGACCACCTAAGAACATGTATACAATGCTCATCGAAATGCACCCTTGATGACTTATCGTATGCTAACACTGAAGCCGTAAACGTAGCCCGATACTGGGCAGAAAGATTGTACAGAAGAATTTTGGATCTGGACTCGAAAAAGTAAAAAGTAAGTATTGTTTAATTACAGAAATAAAATTTGGCATTTTATGACATGACGGACTTCATTTTGTCACTTCCGGTTTATCCGAAAATAATCCCTTATAACTTTTGATTTTTAAATGGAACCCCCAGTATATTTTTGGCTATATCGATTCAGAACACCATTCCATTGGGAAATAATTTGTCTACCTTTTTGCCCGAGTGACCCAATATGTTTCCATTTGAAAAAAATTGAGTTTTCTAGGAATAATAAGTGTTAGAAAGGGACGTATGGGGTATCGTTGAATTTGGAATGGTCTTCTGAATCGATATAGCCAAAAATATACCGGGTGTTTCATTTAAAAATCCAAAGTTGAGGTCATTTCCGGTTAAACCAGAAGTGACAAAATTGAGTCCGTGATGTTATAAAATGCAAAATAATATCATATGCAAACCCACCAAAAATGTATTTCTGTTATTTAAATAGTTATAGGGGTGAGCGTTCCTCCTGAAACACCCGTTATATATTTTTCTAACAGCTCGCCGACAAGCGTAATTATCCTTATAATACCATGGGTACCCTAATACATATAAAAATAAGTCAACTAGTTTTGTAGTGTGGTTAAATAGTTGGGTATTCTTTAAATTCACGAAGAAAAAATTATTTAACTATATGCTGGCCATTTGGTTTCTATCAGTGCCAATCACGCAATACATACACATTTAAGTATGGATATCATTTAACTGGTTAGCAAAATATTCTTATTTTTGCGAACAGAAAAATGTAATCGGTCATCCAAAATGGCTAGCTGGTCAGCAATTTATGGACAGCACACATTTCTGAATCGTGACAGTGCCCTGGGAAAACAAGTGAAAACCCTCCCCCGCTACACCTTTTGTAATCGATTTCCTTCTGTATTCGGCAAAAGAAAACACAAGAAAGTTACATAAATTGACGGTGCCCTGGGACCTCTGAAGTAACTGCTTCTAGACATGTTTCGTTCTACTGACCCATTGTAAAATCTTGCTGACCAAGTAATCATTTCGCAGCTCGACTGTTAATAACGGCAAACCATTTTCTTTAAGTATATACATAATTTATCATTAGACTATTTTCGCAGCAATGACCCAGTGAAATGGTTAAACAAATATTCTGCTAAAATGTAAAAATATCAAAATAAAACTCATATTATGACATATAAGAACGGTGACTAAATATTTTAGTAAATAAAATATTTACAGAATAAATTTAAGATGCGCACTGAATCGACACGACATAATCGGTTAACCGTCATCATCCGCGCACAGCTTCGGACCAATCAGATCGTATCCGACAGTGGATGAGAAAAGATTTTCTATATCATATAAATTCAGTGGATTTTGGAACCATCGTATATATTTGAAAAGCAGAGTTTTTTATTTCGGTGTCTTGCGTCTTAATGCATGGCCTATTGCAGATTTAATAGAAAATTTGAAATTGTTCAATTATTTGACTAATAAAATATATTGTGTGTTATATATTTACCAAGAGAAATACAAATGTATTTTTTGTGGCTTAAAATATACAGGGTGTCACATTTAAAATAAGAAAGTTATATCTAATAACTTTTTGACCTGATCCGGTAGATGTAATTTTGAGGTGACATCCTATTCTACTTACTACACATTATACCTTTATATGAAACCTTTTATATTAAACATTTTCTTGTATTATTAGGAATAAAAGATATAGAGGACATGTCTAACATCGACAATTTTTCAATTTACCTCGTATCTTTTAAACCAGCGAATATTTTTAAGTTGGGCTTTTATTATTTTTAGTTTCTCCCAAATACATCTCATGACACGGACATCAGTTTTTTGATAAATTCAATAATTACCGTCATAACCAGCAAAAGTGTCAAAATGGATAACCCTGTACATGAGATTTCATGTATTTTTAACATTTTGTCATCTCGGGTTCATTTTCACTGTTATAATATAAAATATATGCATTTTTCAATGAGTGGCTATACAATTTACAAGGAAATTTTTACAAATCTGTAATGCTTTATGCTTAAATTGGCTGAACGGTCATTGAAAAATTTAGGTCGACATATGACGTATTTCAACACATTTAATATGAACTGACAGGTATTAAGGTATTATACAAAATATACGCTTTACGTTATACTCTGTATTAAGGCGCTGCAATTCCCTTAACGCATCCTTGCTATATTTTAAATGAGAAAGCTTATCCATCAGCTCTATACTGAACTGGGTTTACCCCTACAATCGGACCTGATGAGACTAAATATCCGATAATGTATTTTCTGAAACTGCTTTAGTTTAACTTTTAAATCTTCTTGTTTGTGCGTAGGTGGATTATTTTTTATTTTTACGAGGCAAACAGCTGCTTCTTGTTAAGCAGTCTTTAATCTCAATTTAAAAATTATCCATTTAATTAAAGCTTGCACTTGTAATTTAATTAGTCGATCAAAAGAATATTGTTAATTGTGTGGATTGAATGAGATTAAATAATTGAAGTTATGGACGTTTTTCAGTAAAAGTGCATACAGCAAAAGATACTGAAGGTAGTTCCTATTGCCCTTCTTGGATTTCTAGAGTTCCGTATCAAAATTTGTAAAACGCAATACGTCTGCGCCTTTCCCTTTTTCTCAAAAATATAGAAAACAAAACAAACCCGAACAAACCCAAACTAAGACCAAGATTTAAAAAGATACAAACCAAATTACAAAAACAAACTTTTGCTTCCTAGTCTTTGTGTGAGGTATAAAATAAAAGCTAATGACTTGAGGATACGAGAAATATATAATTCATATATCTTACTTTTTATTTCGAACGACGTTCAACAACTCGAGGGACGTCATTTTGCATACAATATCATGTTAAAAGAGGATGTTGATACCTATATTGAAGACTAACAACAATATTTTTTTGAGGAAATAAAGTTGTTATAGCGCAGATTATAGGCGAAGGGAGATTATGTCGAAAAATAAAAGTCATTTGTATGATTGTCACACTTTTCTAGTGACCCTCGTAATAGTCAAGACAATTATTAAAAAATCGAGGACGTGTAGAAAGAATGCATACATTGAAAAAATCATTAAGGGTTTGTTCGGGTTTGTTCGTGGTACAGAGAATTTATATTCAACTATCAACTGGTCGCTTCCCATTTTTATTTGCCAAAGATATTGTTTTGTGTAGTTAAAGCCTTGGACTGGTATTAGTTAGCCTGTCAAAAATAAACAAAATGATGACTTCTTAGCGGACTAATTATGATTTCATTCTTTACATCGGTTTCATAATGGTCTGTCTTGATGATGAGCGTTTTTTTTTATTGTTTCGGTAGACTGGTTCGCACTGCTTGTGAAATGAAAATTTTTAAACAATAAGTTAACTTATGCTCAGGACTGATCATAGAGCGGTTTCACATACGACAAATGACACTGTTGATCCTTTTATAGGCGACAATGTGTCTGAAACCGCTCTGACGGTGTTTTCAAATACGACTGATTGTGGATCCTGATGATCAGTCCAAATAAGACCGGGTCATTGTTTAAAGTGGTCTGTTTACATACTAGTCGACCGAAAGACAAATGCACGGGCGTCAGTCGAGTCCGTGCATGTACCGGGTGGCCCACTAAGAGAGGACGCCGCCGGTTGTATCTCGGAAACCGGTAATCGCACTGCTTTGGGAAAAATTTATTTTTAAGAAGGCTAAGAGAAATAACTTGAAATAATTTTACTAAGGTTTGGCCACTAGAGGGCGTAACACTAATTACAAATTAGAAAAACGAAGTTTCTACTTAATTTCCCTAGTTAACTTAGAGTTAACTTAACTTAAAATATTTTCATTGAAATTTTTAGAAGATTCTACATAATTTTTGTCCTGAATGTTTTCCAGCTCATCAATAAAGTGGTGTGGGGGAGGGCAAATTTTTATTTTTTTTTATATGTTGATATCTTCGATTTTCGCTAATAAAATTAACCGAATTTAGTCTCATTGTAAAGAGTTTTTGTTGTTTTATTATTTGTATTATCAGTCACGTCGTTTAAGTTTTTCTAGTGGAAGGTAGGGGCGCTAGTCACAATACCAACATATTTTGCTTGTTTTCTTAAAAAATTGAAATGAAACAGTATAGTTATTTTGACATGGTTAAAAAATGTGTCAAAAACAAAAGAATTCAGTGAAAACCGCAGTTTGATATCTTATCTCTAGCCGAACATATTGACATTTCACAAATTTAAACAAAATATTTAGGATATTAAGTTAAACTAACCTGAACTAAATGCACTTTAAAACTCTAAAGATAATAAAATGTATTTGCTATTTTTGTAATAAAAATCACAACGGCGCGGCGGGAATAAACTAAATAAGTCACTAAGAATTATTCAAGTTACAACGACAAAATAAGTAGGCTTTGAAAAAAATTAAGTATTTAACATTTATTTTATACCAGTAACCTTTGGAAAAAAAGAGCACCGTCAAAGTTTAGGTGACATCAAAATATTACTGCATTGTTCATTTGGTTAGTCTGAGCAATTTTGATGCGACCTAAACTTTGACGTTGCTATTTTCTTTTCCAAAAACTGGTTTAAAATTAGATTCAAATATTCAATTTTTTTTCAAACCCTACTTATTTTTTAAAATATTTCTTAGTAACTTATTTAGTTTATTCCCGTCATTGTGATCTTTATTTAAAAAATTACTAATAAATTCGGATAATTTTACTATTTTTTAAGTTTTAATGTTCAGTTAGTTCAGGTTAGCTTAGCTTTATTGGATACCAACTTATTAGCATCCTAAATATATATTTTTAAATAGTTATATATATCAATATGTTCGCATAGACAAGACATCAACTTGCGGTCACTAAATTCATTTGTTTTTGACACTCTTTTTAACCATGTCAAAATAAATATACCATCCCATCATTTGAAATGACGACGTGACTGATACAAATGATAAAACAACAAAAGTTTCGGTTATTTTATTAACGCAAACCGGAGACATCTACATTTAAAAAAATAAATGTTTGCCCTCTCCTCAGCACTTTATTTGGAGAATTGGAAAAAACAATCAGGACAAAAATTAGATAGAATTTTCTAAAGATGTCAACGGAAATCTTTTAAGTATGCATTAACTAGAGAAATTAAGTGGAAACTTCGTTTTTGTAATTAGTCTTACGCCCTCTAGCGGACAACCTAGCAACTTAAAAAATATTTCCTGCTATTTCTCTTGGCGACTTTTCTTAAAAATAAATTTTTCCCAAAGCTACGCGATTAACGGTTTCCGAGATAGAGCCGGCGTTGCCACCCGAAAAGAATGCGGATAAAACATTTGCCCGTTATTGGGACATTATCACGTTTTCATCCTAATAAATCATGATTTAATTCATACTTTATTTTTTTAATTTTCAAATTGAATATTAGTACCCTAAACTAAAATAACAACCTTTAATAAAACGAAGAGATTTTTTAATTTAATTAGAATTATTTTATCTCCCCTTCATTTTTTTTCCGGCGGCATCAATGCTTAGTTCCCTATTGCTGTGATGATTTAGCAGGTGGATGTCAATAAGCTGACCAGGATTAACGTTCACCGATTGGTCGTCTATCTAGCGAAGCCTTTCGATGTTCACAAGCGTAACAACTGTTTGGTGCTTCGGTAATATATTTCTATATAAATATTTACGTTGCGAGTGTGAAATTGTTAAAATTCTTTATTAATAATTAAGTATCTATATTTTACATTTTTTATGGAAAATTTTAAGTTTATAATTGCTTTGTGGGACTTATTACTGCATATTTCTCCTCAGCCATTTCAGGCATCGCTAAGGTAAGTTCCATAGGGCAAACTATATGTATCATCAAGATCTTCGACATAAGGCCCTAGGTCGAAGATTTTTACACGTATTCGTCCCATAAAGTTGTTTTCAATTGTCAAATTGACCAAATAAGAACTAGTACCCAATGGGCATGCGAAAATACTTACAAAATGTCGTTGGAATTTTAATTTGAATATACAATACAAGGTAATATAATTCTGAAATAAATAATGTTTATTATTAATAGAAAAATGGACTTTTATAGGCTTTTATAATATATAACTGATTTGATATAAGATTTATGTATATATTTTTTTTTCGTTGCTTTTATAACCTTTTCATAAACAAACGACCCGTTATGCAAACACATTTTTAGAACTGATCAAACCACCGACTTGAAACAAACATGAACCCGGTATTTCTATCTGCTTTGTAAAATAAACACAACAAAAAAGAGATGGGGATTCTTTCTGTTTTCGTTATAACAGGTAACCGGTTTGATATGTCTTGGTTGGGAAAAACAAACAATGGACGGACGTGACTCAAAAGTCTATATTTTTATCCAGTTTACAGCTGACTTGGTACAATCTTACCATATTGAGTTAAGAATTACTATTTTTTCCACAAACAATACTTAAATTTAACACACTAACACCGAAAAACAACAAAAAAATTTATTTAACAATAACAACAAATATGACGGTTGTTAATCCGGTAGTGTCAAACGTGATAGCAGGTATGAAAGACGGCCATTCTAATAAGGGATTTACAAAAAGTACGTTCCGAACGCTCGAAGGCGACGTAATGTCTTTGTCTAATTAACAGAAAACGACAAAAATGTTTATCTGGAAAGTTGTTTACTTACCTAAGAATGTGAATTAATTATTCTTCAAAGACTGTCAACCAAAGCCGTATCCTCCTTGATTTAAGATCCTTGGATCGAACACATCCATGTGACAATAAAATGTTCGACCGATCGTCAGGACTGACCATCAGTCACGTCTGACAGCGCTCTTAATATGCACAATAGAATCGTGCCCTTATAAGTATGCCATGCGTTTGTGTGACGACAACTACTAAAAATGGCAGCTTCTAACGGAGTTTATTATTGGTAACTATAACAAATCCTTAATCGGACAGACAGAAGGAACGGACTATGTTCAAAATGTTATTTTTTTTTAACAAGTTCCTTAATTAGTTTTTACTAGCATTGTAAAAGCTTCATATTTTGAAAACGTGTTGCTTTTAACTCTGTTTTTAACCCCTACTTACCAACTTCCTTAATTTTTATAAAAAGATTCGCCATTACGCTTTATTAATACTTTTTCCCTTTTTGTGATTTTAATAATACCATCTACTTTTTTTGTGACTAATAAATTTTGCAAATAAAAAAATTGTGATATTTTAAATGAAAAGCTTGTATGGTTGATGATAGTACATACATATTATTATAGTACTCTTATTCCGCAAAGACTAAGTAAAATGACTTCCAGAAGCAGGTCTTAATTTTTTTACAATTTCCTTCTCTTACATAGTTTTTAGTTAAGTATATTGAAAGTAACAAAAAAGTATAAACACTTGCTAGTTCCCATTAAAATACTTTTTCTTGATAAAATTGTGGAAGCGGTTTTTAAACGGATTGTTTAATAGAAAATACCCATGTTTAACCATTTGTTGAAGAAAATGTTGGTCGGCATTATCTCCTTCAGAGAACTGTCGTCCCAACACTACCTTATATACGGTCATAGAAATAAGTAAACCTAGAATGACCAAGTCAAAAAATGGGCTATCGTTTCATGCCGTGGCAACCTCCAGAGAATGTTGCGGAATTGTTTTATAGCCCGTGTTACACATTATATTAGCCTGAACAATTTCCAAGTATCGGTGACGTGGTCTGGTGCAAATCGCCAATATCTAAGCATAAATGAAGCCCACAGCGTTAGTGGCAGTGAACATTATAGGTTTATTCAGTAGCGGATACGGTGTCTGTTGAGTAGATTGCCCTCGGTTGTTACAACATCAGGAAAATACTGAGGCATACTGTTAAAATTTTAATTTAAATTAATAAGTGGCAGGTCATACATGATATTATCACAGACTTCGTAAAGCGTCTTTGACCAATGTTCTTTTTTGTGAAACCGGCTATACGTGTAATATCATTTTAGTTTGTTTTGCTCGGTCGCATAGTAACGCGCTGGGATAAATGCACCTTATTTTTAATTTCTCCTGTCTCCTGGATGCAAATAGAATATATATTTTTAGTTACCTGTAGTGACGATCTTTCCTTACATTAAATAGCGTGTCCCGTTGATATTACACGGCTCGATAAAACTTAAAAGTTAATAAAAAATAATATAGTATTGAGTTTGGTTAAAATCGTTATAGTAAGGTAAGCGGATTTTTTTTTAAATAGAAATACTAAAATAAATTTCGATCATTCAACCCTGTATAAAGGTTACATACACAGATTTCCACGGTCCGCAGATTAATTATTACTAAATATTATGGTTTGAGGTTACGCCATTATTTCAAATTCATTGTACCCAAGCTGCTTAGGAATGTACTATTTTTTATTTGGAGGACCAGGATTTTTCAAGTATCGCGTATAGTGCAAATTGGCTTATAAAGGATGTAGCACTGGATTCCTTGTAGTCTGCGAACACTGCTACTCTGGTACAGCATTTTCGATTGGTAAATATTTACGGTGCGGCATAGAATATTGTTTTCATACAAGGTCAAACCTCTTAATATACTCCTTTGAAGAAACAGTTTAATTTTCAGGAATCTAAGCCATGCTTGCTGGGCAAAGATTTTGTGATAATCATTAACTCATATGTGCCATGCTTCTTTAAATACTTGAAATGCTTTGTATTTGATCCAAAAATGTTAAACCTACCCGGTTGTTATACCAAAAGTTTAAGCATTACTCAAAAACATATTAAAAAACTTAGTAAAATAAAACTAGTGGCGTTCAATACGTGAGAGTTCAAGGCTAAGAATATGCCCAATTACGTAAGCATATTGTCGTTTATTTAAGACCAAACCTCAAAACTTCGTTAAATTTACTATAAAGTTACTATTTTTATAGCCATAATTTATGGCTGTAATGTGACTGGAATAACTTTTATTAAGAACTGCCATTAAATTATAGCAAAATTTTAACCTAAACTTTTAGTAAAAATCACAACAATATGGAGTAAGCCCATTTATATGAAAAGTTTTTGTAAAATTTACTAAAATATTTTGTAAATATTTTGACACATGGTATTCCCAAGCGGTCATCCATCCAAGTCTTGCATTTCATCGCTTCTACACCTATTATATGTTACGAAAATTGGAATCCGCTGCATCTTATTTCTGCACTGCATTTAAACTTGGTCATTTATACTATAAAGAAATACTGAAATAATAGCCAATGAAATGTACCATACATTTAAAAATATTTAACTACTGGAATTATAAATATATTATTTTAATTATACATTCGTTGGAAAAGTT
Source organism: Barypeithes pellucidus (assembly GCA_963991005.1). Lineage (NCBI taxonomy): Eukaryota > Metazoa > Arthropoda > Insecta > Coleoptera > Curculionidae > Barypeithes > Barypeithes pellucidus. The sequence goes on from OZ022556.1 coordinate 52,465,020, forward strand.
ACAATATACATATTTTAGTAATTACTTGATTTTACTAAATTTATTAGAAATTCTAACTATACTTTGTTAGAAATTATGTGTATCTACAATGTTATTTTGGTACGGATTAATAATGAAAATCGTAATTAATACAATATTTTATAGGAAATCGTACAATAAAATATTTACTATAATAATTTTACTATTTTGTTTTTTCGTGCACATACATACATTCGTTGTAAAATTTACAATATATTTTAGTATTGCTTGATTTTACTAAATTTATTAACAATCCTAACTAGTATTTTAGAAATTATATGTACAATATTATTTTGGTACAGATTATTAAAAAGCTTTAATATAATAATTTTACTAAAATACAAAATAGTATAAGTAATTATTATATCTTAAAAATTATATATTAGCTTGCATTATACAGTTTCAGTACCACTTTCGAACCTACATTGACATGCAATGTTTGTAAAAATAAACACCGCTTAGTGAAGTTTAAAAACAAACTTAAACCGTAAGACACATAAACGGCAATGAGTTTATTATTGCACTTGCTTTTACTCTTGCGAAATTCATTTTTAAATTTTCATATTTATACAAGGTATGATAGAGAAACGGATCGCCCTTATGGATATCGCTTAATTATGTTTCCCAGAACAGTCATCTTAATTTTTTGGGGGATGAATTACAAATTTGCTACGTGTACTAACATTGATTTTTTTAATTGTAGCTATCTGTATATTTTTACATTTTTTGATTTGACAGTTAATTTCAGATATTTTTAATGTGTGTCTTCGAAATCTTAACACTTTTAACTTTTATAATAAAACAGGTAAAAACTTTGTAGGAATAAAAACCCAATAATATGAAAAGAATTAAATTAAAATGTTGTAACTGTCCTGATATGACTCGTCGATCCTTAACTGCATTTTCATTTTAAAACTGCTTCATGTATCCCACTTTCCTAATCGATCTTGTAATTATTTTTTCTTCAAAAAAATAAATTGAAGAATCCGAGCAATTCGTTCTTCATCATAAATCTGTATTGAAATAAGACAAACAGAACAAAATACATTTTTTATTATTACTGTCCAAAGGAACTTTGTTTATTCAATAACATATTCAAATTCAATTTGTTTATTAAATTTTCTGGCTGCGCCACTGGAAGGTATTTAAAACACTAGGCACCGATGGAACGTTTCGTCTTTTTAAACAACTCCGCAAACTAGGAAACTGCATATTGCTGCTAAATTATAATAAGTACCTACTGAATATGCACTATATAGTAATAAAATATTAAGCACCATTCTAAATCTTCCGACAAATTATATTTTTAATAAACGTTAGAAAATTAACATCCACATTACTTAGTTGACAGCATTACTTATAAACTTATAATGTACATTAGTATTTCCTCTTACATACAGGGTGTCCCTGGATGGGGTTACATACCACAAATGGACCTAATTTTTAATTTCTCGACAAAAAGTAATTCTTTATAAAAAATTTTGCTTGTAAAAAAATTAAGAGTTGTCATAAGAAAATTTAGTTTTTGTATACAGGAAGGCCAAAATCGTAAAAAATGTACCTAAAGAAAACTAATTTTTTGTATACACTGAGTTCAATATCATTTTTTGTTTTTCTGAAACAGAAATTCTGTGTAGTATTAATTAAACTAGCATTTATTCAACGTGAAAAACCCCAACTTCTACACACTTTTAGTCGCCCTCGGGGTGGTGTGGTCGCCAACAATTTTGTAAGCACTACTTCTCCATGGATGGAAATCACAAGAGGAAAAAATCTTTGTTGGTCTTTTTAAAAGTTGTGCTTGTTGACGAAATAAATTTACAATATCAAAATTTCAGATCAGATGTACAGCTACCATTATTTACTTTTAACAAAAATGTTATGAAACAAGTCTAAATACAAATTTTGATAATATAATATTTAAACATAGAATAATAATAGTGGTAATTATTTGCATTTAAAAAAATCAAGATTGTGAGGTAAAAATAGTAGCATAAATAGGAGTTTATTCGGGTCCAACTCGACCCCCTCATTTTTCTAGCGTAAAGGTCTTCTTAAGGTCTCTGAGCCTTCATGTTTCCCACAAAATTTGTTTACTGGGTATCAACGTATCCGTTTAATACCTTTACATTATTTAATTTATTATAATTAAATAACGAACCAAAATGATAATGTTGCGTGGGAAAGTATTATATAGGTATGGTATGTCGATCATAAATTTAAAATTCAGTAGTTATTTACTATCAATTAAAATTATTCCACGATATTCCGCTCTTATTTTTTAACTTTGGCGTAAGTAAGTTCTGGTTTGCAAAATTATTTGTTGTAGGTAGAATCGTGGTAATGTTATTGTGGTCAGGACATTTTCAACCTACGTAATGTTAATATTTTGAAAGAAATCGGGTTTCTAGTGGAGAAGAAAGAAGACATATTTATTGTTACTTTAAAACTGGTTTTCGAAAGTATAAAATGTGGCAGCGTTTTTATTTTTAATTCCCTTATTTCACTAGCATCTGGTTTAAGAACAAATTTAATATTCTGATACATATTCACTGTTTAAGTAACTAAATTTGGTTTAAATGTCATGTTAAAGAGCAAAAATTATACAATAAAATTTGTTTAAATCGCATGAACCCAGTCGATATGGTTAGAGCAGTTTTCCTCTAATTTAGCCTACATACAGTCAGTTCAAAAAGTCTCCATACATTATAATATAAGCCTTTTATACATATCTTTTATTTAATTTATGTTTCAATAAAATATTTCTCATTAATTTTTATATTGGTTAGGGCTGAGGTAATAATATAAATTTTGTATTTCAGTCATCGTTCCAATTAGCTGGTTAAAATTAATCAAATGTATAAAAAGCTTGTGGTCTATGCAGACTTTTTGGACTAATTGTATATATTTTCTTTTGTTATATCTTCTTTTGTTATATTTACAGAGATATTGGACCTATATTGTTTAACCTATCCATTAATGGGCTATGTTGTCTTGATGTGGGGGGTCGTGTCATATCCTATGCGGATGACACAGTCATTATTTTTTCAGAGGGAACATGGGACAGGGTAAAGGAGCACCTAAGATGTGTTTTTTCAACGATTAAAACCTTCTTGGATACTTTTAAACTTAATTTAAACATCAGTAAAACACATTATGTCGCATTCTTTCATCATTCATCTTTAACAGAAGCTAATAGGCCAGTTTTTAATTCTATACGAATAGAGAATATAGCCCAACCCCTTAAAGAAAGCTCTAACACCAAATATCTGGGTATTATTATTGATAACCACCTTAAATGGGACCAGCATGTGTTGTATATGTGCAAAAAATTAGATGTCTTATTGTTAATTTATATATTCTCAAAGAAATTTTATGTAAAAAACTTTTAATCATGATATACAAAACACTTGTTGAACCACTACTACGGTATGGAATTCTAGTCTGGGGAGCAGCTTATAATACTCGCCTAGAACATCTTAGACTAATTCAAAACTATATAGTTAAAATAATTTTAAAAAAAAATTATATCCAACAAATCTAATATATTCAGAGGATGTGCCCAATCTCAAAGGATGTAATTTTGTCCACTGTACCGATAAATTTGAGCTAAACTATGTATCTCACAACTATGCTACTAAAGGGAACATTTAATGTGACTCTCTGTAGAAATGATAATGCTCAGCATTTTGTTTCCTATTTGGGTTCTAAGTTGTACAATCTTATTCCTGATAACATAAAAAAGGTAAAAAACAAAAAACGTTTCAATGTCTTGTACAAAAAATTGTATTTTCAAAATCAACAGCGTTTCGGATGGTTTTAGGCCTAGACTTTTTGTATTGCTTATTAAAGTCCGTTTTGTTGCAGTTGATAGCTCATATCGAGGGTTGAAGCCATAAAACAACCGTAAACCATAGGCGTTGCCAATAGTAATTACCTTATTTAATAAGAAAATTGGTCTCTGTCCATTGTTAAGTAGGATTAGGGTTAAAGTAGGTACAACAGGGGTAATTAATTTACCTATTTTTGCCTGCTTTAGGATGTTATTACGCCATTTGATGTGCGTTTGTCAAACTATGTATTTAGTTGTATTTAGATACTGCATTATCTCAAAGTTGAATTATTTCCTATACTTGTAACAATGGCTTCAAGTTTTTCGCCAACGTGTCTTCGTCAAATTAGCAAGAGTGCATTTTCTCTCCGAGAAAAGACATTAATATTAAACGTGCATGATGCTCTAGTGTACCAGAAACCTGCAAGTGATGTTCGTAGCATCATTGCAGAGTCTGCCAATATGGTAGGAGTTGGAGAGGCTACTATATATAGGTTCTTGCGTGAAAGAAAATCTAAGAACCTCAGTGAGCCAAAACCACTCCCAGGAAAGAAACCGTTAGAAATTGACAATTTCATTAAAAATGGTATTAGAAGAAAAGTACATAGTTTTTATTTTGCCAAGGAAATACCAACTATAGACAAAATTTTACAAGCCATTAACTACGACGAGGACTTACCACAGCTATCACGAACGAAACTATGGAAAATACTTCATGATATGAACTTTCGATGGGAGAAGCAAAACAGAAAATCTTTTCTTATTGGATCGAGGTATTATAGTGCTCCGTTTACCACCTTACCATTGTGAGCTAAATCCTATCGAATTAATATGGGCTCAAGTAAAAGGATATGTTGCTAGAAATAACAAAACTTTTAAAATGCAAGAAGTGCGACACCTCTTGCTTCATTCTTTAGCAAATGTGTCATCAGAAAATTGGCAAAACGCCATAAAACATGCTATAGTAGAGGAACAAAAAATGTGGGAACTTGACAACGTAATTGACACAACTATGGAAATTGAGCCTTTAGTAATAAGCGTAGGACATGATGACTCTTCAGATTCTTCTGAGGACCATTTTATCGAGTTATAATTATTGAAATTGTCAATATTTTTTGATCTGTAAATAAATTAGTTTTCTTGTAAATAAATTCATAAAATCATAAAATCTATTACATTTAAATAAAATAATAAGCGGTTACATTAAAGACCCAACTCTCCGACCATGATGGGCCGTTTTAATCATTATCCTTTCATTTCATTTTATGGCTCTATTGTTACTTTATCTGTTACCCGGTGGAATAGGTCAAAATTTCTTCATCTTTATGCTAGATGTACGTAAAAAGACCATTTTATAGGTAACATATTTTAGGCCACCGGGCCCTTGTTTTGAATCTTTAATGAGGGTATTGAGCTATCAACGGCAACGAAACAGACTTTAAGGTATCATTTCGCGCACTGATATTGTGATTGTTGATGTGATTGATTTTCGGATAAGTTATGATAAACTATCTTGAAACATATAAAACTGTGAGACAAATCTTGCACATACAGGTATCTCATACCTAGGTGCAGTTATATTTTGCGATATAGTTAAGAAAATTGTGAATCAATAAATATTGTAAATCTTTATTATTAATTTGAAATAAATTGAAATTGAAGTATTGCCAAAAAAAAATTAACTTTTGTATGAGGTACATAATCTGACAATATCCAACTCATAAGGTTCGTACAAAAAGGGGTTTATCATTAGGAGGAAGAAGTCAGCAATAACCCTTTTTTCCGAACTGGCTATAAATAACATGTCTACTTTTTTACCTCTCTTAACTTATGATTTTTTTACAATTGGTTGGCGTTTAAAAATTCCCTAAAACTATTTAATTTTCCTTCCTTACCTTTTATCTTTTAAAAAATTAAATAAATTATAATCCATAACATAACATTGTCAAGGACGAATGCATGCACCGTAGATTGAGTTGCAATAATTGGGTTAGCCAACGTAATCGGTCACGCCTATGCACGTTAATAATAACAGTAATAATGTAATAGAAAAGGCAAATAGATTCCGTAAGCCGTTAAAATCTGAACGACGCATCTTCAAATTACTTTGAAGCTCCATCTGTATGTTAAAACAGCTTCGTTGTTTTTACACAATCCTAGTCATTTACAGACAGATAATTGATTTGGTAAAAATGTGCAAACCATTATTTGCAGTGATTTAACCTAATAAGCAGAGTCATAAGGAGTGTATAAAATGCAAAAGCGATGTTAAATTAATGGATATTTAATTAATTAAGCTTTGCTTATAAATTACCGTTAAAACCTCGTTTATTCAATTTTTTAATGGTACTTTAAATATTATTTATATACGAATTAATTATACTATTCTACAGCTTTAATCTACCTGATCGTCTTCTGCTGTTTAAAAATAAAAGCTTTCTCACGGATTAAGTCTGTGTTGTTTTATCGATAAAACAAATTCGTAAAATACGGCATTCACAAGGATTCGTACAGATATAATTAAATTATCTAAAAATATGATATAGCTTGACTTTTCTAGCTGTACTTTTGTATTCTAAACGATGATTTAATCTTTAGAAGTTTAACTGTAAAAAATTCCACTTTTTTAATTTACTATTTACATTCCACTATTTTAATTTTAAAAAAATTACATGAAATTATACAAAATAATGGAAGATGTTGCGAGGCATGTCGTTTTTATCATGACACTAAACAAAAGTAATGTATTGTAATGTAAATTATACGTGAAAATTAAAACAACCTGTTTTTGACTGTTATAAACTTATAAACGTTAAAAATAGTATACATAAAAATCTACACGAACCCTCGGGTTCCTTACTATGCCTCTATGATATTTTGCTTCAATGGAAACGCTATAGAACCGGTGTGTGTCCGGATGAACTGAAAGTATCATTGATCAAACCGCTGTACAAAAAAGGTGACCTGGAGCAAATTAACAGTTATAGACCCATAAGTTTATTGCCTGGATTTTCAAAGCTATTTGAACTTGCCATGTGTAAAAGATTAGTCAGTTTTATAACCAATTGTAAAATATTACACTATAACCAACATGGATTTTTAAAGGGACAGTCTACGCAAACAGCAATTTACTAGTTTGTTAAAACGATAGTAAAATGTTTTGAGAATGGTGAAATCGAAATTGGCATGTTTCTGGATTTAACTAGGGCCTATGACTGTCTAGAAAGGGAGTTACTTATAAAAAGGTTGGAAATGTATGGAGTAAGGGGAAATGCTCTCAAATGGCTGAAATCTTATCTTAATAAAAGATTGCAAATAGTAAGTGTCACTAAGGAAGGAGAGTCCTGTAAATCCCAAGTATTAAACAGCGAATGTGGAATTGCTCAGGGTTCCATCTCCTGGGTTCATTTTTGTTTGTATTATTTATTAATGCCTTGCACCCAGAAGCAGATCAACCTTTTCAGGCAATAATTAATTATGCGGATGATGCCAACTTAATAACTGGTAGTAAAAACATGTATCAGTTATTTTTTGTTAGAGTGAGGGAGTGGTTTACCGATAATAAACTAATCCTTAACTCGGATAAAACAAACATAATGCTTTTTAAAACAAAAAGATCTAGGCCCGGAACTATTACACACTTTGAAACCGCCGAAACTAGAATAGATATCTCTGACAATTCGAAGTTTCTTGGTGTTCACATTAACAGACATTTAGACTGGTCTTTTCATATCAGCCAGTTATTGAAAAGGTTGAACTCAGTTTGCTATGGAATGCTGGTTGTTGGTAGATGTGTAAATGATGTAGCCCTGAAAATTCTATACTACGCTAACTTTGAGTCTGTTATGAAATATGGCATAATTTTTTGGGGGAGGCATAGTCATGTGCAAAATATCTTTGTCTCTCAAAAAAGGGCACTCAGGGTAACTAAGAAAATGGAGTTTAATCAGTCCTGTCGAAGTGTATTTAGAGTAAACGGTATCATGACAGTGTATGCCTTATACATATACGAATGTCTTATGTTTTTACATAGAAATCAAGACTTGTTTGTTTCGCACAATAATACTCGGTTAACAAGAACGGTCAATTTCAGTTACCCCATGCATCGCCTTCATATTACGGAAACAAGCCCAGAATGTTAAACTGTTCAATAAATTACCAATACGAATCAAACGCGTTGACATGCAAGGCCTGTTTAAACTAGAAATTAAAAAAATATTAATTGAGTTAGAACCATATTGTCTAAACGATTACTTAAATATGTAGTAGATTAATTATTATTTATGTAACTGTAACTTCAGAGTTTTAGAGAATTATTATTATTTGACGTAATTTCAGTTTGTTAATGTAACAAATTTGAAAACAAATATTGTTTATGTTATAAGACACATACCTGTATTTTTTGCCATTATTATGCGATTTATCAATTTTTACAACTTTTCTGAATATTCTGGTTTGCCAACTATTTATTGAATAGGCAAACATACAGCGTGTGTAAATAGTCTGGAAACGGCTCGATAAGTTAACAATTTTATTGGCTGATTTAAATAACATTTGAAAACTATTGATATTAGGAACAAAGTATATTATATCAAAAGTGTAACAAATGTAACGTAAAAACTAGAAATGAAAAATATAGAAGGTGTTACATATAAAAACTTAAAACTCGTTTGATTTCCAGATAAACTAAACCAGTGACAACAACGCCAATATTCGGTGCGTAAGATCGTCTTAGACAACTGTACCAATTTGATTTAAATCGGCCAATACAGTGCCAGTAAAGTTATTAAGCCGTTTCCAGATTGTAAACGAAAGAGATACGAAGTCGGTTAAATTAGGGCAAATTTGCGTAATTATGGGTAATTCGATTTTTATTTTTTCCTGACTTTGTTCTAAGAGATGTCCAAAAATAAATTTCACTTTCTCATTGCTACTTTTTATTTTCCATAAGATGGCATCATTAGATCTTTAATGCGACTGATAAGGGGTCCTCTAGGTCCTTACCATTTGAACGGAATGGAGGGTGTATCCATAGATCGTGGTCGGTTAAGGAAAAAACACTGCTTTGAACTGCTACAACGTATATTTGCTGTATACGGGATATAATGGTACATAATACACAGCCTAATCACAGTTCACCCTTTTTACACAAAAAAAACTTTATTTTAACTAACACTAATAACTGGCTAACTATATTTACATTTGTAGAGCATGAATGTCACAGAGGTACTCTATGATACGCAAAAGAGAAAGAAATCGAATGTCTAAGATACGCGGAGTACAGAACGCTGGAATTAGGAAAAAGTAGTAAACGAAATATCTACTTCCCGATATACGGGCGAAAATAGAAAAGAACGAACTTAAGAATCACCGACCGTCGATTCTAAGTAAAGAAAAGGTACTGGTCCCGATATACGGGGAAAAGGAATATAGAAATTAAGAAAGTTATGAACTAAGAACCACCGACCGTCGGTTCTAAGGAAAGGAAGCGTACTGATTGTTATTTACGTCCTAGTCATCATACCTGGTTTTTACCAACATTTAATTAAGGGATAAGAATATGTAAATGCCATTAGAGAGCGGTCACTTAACAAAGGAAAAAGGGAAAAAAGGTTCGTGCGAAACTATTGTTTGTGTAGACGTAGGATTAAAATTTGGAAAGCACATCTGCTTAGTAATTGAAATTATACAGACAGACATATTTTATGATGCTTTGTACCGATGCCGATAAATTGTTATTTTAAAAGATCAAAGGAATATTATTATACTTTACAACCCCTGAACATACTCCCCCCCGTTGAAGTTGCCAAACTTCAAGTAACAAGATAACAGTTAACAACCAACCCAATTAACAATAGTATAAAGAAAAGAAAGAAAGAATTAGTCTGAAAAGAAAAGATATAAATGGAATTGCTATTAGTCACAATTAGGTAAAGGACAAATTTTTGTGATATTTCTAACAAAAATTCCATTCTTTGTTCTTAATTTCACAGCTCTAACTTTGTTATCCTTGCTTGGAAAAATTTCAATAATACGAGCCAATGGCCATTCTAAAGGTTGAATGTTTTCATCCTTTAGTAACACCATGTCATTTATTTTAAGATTTTTATAAGGTTTAATCCATTTCGGTCGATTTTGTAACAAATTTAAATATTCTTTCGTCCACCTGTTCCAGAAATTTTGATGAATCAAAGAAACCCGTTGCCATCGTGATAATCGATTTTCTGAAATATTTGTTACATTTTTTTCTGGAACAGCTGTAAGACTATCTCCTATTAGAAAATGACCTGGTGTCAAACAAGTTAAATCGGAAGAGTCAGTCGAAATCGGTTGAAGAGGTCGTGAGTTAAGAATCGCTTCAATTTGACATAATACAGTGCTCATTTCTTCGAAAGTTAGATTTGCATTTCCTACAATTCTTAGTAAATGATATTTAGTGCTTTTAATTGCTGCCTCCCAGAGACCCCCCCAATGAGGACTCTTTGGAGGAATAAATTTCCATGATATACCTTTCGAAGCTAAGTTATCTTCAATCGTATTGGAATTTTCTTTAATTTGGAAAAAATCATACAATTCTTTTAGTTTATTATTGGCTCCAGAAAAGTTGGTTGCATTATCACTATAAATTTTTGAAGGGCAACCCCGGCGAGCTATGAAACGTTTTAGAGTGAGAAGGAATGACTCTGATGAAAGGCTAGAGACCAATTCAATGTGTATGGCCTTTGTAGCCATGCATACAAAAACTGCAATATAGCACTTTACTAATCGAGAATTACGTAATAGTGAAGATTTGATAAAAAACGGACCTCCGAAATCAACTCCTACCATAGAAAATGGTCGTGAAGGCTTAATCCTATCTTGAGGTAAATCAGCCATAAGTTGTTGAGAAGCAATAGCTTTGAATCTATAACAAGTTAAACAACTTCGAATTATACGTTTGATTTCTTGAAGTCCTCCTAAAGGCCAGAAACGAAGTCGAAAATTGGAAAGAACACATTGAGCACCAGCATGTCCAAGTCGAATATGTTCATGTTTTAGTAATAGCGAAACAATATTATTTCTTGAAGGTAATAAAATCGGATGTTTCTGGTCATAAGGAAGATCTGAATGAGCAAGTCTACCACCTACCCTAAGAATATTATTTTCGTCCAAAAATGGGTTCAGTTGTAGAACAACTTTGTTGGATATAGTCTTGTTATCCTTTAATTCTGACATTTCCCGAGAAAAATATTGACTCTGTACAATTTTAATAATAAAATTAGTCGCTTTTTGAAGTTCTTCTGGAGAGAGGATTCCAGTTAATTTTTTTGAAGAAGATATTATATTATTGACGAATCTTAAACAAAATGACATTATTCTTTGCAGTTTAAGAAATGAAGAGTATTTAGAAAAAACGGTAATCCAAAATTTCTCCACAGCAGAATGTAGAACGATCTTAGATTTAATTTCCTCGGAAATATCACCTTGTTTTGTATTTGGTTCAAATTCCTTTAATTCTGACATAGGATCTAGTAAGAATTTGGGCCCGTGCCACCAAAATTTCGAATTTGTAATTTCGCTTGCACTTAAACCACGAGAAACACAATCAGCAGGATTTTGGTCTGATTTTATGAAATGCCATTTATAATTTAATGTTTGATTTTGTATTTTGGAAACTCGGTTAGAAACGAAAACTGACCACCTTGAAGAATGCGATTTAATCCAACACAGAGTAATTTGTGAATCTGACCATAAATGTGTGCTACTAAATGTAAGTTTATTTTCAAAAATTAAAACAATTTTTTCTACCAATTTTGAAAGTAAATGTGCCGCACAGAGTTCTAGCCTAGGCAAGGTTATAGTTTTAATGGGCGCTACTCTGCTTTTTGACACTACCAAATTCGAAGAAATCGTGTTATCTCGATAAAAAGTTCGAATGTAAATACATGCTCCGTATGCTTTGAGACTGGCGTCAGCAAATCCATGGAGTTCAATTTTTGAAATTTCAAACTCAAAAAACAGATATCTGGGAATATTTAAGTTCGACAAGTGAGAAATATTTTCCATGAACTCATTCCATGCTGAAACAAATTCTACATTTAAAACGTCATCCCAATCTAATTTAGAAAGCCAAATTTTCTGCATGAAAATTTTTGCCTTTACTATAACTGGACCTATGAGTCCGAGAGGATCAAACATTTGAGCAATAGTCGAAAGAACTTGTCGTTTTGTGACTGAAATATGACGTTCGTTTTTTGGTACAGAAATTGAGAAATGGTCCAGCGTAGGGTTCCAAAAGATTCCTAAGACCTTATTAGATGTATTTTCGACTTTTACCTCATAAGATTCTTGATTATCGATTTTAAGAATATTTTTAAGAAACTGAGAAGAATTTGAAGTCCATTTGTGAAGTTGAAAGTTAGCAGAATTTAGTACTGTACTTAATTGCATATAAATTTTTTTTAATACTTTTAAATTGTCACTGCCAAAGAGTAAATCGTCAATGTATGTTTGTGTTAAGAGAACATCAGCAGCCAAAGGATATTTGTCTTGGTTCGATATTGCAAGGTGATTTAATACTCGAGTCGCTATATATGGCGCGCTGTTTGTTCCATATGTCAAAGTCAATAATTCTATACATTTTAGAGGTTCATCTGGGTTGTCTCTCCAGAGAATGTTTTGTAGAAAAGTTTGAGAAGGGTTAATTCGGATTTGTCTATACATTTTTTGTATATCTGAAGTAAGAACATATTTAAAAGTTCTGAATCGACATAAAATGTCAAACAGTTCAGGTTGAACGGTAAATCCTTTATAAGTGATGTCATTGAGTGAATACCCAGAGAATGACTTCATGCTGGCATTGAAAACTACCCTCAGCTTCGTGGTGACACTAAGTTCGCGAATAATTGAGTGATGAGGCAAAAAATATTTAATTTCATCTTTGTCATTTGTCAGAGTGAGAGGCACATATTTTCCGTGATTTAAAGAAACATACTCATCTATAAACTTTTTGTAATCACTGAATATTTCAGTATCCTTTTGAAATCGCTTCTCCAAATTTAAGAATTGCTTTTTAGCAATAGAAAATGAATCGCCCAACTTATTATATTCTGTTGGTGACTTTAAAGGAAAATTTACTTGATAAGAACCATTTTGAAGTAATTTTGTTGTTTCACAGAATATTTTTTCCGCAGCTGCGTCATTTGGTGAAAGAATTTTTGATTGAGAATCCGATAACTCTTCAATCGCCCAAAACCTTTGAATTAAGTTGTCTATTTTTAATTCTTCAGAACTTTGTACAAGGAGACAATGATTATTGGCAGAACTTTTACTCTTGTCGTTATAAGAAATTACATGTGAAGGTATAGGTCCCCCAATAATATAACCTAATTGAGTATTTACTCGAGTAAGTAAATTACCTTGGAGCCTAATTATACCATCGGTTATTAAACTGTAGTATATATCTGCTCCCAGCAATAGATCTATCTCTGCAGGAATGTGAAATAGTGGGTCTGCTAATTTGACAAATGGGGGAATAAATATTTTGTTCCTATCCAACGTAACCTGAGGTAAATTAGAAGTAATTTTTGGCAAAATAGTACACCTGACATCAAAGTTACAATTTTTCTTGATATTAGAATGAAAAGTTATACTAACAATTTTATTAGATTTTGTTGTGATTGCATTTATTCCGCTGATACAAACTTCTCTGTTTTCATGTAAGTAATTTAGCTTATTTGCAAAACATTCAGAGATTAAAGAAGTTGTGCTGCCAGGATCTAATATGGCTTTTACTTGAAAACATTTATTTGTTGCAGAATAGACTGTCACCATTGCGGTTGATAAGAGTGTTTCGCCACTCGCGGAAAGAGTAGATAAGGTATTTTCTTGTCTACACTGTTGAGAACCTGAAGCTTGATTTCTTTGTTGAGAACTGTCAATATTTTGGTTGTGAATGGTTTTAGAATTAACATGCTTGGGACTAGTTATGTGATTGTCATCATTAATGTGTAATAAAGTATGATGCTTCTTATTACAAACTGAACAGGTTAATTTTGATTCACAATTTTGAAAAGAGTGTTTTCCTAAGCAATTATAGCAGAGGTGATTAAATTTTATAAAGCCATTTTTATCCCTTTGTGAAATATCATGAAATTTAGAACAAGAATAAATTTTATGCCCTGTGTTTTTACAAAAACTACATTTATTTAATTTAGGGAGATTAGCGCGCTGAAATTTTGAACTTTCGGAATTTTGAAGTTGATGTAACGTTTTATGATGTTTTTTAAAAGAATCGTTTAAATCAGGAACAATAGATCTTTCCATTACATCACATCGTTTTTCAAGAAATTTTAAAAAATCATCAAGTGTGGGACGTTTATTAGAATCTATTTCATAGTCAAAGGATCTTTTTGTACTAAAATCTAATTTCTGAGAAAGCACGTAAATTAAAATTAAATCCCATTGGTCTACTGGGACTTGTAAATTTTTAAGGGATTCAACATTTTGTTTTATTAGTGTATAAAAATGTCTTAGATTCGATGAGTTTGTTTTAGTCAAAGAAGGTGTCTCTAATAAGTTTTTAATATGAGCATTAATGATTGTAAGTTCCTTGTTATATCTATCTTTAAGAGTAGTGAGAGCTATTTGAAAGTTGGCATCTTCAAGTTTTAAACTTTGAATTAAATTAAGCGGTTCTCCCCTTAAATATGACTTTAGATATACTAATTTTTCGACTTCAGATAAATCGGTATTATCAGCGATACACTTATTAAATAGCTGGAAAAAAACTATTCCAGGCTGTGACGTCACCTGAGAAAATAGGTATATTTAGTTCGGGCAATTTAATTTTAGGAATAGTAGGAGATGTTGGTCTAGGTTGATGAAAAATTATAGGCACATTACTTTGCGACTTCGGGGACAAAATGTCAATCTGACATCTCAATTTTGATAAAATCGCGACATACTTATCCTCCGTGAATTCACGATCTACATCACTAGGATCTAAGTCTTCAATTTGATCCTGAACTTCATTATAATGAATAAAAGCCTGAGTTAAAATCTCTTCTCGAGTTTTGAAAATATAGACAGATTTTTCGGTGTCTTTATTTTTTATGAACCAATTTTCTACTCTGGTTATAAAACCTTTAATCAATCCGCGCGATTTAACTAAAGCTTCCATTGCAGTTTCGGTTATAAACATAAATAAATTAAATCTGTAATATACTTGAGTATATAAAACCTTAGAAATATAAACTTGTGGAATACGGGTTGGTATGAACAAAAATGGTTTGAAACTTAACTATTAAACCTAAACTATGTATTTGAGCGCTGTAAACGTATATGAAGAGAATTAATATTTACAAAAAATATGAATGTTACTTCTTACAGCTACGAAATGGTGAAGTATAGATTTTATTTTACAACGAATGATTGAATTTTAGAAAAATAGTAAAATAAATCTACTAAAATGAGTATCTAGTCAGTGTCTTTTGAATTACTAGGAATAAATTTTACCACCAGAATGAAAATTGTAAATGTCAAAGAAAAGAAATCACTTTTTAAATATAGGAAAAATACGTCTGACCTTAAGTAGTCCAAAATTTCACTCTCCGTCGGCAAACGATCTTACTGGAACCACAGGTAAATGGAGTGCTTCTGGCCTCTGGTAGTTTAATCCACTAAGATAGTCCAATTACTCGGGTAGACACTTTTCTTGGAGTTCTGGAACAGTTTATTTCACACAGCTCTGGATTTTACAGCTCGCAAATTATGGTTAGGTTTTGCGAACGAACTAACGAATTTTGCCAATGGGTGTAGAAGATTTCCCAGTGTTAGTCCTTTTTTTGTGTCGATGGATGTCCTTAACCTGGAAATATGGATCCGGCTCGAAGGACCAAAATGATAAGGGGTCCTCTAGGTCCTTACCATTTGAACGGAATGGAGGGTGTTTCCATAGATCGTGGTCGGTTAAGGAAAAAACACTGCTTTGAACTGCTACAACGTATATTTGCTGTATACGGGATATAATGGTACATAATACACAGCCTAATCACAGTTCACCCTTTTTACACAAAAAAAAAACTTTATTTTAACTAACACTAATAACTGGCTAACTATATTTACATTTGTAGAGCATGAATGTCACAGAGGTACTCTATGATACGCAAAAGAGAAAGAAATCGAATGTTTAAGATACGCGGAGTACAGAACGCTGGAATTAGGAAAAAGTAGTAAACGAAATATCTACTTCCCGATATACGGGCGAAAATAGAAAAGAACGAACTTAAGAATCACCGACCGTCGATTCTAAGTAAAGAAAAGGTACTGGTCCCGATATACGGGGAAAAGGAATATAGAAATTAAGAAAGTTATGAACTAAGAACCACCGACCGTCGGTTCTAAGGAAAGGAAGCGTACTGATTGTTATTTACGTCCTAGTCATCATACCTGGTTTTTACCAACATTTAATTAAGGGATAAGAATATGTAAATGCCATTAGAGAGCGGTCACTTAACAAAGGAAAAAGGGAAAAAAGGTTCGTGCGAAACTATTGTTTGTGTAGACGTAGGATTAAAATTTGGAAAGCACGTCTGCTTAGTAATTGAAATTATACAGACAGACATATTTTATGATGCTTTGTACCGATGCCGATATATTGTTATTTTAAAAGATCAAAGGAATATTATTATACTTTACAACCCCTGAACAGCGACGTTTCGTGATTGGGTCACCATCACCAACTTATTTTTTTAAATATGGACCCGTTTTTTTTTGTTTAAATTATGAAGGAGGAACTAAATCTACGTTCGTCGGTATACAACACTTACTGGTTTTCCGACGGTTTGTTCCTTAAATTGACTTTCATTAAAATACCCGTATTACGTTCCTGTAATTTACTTTTGTTTCGATAAAAAAGATTTTAAAATTATTGTTACTAGTTCTGTCCTTAATTGTTATTAGTACCTACGTACTACTACTAAATGGTTTTTTTATTTCAAACTAACAATCAAGTTTCTACTTAGTGTAAGTACCTACAAGTAATTTATTTTATTAAAACCAATGAAATTTGACTTTTAAAGCCAGCACTTTTTTAAAACTTTTACAGTTTTGAATAAACCGAATTTTTTAATACAAAAGCACATTACAGGATCGTACTACGGGTATTTTATTGAATGTGGCCAATTTAAGGAACGAAACGTCAGAAAACCAGTAATTGTTATATATCGCTGAACGTAGATTTAACAAAAAATCCAGGTCCGTATTTAAAAAAAAAATTGATGATGGTGACCTAAAGAGGAATCGTCGCATTAAAGATCTAATGATGTCATTTTATGGAGAATAAAAAGTGGCAATGAGAAAGTGAAATTTATTTTTGGACATCTCTTCGAACGAAGTTAGGAAAAAATAGAAACCGAAATGCAATATTTTAGATTTTTCCAAATATTTTGAAAGCCCCTGTAATTATTTTTGATTTTTTTGTCCATGATTACGCAACTTTGCCCCAATTTAACCGACTTCGAATTCCTTACCGTTTCGAAATCCCAATGCTGAAGGACGAGTTTGTTGCACAGTGTATATATATTTTGGATTCCTTATAACTAAATATAGCGTTTATTCCAAACAGTATACAATCAACGAACAAACCAGAACAGAATTTATTGGCGGACTTTCAACACTGTCCCTTTCTGCAATTTACGAATAATGTCGAAAATTGTACTGCTTACAAGCCTGAATAAACTTTTTGGCGTGACACTGTACATTTTCATTTTAACTGTCTATATCTGTTCTCTATCATTTTTACGCGTAATCAGTCTAGGTGGGTGAAGCTTCTTAAACAATTTGTTATTAAATTATGTTTTTATTACAATAGCCTATTAGTATGTATTTATCTGGTTGGGTTGGTCCTCGTGAAATAAAACGAAATAGCTCGATCGTATTAATATAATTGACCGTCAACCAAACATCAGATAGTGCGTTTCTTTTAGCAACAGTTTTAGTAAGTTTATTTTAGATTCTAGGAAAATTAATGTTACTTTTATGACATAGACGCCTTTTTTATTTTTGCTTTATCAAATTGGCTCTATAGCGGTTCTGTTTTTTCTCGAGGCAAACAGTAATAATTGGAAAAAATATGCACAGCTGGAGCAGAGATTATACATTGCCAGTTTCTAAACGATAAAGAATAAAAATTTTAAATTTGGTAGTTTTGTATAACTTAATATGCACTCTAAAAATAGTGAATAAAAAACTAGAGTTGCCATTAAAAAAATTATCCATATCGTCGTAATAATATATCCTAAAGTCCGTTTTGTTGCAGTTGATAGCTCATATCGAGGGTTGAAGCCATAAAACAACCGTAAACCATAGGCGTTGCCAATAGTAATTACCTTATTTAATAAGAAAATTGGTCTCTGTCCATTGTTAAGTAGGATTAGGGTTAAAGTAGGTACAACAGGGGTAATTAATTTACCTATTTTTGCCTGCTTTAGGATGTTATTACGCCATTTGATGTGCGTTTGTCAAACTATGTATTTAGTTGTATTTAGATACTGCATTATCTCAAAGTTGAATTATTTCCTATACTTGTAACAATGGCTTGAAGTTTTTCGCCAACGTGTCTTCGTCAAATTAGCAAGAGTGCATATTCTCTCCGAGAAAAGACATTAATATTAAACGTGCATGATGCTCTAGTGTACCAGAAACCTGCAAGTGATGTTCGTAGCATCATTGCAGAGTGTGCCAATATGGTAGGAGTTGGAGAGGCTACTATATATAGGTTCTTGCGTGAAAGAAAATCTAAGAACCTCAGTGAGCCAAAACCACTCCCAGGAAAGAAACCGTTAGAAATTGACAATTTCATTAAAAATGGTATTAGAAGAAAAGTACATAGTTTTTATTTTGCCAAGGAAATACCAACTATAGACAAAATTTTACAAGCCATTAACTACGACGAGGACTTACCACAGCTATCACGAACGAAACTATGGAAAATACTTCATGATATGAACTTTCGATGGGAGAAGCAAAACAGAAAATCTTTTCTTATTGATAGAGCAGATATTATTTGCTGGAGACGTCAATACTTAAGGTCCATCCGAAAATACCGCAGCGAAGGCAAAAACATTTTCTATTTGGATGAAACTTGGCTGAACGAAGGGCACACCGTATCTAAAGTTTGGCAAGATAAAAATGTCCTAAGTTCTCGACAAGCTGTCATGGAGGCTGGTCAACAGGACTTAGACCACCATCTGGAAAGGGACGCAGACTTATTATAACTCATATAGGAAGTTCAAATGGCTTTTTGGATCAAGGATTATTACAATTCCAGTCGAATTCTACTAAAGACTATCATGAAGAAATGACTGCTGATGTTTTCGAGGAATATTTTAAGCAAATGATAGAATACATTCCCGCTAATTCTGTAATAGTGATGGATAATGCCAGCTATCACTCTAGGCTAAAAGAGAATCTTCCCACAACTTCATGGAAAAAGGCGGAAATCGTAAACTGGTTACAACGAAAGGAATTGAGTTACGATAATACCATGGTAAAAAAAGAACTTTTGGATATTGTTAGGCTACATAAATCACAGTATAAAAAGTATGTTATTGACGAGATGGCAAGAGATCGAGGTATTATAGTGCTCCGTTTACCACCTTACCATTGTGAGCTAAATCCTATCGAATTAATATGGGCTCAAGTAAAAGGATATGTTGCTAGAAATAACAAAACTTTTAAAATGCAAGAAGTGCGACACCTCTTGCTTCATTCTTTAGCAAATGTGTCATCAGAAAATTGGCAAAACGCCATAAAACATGCTATAGTAGAGGAACAAAAAATGTGGGAACTTGACAACGTAATTGACACAACTATGGAAATTGAGCCTTTAGTAATAAGCGTAGGACATGATGACTCTTCAGATTCTTCTGAGGACCATTTTATCGAGTTATAATTATTGAAATTGTCAATATTTTTTGATCTGTAAATAAATTAGTTTTCTTGTAAATAAATTCATAAAATCATAAAATCTATTACATTTAAATAAAATAATAAGCGGTTACATTAAAAACCCAACTCTCCGACCATGATGGGCCGTTTTAATCATTATCCTTTCATTTCATTTTATGGCTCTATTGTTACTTTATCTGTTACCCGGTGGAATAGGTCAAAATTTCTTCATCTTTATGCTAGATGTACGTAAAAAGACCATTTTATAGGTAAAATATTTTAGGCCACCGGGCCCTTGTTTTGAATCTTTAATGAGGGTATCGAGCTATCAACGGCAACGAAACAGACTATATTTGGGACACGTCGTATCAATTTTTTTTTATATAAAACTTAAAATGTTAATACACGTGTCCGAACATTCTTCCAAAAAGAACCTGTACTGGATTCATAAACTCGCACTGTGTATATCAGCGGAGTAGAGTAATTATTTTGTTTGCTGGCTGTTAAGTGCCAGTAAATCCTGAAGTATTTATTATTTGTCGACATATAAGAAAAAATAATAAAATGTCGGTTAAAAGGTTAAAATATTCAGGTTTGTTCAAAAACATGACATCGCTCGTGTGGTGATTTCTTACCCCAATATAAGACAAATAGTTCCCATGAACATGGGTTCGCAGATGCGTTGTTTGAAAGATAAGGTGTGTTATAGTATATAACATACCAAGATTGGTAAGACGCCCATTACACACGACTCCGAAACTCGCTACGCTCGTACCATACTCGAAAGAGTGTGTAATATGCTTACCACTCGAGTTATGGACTATACTTTTTGTACGACTTCATATTTACTTTTATGTTAAATTATCGAAATGTGCTAATAGAGCATTTTGAGTCGGTACTCACATGGTTATCAGTGCACCAGTCAATACATTTTTGATACACTTTTTCATGTCACACAATGGACTTTTCTAGTAATAAATTCTTTGCTGCGGAAACAGCTTGTAATGTAATTTCCCGTGCCGTTCGCTCAATCTGAATATCGTAGTCACTCATACTTTAATCAAAAATATACAAATTAAAAATGTTGACGTTTAAAATTTATCGACATTTACGTTGCCAAGGAGGCGCGATGGAATTCACAGCCGACTTTACATAAAATCTATTGGAAATATTGACGGTTTTGGCATATCACGGGTAATGTGATTTGTGGAACCGTTACGTAATATACATATATTATTTTTAAACAAGGGACTTTCACAAAACTACGTGTGATTATATCGACTTCCCAATTAAAGTTACTGTATATTCCAGAGAATCAAAGTTTTTAATTTCGTAAGAGCAACTGGAAGACACGTTAAAACTTGTTTAAAATTATAAAAAATGGCCCTTTCTGAGCATATTGTTGAAGAAATAAATTAAACGGTAAGAAGCAAAATTTTAACAAATAAGAATTTTCAGAAACAACAAAAACGTTTCAATAATGGATTGTTACCTTGATTTTCACACATTTTCATTATATTCCTGGGAATTTGTAACATGAAACTAATACTGAATATTTTTCTGAAAAATATAATTTTTGGAATTTTGGCTTCAAACATTGCAAAAGGGTATAAGACAATATTCCTGGCCAACTTTTTGCCAATCACTGTATTTTACGTAATGTAATCTTTTTCCATTTGTTACAAACACTCTTGACCACCCTGTATATAGGATAAACTACACGTATGAAACCCTTAGCAAAATCTATTAGAACTTGATTAATTAACACGTTTTAATTAACTCTTAATTTATAAAAAAATAAGCATATATACACCGCCTACACTTTAGAATACATAACATAATGAAAAAGGAAACATCAATAAGCAAACACCAACAAGATGTTTCCAATACCTACAGTACAAATCGACATTGCCGGCATTTAAGACACTGAATCTCGGACTAATTTTATCCAAAAAACGCTTTATGTTCGTATATATTTCTAAACTGTATCCTGGGTAAGTCAAAGAATTAAAAATAATTGTAATTAATTTGTTCCTGTGATAATAGACATTGTATACATAATATCATATATTTCAATTGTTACAAAAATACACAAACACACGACTAAATTATTGACGAACGGTTTGTTTCAGGAAGTAAAATCAAATTTGTTTTGTATGTACTAAAACGCCCAGAAAATACGTGCAAATATATTATAAACTTATATAACTATAACAGTATTCGTTTTTTTAATTCTTCGTTCCACTTACTTTGATTTTTCATTACAGGTTGCCAGTCTTGGAATCGAAGTTCTTACATTCCTCGTAGATAGACTTGGTCATGACTTCCGACCGTACCTTCAGACTGTACTACCCGCCATAATAGACCGTTTAGGAGATGCCAAAGACGCGGTTAGAGAGAAATCCCAGTTGCTAATTTTGAAACTTCTCGAAAGGAATGTAATCACGCCACAAATACTATTTGAGAAACTGACTCCTGGTTTTACCCACAAAAACGCAAAGATTAGAGAGGAAGTTTTGAGATGTTTGGTTAACACTATAAACGAGTAAGTTTTCATTTATTTTGTAAAAAGTACACTAAATATTTTGACTACGACTTTGTTCGGGTTTGAACCAAAACGCCAAAAAATAAATACAAATAGAGGGTGTTTCTTAATGACATACTAATATTTAAGGAAGTTATTCTTGGGTCAATTTTCAGAAAAAAACTGTCCTAAGCGTCTTAACTTTTAAGATATAGATAGTTAAAGATTTTCATGATTTTTTAAATAAGAAGTAAAGGAAAATCCAGTTTACAGCTTTAGATGTTTTTTTAGCTTTAGCATACATTAAGAATTCAGCCAATCAGGAACATTCCTGATACAATGTTGACAATTTTAAATATCTGACTCAAATTCGATTGAAGTGTGCTTCGCCACTTTTAATTAATCTTGTCAATGAATAAATGACAAATTATGTTTTAGACATGGAGCGCATTCTCTTACTCTAAGCAAATTCATCCCATACATAGTGAAGTTATTGTCTGATCCGACAGGATCTGTAAGGGATACAGCCACTAGCACATTAGTCGACTTGTACAAACATGTTGGTGAAAAGTTAAGGATTGATATACAGAAGAGGAATTTAGTTCCACAGGGCAAATGGGGGCCATTGGCGGCCAGGTTTGATGAAGCAAGGGATAGTGGAGAACTATTGCCAACGGCTATCAAAAGCATCGATTGTAAGTTTTAAATAGATGATTCAATATTATTGGTCTACGTACAGGGTAATCCAAATATAAATTCTAGAAAAGTTTATACTTTAATCAAACTTTTTGCTTTCTACTTATTCGCATTTAAAAATTGACATTTATTCCTCTTTGTCAGTTTGTAGAGATTTATTAAGGCCGATCCGCACCTATGCATGTCCACTCTTCATTTTTAACCCTGCGTTAAAATGCATGCAATTTTGGATTCACACTTATGCACGTTAACGTAAGTGTAAGTTGCACCGTTTTTCACCCTCAAACGCCACTGATTTGACAACAGAATAAACAAGAAATCCTGCAGTTTTCTTGCTGCCTTTAGGGATTTTTAATTTGAATATGAGTGCAAAAAGGGGATTATTTATCTGGAGCAAGTCACTGCACTATATCAAAATCAACCGATACCAAATTTGTATTTCCAAAAATCAAATTTCAAATAAAAAAAATTCATAAATACAGACTTTTTATGCATATGCGTTAAAAACCATAATATCAGGTGATTCAGCCATGATTCAAAATTGCAGGGGGAGCATGGATAGTACGGATCGGCCTTTAGAAAAACTATTTTAACTTTTCTATCTGACAATGAAATTGACATAAACGGGATATAATTATCACTTGTAATCTCCTTAGAGGTTGGATTATTACCGAAAAAAAATTCCGGTTATTAATTCAAGCACAATTCAGTAAGAAAATGTCCACCTAAAAAATCAATTTTTATTTGACAATCGTCGGAGGATCGTCATATTTCCGGAAATATTTTGGGTTTCCGTGGTAACCTCGACAGCCTAGAACATCGAAGACAGGTTGGGGATTTGACTCTCTTTTACAGATATTTTCATGGTAAGTGCTCGGCTGACCTTGCCCTCTTAATTCCGCCCAGAGCGGCGAATCGCAGAAATGCACGACGAACCACTGCCGCCCATCCATATGTGGTTAAGCTTAGTACTCATCGAACTTCATTATTTAAGAATGCTCTCATCTTGAGGACTTCATCCTTATGGAACGACCTTCCCGAGGTCGTTTTTCCCAACGATTATAACCTCCAACGATTCAAAACCAACGTGAATCGCTTTTTGCGCAAACGCACCACTCCCAGAGTGCCCTAAAGGATTTTTCCTATAGTGCTTGTGTGTGATCATAAAAAAAAACAAATAAAAAATAAGTCTCTGATTGGCTTAAAAATACCAATGCGAAATTTTCATTCAAATATCACAACATAGACATTGCTATCCTAGGAAGGATAAGGAGGGAAAGTGGAGGTAAAATGCTATGCCGAATAGTTCATTGACGCCGGGGCGAAATTATAAAACATTCGACCAGGGATATTAATAAAATTCTCCAGTTTTTATTACGTCATTATAACAAAAATTTTAAAACCCGCTGTTTTCTAAAACCTAAGGTAGGTGAAGGGAATACGCCCATGTTGGTAATAGGCCCACCCAGCTATGGCTCGCTTGGAAATGTGATAATATCTAATATTTGTTCCATATAAATATATCAACGGAAAGCTATTTTTTCGTGATTTTTTTACATAATAATATCATCATAAAAATAATTTGATATTACGCCGAAGAGTAACAAAAACGTTGTTCACGTACCTCGTAGGTAATATGCCCATTGCCCAATGCCATCCAAGTTCTGTTTTATCTATTTGTTTTTTTTATAATTAAATCACATGTTTTTGATTTTTATTTAAAGGGTATTAAAGATTAAAGCAAAATGTATAGGTTTCTGTTATTTTACACAGCTGCGCATATTACCAACAGCCATGCAACACTCCATCGGCATTTTACCAACATAGCTGCTAATATGCCCAGTTTGACTGTTTTTTAAAAAAGCTGTAAAAGGCTAAAAATATTTAAAAAAATTTAAATTATTTTCAAGACAGTAATACCAGAAAATTAATTCATTCCACATAAAACGGATACATTATATCTATTTTCCTGTTTTTTATTAAAGAAAGCGCTTAGCATGAGCATATTCATCTCATCTACTTTATGTCATATTGAAACAATACATTTTAAATACTGTAAACTCATTAGATAATGTGTTTAATATGGAAACAGCTATGTCATAAAACATGATTTTTCCCTTACTTAAAAAGAGTAATATTACAGTTCTGAATAAGAATGATGTGTTATGTGATAACTTATTGGCACTAACCATCTCTTATTGCAAACTCTAAAGTCCGAGTTCATAAAATATAAACAAAATGTTTTTAAAATTTTCTTTGATACGTATTTTGATTTGAGGACCGACTCAGTTATGTCATAAAATTTTTCTATCTGAGCATATACTTAACTTGTTAAAGTACCTATTATTAATACAAATATATTTTTTTGTAATTATACGGCCGTTCAAGAAATCCAGCTGTGAGCGGGCAATCCTCGCTTGACCTTTCTTATAAAATGAAGTACCTACTTGAAAACGATTATATTTTTTATTCTTTTAATCACATAGTATGAACGTTGCCAACAAATATTTTCTCATTTTTAGTAGTTAGTTTTGACGAAGTTGACAGAATGGCTCGAGCACCGCTACCAATAAAAAGAACTACTTCTAGCGCCAACAGCGCCACCAAACCAAAATCAGCTTCCGTAAATCCAAATGCTGGTAAGTTAAGCAATACTCTTATCTTGATCTTTAACAAATTTTCGTAAACTACCATTTATTTTTTAAAATATTTAAATATAAATAACTAGTTTTTAAAATAATAAATAGTATTTTCGCTTTTTTCTTTTTAAATAAAATATTAATTATTTTTATTGTTATATTTTGATAAAAATTTCACACATTTGCCATCTCACCCAATGAATGGCTCTTCTTAGTTTCCTTAATAAGCCATAACTCATTTTTCTCTTTTATATACAACGTGTCCAAGATAAGGAGGGCCAGTACAGGGATCTCGGAAACCGTAAGAGATACGAAGTCGGTTAAATGGAGGTAAAGTTGCGCATTTACGTGCCTAATAATATGCCGTTTAGAAAGATTTAAAATTCCGAGTAGTTCCGGAAAAAAACGAAATTCTGAAAAATCGTCTTATTGTTTTTCTGGGTTTTTTTGAGATCGAATTCTAAAGTAAATTGCACTTTTGCGTTGCCACTTTTTCCGCTCTATCTAACAGCGTTAATGTAATCCGAGGAGTCGTCTTCGAAGGACCATTATCAACTTTCTTTTTTTAAATACGGTACTGTTTTTCTGATATTGGAATTTGAGAGCTTTTTTTCTTCCGAATGCAACGATGTATGACACATTGTAGTTTAATGACGTTTCGAGGGTGCTTTAAACAACATCAGGAAATTTTGGGATACGGTCCTAATTTTATAAATAATATCTCATAAGTAAGCTCTAAATTTTTACTTATGTTGGTCTAGTTCAATAAATAACAAATAATTTAATAATAAACCACAAATAAGTGAACAAAATACAGAAACATTATTTCAAACTTCTGTTGATTCGGGATTTAAAAGAAAAGTAGGCGCTTGAAACAAAAAAATTATGATGGTGACGCGTGATTTCTTTCACTTGACATTCCCATTGTGATCGTTAGAGAGCGTTTTAAGAGGGTTTCTATTTTCCAGAAAATATGGAACATAAATTTACAAATGCTGAAAAGTTTGATATTCTATCACATGTTTTATTTTAAACTGTTATGTGGCAGTTAGAAGATGTTAATTTGTGCTTAGAGAATAATGGAAATCATTTTGCACACCTGATTATGTAGTTCCTTACTTTTTTAATTGTTCGTTTTATTACTGTTTTGGAATGATTTTTGTTCACTTATTTGTGGTTTATTATTAAACTAGTTCAACATACGTAAAAAATTTAGAGCTTACTTATGAGATATTATTTATAAAATTAGGAGAAATACAGGACCGTATCCCAAAATTTCCTGATGTTGTTCAAAAAACCCTCGAAACGTCATTAAACCACAATGTGTCATACATCGTTGAATTCGGAAGAAAAAAAGCTCTCAAATTCCAATATTAGAAAAACAGGACCGTATTTAAAAAAAGAAAGTTGATAATGGCCCTTTGAAGACGACTCGTCGGATTACAAAATAATTAACGCTGTTAGATAGAGCGGAAAAAGTGGCAATGCAAAAGTGCAATTTACTTTAGAATTCGATCTCAAAAAACCCAGGAAAACAATAAAACGATTTTTCAGAATTTTGGTTTTTTCCTGATATCTCCGGAACTCCTCGGAATTTTAAAACTTTCTAAACGGCATATTATTAGGCACGTAAATGCGCAACTTTACCTCCAATTAACCGACTTCGTATCTCTTACGGTTTCCGAGATCCCTGTACTGGCCCTCCTTATCTGGGACACGTTGTATTCCCAATAATAGATTATCATGCTGCATAACAATCTATAAACATGGTAAATTCTCACAATAACTGCTACGGAAGACATGACATGACCCTTGGCAACCAAACTTAGTTTGGTCCGTAGAATTTCAAAATGTCATAAAACACCCGATGTCTCATTTAAACAATATGTCTTTCGTGGATGATAATTTCTGAGCATTCTTTATTCTTGGAGATACATATTGTATATTAATCTCTAACCACACCGAACTAATTTTACGCTACTATGTTGGGACACTCAGTACATACATATAGGGTGTCCTAATAGTGCGGCAAAGTAAAATAACTCATATTGTAAATTATGGGGTTATATACAAGATGTTCAAAATTTTATATACTACTCAGGTTAAACAAGTTAACTTGCTGTAATATTCCTATACCTACCGTTTTTTGAGATTTAAATTTAAGGATTGAAATTTAAAATATTGTTTTCACATTTTGAGAGCTTGCATATTCCTCTTAATTTTTCATTCTACAGCGTATATGCAAATATTAGCACATATGGAAACCTTTTCTATCAGTGATTTTAGGAAAAAAACTATTCGTCGAAATTTTTGCTTATCTTAAAAACTCCTAATCCCCGAAAAAATCACTAATATAACTTGTGCTAAAATGCTCAGAGTAAAGTAAGTAACATTAGTTTACATGGTACAAAAAAATGTATTGGAACAAATTGTTAAGAATCAAATTTAATGTAAAATATGCCTAATGCCTACGGAGAAAAATATTTTCATCTATTTTTCCTTGCCCAAGATATGGAAAACATCGGATTGAAAAAGAATTTAAATGTTTTTTTGATTAGGCTTCAACTGAGCCACCGTCATTTTCGATGCATTAACAAGGTTTTTTTTGTAAATCTTCGAACAGCGTTTTCAATTTAAAATGTTTCGTTGTATGCTTGTGCAATTATGTTTTTAATTCATTGGTAATTATACAATAAACATAATTTCTACTTTTTCTTTGTTAATAAGTAGTAAGTAGCATTTTTAAGCAATTAAGTTTTAACATTAACGTTTATTTTGACACTTATTTGTTTCGTAGGTGACTTGATGTCTTGTACTTTGTCTTTAAGAATTACTTTACCTTTAGAAATAAAGTTTTTCACATCTCATATCTCATTTTTTCTTCGTAGATTGCTGTTATCGAGGCTGTTATTTTATATTTTTACATTTTTCTAATACATCTCGTTGTACCATGTAAATTAATGTTACTTCACTATTCGCATTTTAGCATAATTTCTTTTTTGGCCACTCTGTACGTTATATTTGTGATTTTTGTGCAGATTAGTAGTTTGTAAGGTAAGCAAAACTTTTTTTTTTCTAAAATCTCGGAAAAAAATATTTTCCATATGGTGCCAATATTTTCACACACACTGTATAACATAATTGCTAACTTCCTGTTTAACTGTTTAATTGGTATGGTAGATTTAATAATTAAATCTGAAGCAATAGGGAATGAAAGACTAAGATAGAATATACAGGCTTTTTTATAAGTTGTGTCAAACTGTAAAAAATGTCATTTTTCAAATGTTTACTATCACAAACGCTAGGTCGTAGGCTCGATTTTAGGTATAGGAAACATTACTGCCATTTAACTTAGTTATGTCCCTAGAATTTATAAATGCCACAGAGTACAGGGTTACCCATTTTTTACCCCTTTGCTGCATCTCGAAAAACTGGAGAAAATAAAACTGATAAAAGCGGAACTTAAAAATATTCGTTGGTTTAACAGATACGAGGGTAAATTGAAAAATTGTCGATTTTAGATTTGTCCCCTATATTTTTTATTACTAATAATAGAAGAAAAAGTTTCATAATGCGCTAAGTATAATATAAAATGCCACCTATTTTAAATGGGGCATCCTGTGTATTTTTAGCCAAAAAAATTGCATTTTTATTTCTATTTCTAAATATATAACACACAATATATTTTATTATTTAAATAAGTGAACAATTCCAATTTTCATATTAAATCTGTAACAGGCCGTGAATTATAACGTCAAGAAACCGAAATAAATATTCCCCTTTTCCACTGAAGGGTTGCTGCCTCTCAGAGTAATAGATAAATCGCAAGTTTTAAGCATTTTTTTATTTTTTGTGCATTATCATACGCATGCACAAAAACACCTATTTAAATAGTTTAGTAGGCTATGGATGAAATTTAGTTTACATGAAAACAAAAAGGATAAATAATTTCATTTAATGCAACTTGTTTCGAGTTCTGTGTTTAATAGGATGGTTTAAGAGAACTCATGAAACATTTGGAAAAGTAAAACTCGTACACATTATTAAGGCTCAAAGATCGGTTAAAAATCGTTGTCAAAGCTGTATTGATAGCATGGAGGGTTATTTGAATATGGTTTTATTTCGGTTTCTTACGTCATACTGCACGGCCTACTACAGATTTAATATAAAAATTGAAATTATTCACTTACTTACACCCTAAAATATAGTGTGTGTTTTATATTTAGACAGAGAAATAAAAATGCATTTTTTTTTGGCTAAAAATACACATGATGTTCCATTTAAAATAAAAGTTAGATCTGATAACTTTTTGACCCGACCCGGTAGATGCGATTTTTCGGTGGCATCATATTCTATTTAGCGCCTATGAATCTTTTAGTTCAAACATTTTCTTCTATTATTATTAGCAATTTTTCAATTTACCCTCCTATCTTTTAAACCAGCTAATATTTTTAAGTTCTGCTTTTATAATTTTTAGTTTCTCCCAAATACATGTACACGTATATCAGTTTTTTGATAAGTTCAATAATTCCCAGATACCCAGCATAAGCGTCAAATCTTATATTTATAATTATTATAATGTAAATTATCTTGTAACCTAAGGGGGTTATTTTTCTTTATCGCACTATTTGGACAATCAGTATAATTATTTTAGAGGTGTATACGTATATCTATCGTTTTCATTTCTCATGTAAATAACCTGTTATTTAATTTCATATTCTCATAGTTTGATTTATTTGTGCTTTGACTATATCTAATTTGCCTTTTTATTTTCATATGATTTTTTTTCTTCACTTTCATCTTTCATCTGCATGAAAAGTTTTAAGCAGAGTTGGGTCGCTAAGAAAACTTACCCTTCCATCAGCATGTAAGTTTATTTAACTTTTTATGTGTCTGTTATTTTATGGGACCTTCTTATTTTTATAGGCGAAAGTTACATATTATTATTATATTATGGACGAAGTTGACAAGAGGAAAAAACTGTTGTTGATTTTCGTTGAAAAGTCGTTGTTTATATGAAAAAAATTGTGCGAAATGGCGAATTTACCAAATGAAAACATGAGATCAGATATGCCTATCCGGTGCTAATAAATTGCAGTTTAGATAGTTTTAAAAACGAATTTAAAATAGAATTTTGAATTTACCTTTTCTTTACTTTACTTTATCCGTGGATACATACACTGTATATTTTTTGTAAAATTCCTAGTACTATTTTGGGAATTATAATTCTAATCTAGTACAGAAGTGCCACAAATTTGGATGAAAGTATTCACGCCATAAGTTGAATTGACCATATGTTCAAGGCGACGTTTGTTTGAAATAGGCAGAAGTTCATGACTTGCCCCAATACACCTTTTACATCCGATATTAATTTTTTTTAATGTCCGAGTCTTTGTTTCTTTCGATCAAACATACATCCTTCCCAAACTTATGGTTGTCGAACAAGTATGGTTCTAACTTGGTTTTGCATCGCCGAACAAAAGGTTTTGGTAATCAAAAACAGACACTCTTACGCTTTGGTAATAACTGACAAAGCAATTACAACGCTAAACGACGACGTACCCTCATACTTATATTAATGAATATACTAAAGATAATCATGATATTTTGAGGCTAAATAAGTTTGTCCTTTTATAATATTTTTTTTTCAATTTACTCTTCGTTTTTTTACTAAGAATATTCTCTGTTTCTCTGGTTCTAAACTAGCTTCTTAAATATTCCGGAGAATTCTCTTTCTTAAAGACTTATTAAACCATGCTTCCTACATAAATAATAGTTAGATAAATAACTGTTATAGATAATATATCGTCGTTAAAGTACTAACACCTCGTAAGCCACAAATGAAAATTGATGTTGTCTTACACATAATATGGGCATTTGCAATACAAGGCATTAGAAATCTTAAATATTCAGTGAAGTGATCTTTTGTAGTATAAAATATATTAGCGAAATTGTCGAATTTGGTTTACACTACCCAATGCCACCAAAAACGCAATTTCGAGCATTTGTGGCTTACGACGATATAACCTAAACAACTACCAACCATTATTTAAATTAATTACCTGTTAACTACAATCATATCGAAATGTAAATAAAACATGAAATACTACTTCAATTCACCATAACCTTTCTTTCACACCTAAAAAAATCATATATGCACAATTTCTAAAGCTTTATGTTCTAACACAAATCTTAAGGGAGATCCGGAGGGAGTTCTCCGCTTTACCGGTGGATTTTTCAAGCTATTGGCTGTAGGTTATTTTTAAAAGGTATATTTCCAATAATACTGAGTTTCATTAATTATAATTATACGCAAAAATTTGTATTTTCAGTTTTTCGAAAAAAAAACGTCATTTTTCATATAAAAACGAATCACATTGAAAACTGTACATTCTTTACCTACGACCATACGTATTGAAATTAAAAGACAGAAATTTAACAAAATCTTGAAAGTTTGCAAGCACTAAATAAATGGACGATGGCTGACATCGTAGCTCAATATTAGAAGGCGTATGTGCCCGTGCGATTTACTTACCATGCAGTTTAGTTATAATATATAATATTCAACTTACAAAGATTCATTCCGTTTATTCAGACTTTCTACTACGTATCATCGGTCCCATGCCAAAGGCACGAATGTAGGAAGTTGTAGTTTTTAGAAAAAGGGGTTATAAATATTAGTGTTGGGAAAAAACCGATGATTTTAATGATCGAATACTTAATACTGGAGCGATTTTAATAATCGAGTGAATCGCTCGAGGGATTCATCACTTGAAATTTTTATGACTAAGAAGAATGTGTTGATAAAACACCAGGGGTTGTTTTTATAAGTTTTAGAATTTTAGTCTAGAGTTTTTATTAAGGAAGAAACAGTTGATTCTATCTTTTTAAAAATTACATCTTTTAATTTTTTAATTGTAATAATTTACAATGGCCGTCAAAACAAAACCCATGCCGCAATGAATTCACTAAGGGATTTGGCATACTTTTTTTATACGCACCTTCTCGTTTATGTGGTTTTAACGAAAACGTATGTCGTGTCAGCGTTCTGAACATCAAACTCGAACGTCACCAATCGGCATATTTCGGGTGGAGCAGCGCGTAGATAGAAGGTCGGGTATCAAGTGAAAAGCGATGATTTTCGTTTTTTCGCTTGAATTTATACCTAGAGTATTTCCTATCGAGCGAAAGACTGTTCGAATATACGAGCAGTTTTTTAACTCGATCACACTACAGCGGTACATTCCCGTCCGCGTCGATCATAGCTCGGGTATCGAGTGAAAGGTAATAAGTGACAAGCGACGGGTTTCGCCTGAATATGTAACTCGGGCGTTTTTTTAATAATCGAGCGATGTCGGTTATTTCAATACTCGACAGGTTTTTCGCTCGAGCGATCAAAACACTAATAAATATTTGCTTCGGTACATTGAGATGTTAACTTTTGGCACTATCTACCATGTAATTATCTACTTTTTATGATCAAAAACATACTATAATAAACATTTGATTTTTGCCTATTATTTTTTTTTAAGTACATTTGTTTGTTGGCGTTACAAAAAAACGAAAATATCTCTTTTTCTTAATCCGGACATGGACCGAGTATAAGCGCACGAATACATTCGTGACTTTGGCGTTCAAATGTTTCAAAGTTAATATGTTTGCCACTGTGCACAGGCTAAAAACCCCAAATTTGCACATTCGTGCCTTTGATATTGCAGCGCATTAATGAATAACAGCTCGCCCTGAAAACCCACAATTGTATTAACATTCAACTCGTCATAACTCTATAATCCATTGACTAATCAAAAAAATGCTTTCCATAAACGTTGTAGATCAAACTTCTGGCATCACAATGCTTTTCGTAAATTTTTAGTCCGATAAACAGTTCCGTCAATAAATTGATAAATGTAAACCAATGACACCGCAAGCCCGGTCTGCCATGGACATGCGACAGATGTTAAACCTTGCCTATGCCTATCGCCCGGCTAGCCGATTAGCGACCCTATGTACTTTCGAGTGCGTGTTTTAAGATAAGTTTCTTGTATAAAATTGAGAAATGGTCGTGGATATCTTGAAATAAGAAATTTTTAGTAATTTAATGTTAAATTATTTCCAGTTTATCGTAATTTTTTTAATAATATTATTAATAATTGCTATCACAAAAAAAATATTTTCCTTAACGAAAAAAATTGATCCAGCTTTTTGTACATAGGGTATTTACAAAAAATGGTATTTTAAATTTTTCAATCAATGGAAAACAGAACACGGTGTTTATAGGTTAAGGATTGTTCCATAAGTAGATTCCTAAAGGTGCGTTTCCACCGAAAGAGCAAGCAAGAGTGTGCAAGAGCAAGCACGCATTCTTTATATTTGCTCGATTAGTCGAGACCGACTTACGAGCGTGCAAACGCGTGCACGAATGTGATCGGGATGGTGTTGATACTTCAAAGAGAAGTTTTGCTCGTAGGTATTTTGGTTGAGACGAGTATAGCAGCAGCAAATCAACGCGCGCGCTAAAATACCAAATTTTGGAAAGTTTATGTTAATTAATTTCTGTTGTTATGCAGCGGAGTAATGAAGAAATACTGCAGTTAATTGATGAATACCGCATGATCTGTGCTATGGGATCCAACAATGGTCGCCTCCATAAAATTGTCGATTTCTAAATAAAGTTGTCATCTACCATCTTGCCTTCCTCTTCTATTTTTCTTGTCGCTTGCGAATTATTATAATTTTAGCACTTACTCAAGTCAATTTTTTATTTTGTTCCATTTTTAACTCACAATTTTGTCGTCACGCACCGGATTATCCACGAATCTGAGCACACGTTTGCGCGCTTTTGATTAATTGATTTAGCCGCAAGCCTGCGTGCTCGCGAGCAAATTAATACAAGGGTAAGCAAATATTTACTCTTGCTTGCTCCTTCGGTAGAAACGCACCTTAAGAGTACGTATTAGTGTAATTTTCAGGTGTCTATGAACATACGGTAGGTATAGTATTGACATTGTTCGGGTTTGTTACTCAGGAGTATGTACTATCAAAATTGAATTGTTTTTGATTGTTTTATTCAGTAGGTTGCTGGATACCTGAAAATGAATAACACTACTATTATACAGTGCGTGTCTAAAGTCACTTCCCCCACTGTTAACTTTTGATTAACAAATGTGAGAATAATGAGATTTTGGCACGTTCAATAATTACTGAAATACTACTTTTTTGGCATAAATTCTTTACTTATTCTTAAAAGATGGCTGCTGGCCGCCATTTCGAATAAGATTTTTAAATGGCAGGTGGGGTCGTGTGACACCTCATTCGAAAGGTATTTTCAATCTACAAGCAGTCCCCAAGTACGTAAGAGAACATTTTATCGATTTCGGGGGTTGTGAGGATCAACAGAATGTTAAGCCTTTATTTTGTTAATCAACATCAAAACATTGTAAGAAGTCGAAACATACTTCTAGCCGCCATTTATCTTGAGTACAATAGACCACATTTTTTTTATGTAAATGCAAAGTAGGCTTTGCCAAAAATTAATTTGTTTCGGCCTGTCAAATACTTAAATAAGTATTTGTCATTAAGTTATATCGCTTATTCTGTCACCTGTGGTCTTAAAATACAAAGATTTGATTAATAATTCATTTAAAATGTTTCGTCCTATGGAAGAAAAAACAGAGGCAGTTTTAATTTTTGGGGAAGCGCAACGTTGTTACCATGCTGCTGAGCGCATTTTTAATGAACGTTATCCCGATCGCCCAATTTCAAGGCAATATTTGCGGCAATTAATTCAAAAGTTTCAAACAACAGGAAGTGTTGGAAATGCTAAAAGAAGTGGAATGCCCTCATTACCAGAGGATAAACAGATTGAGATAGTGGCTCAATTGATTATCAACCCGATGCAGCCGACATCCCGTGTAGCTGATGAATGCGAAGTAAATCCTAAAAGTGTTCAGAGAGTTTTGAAACGTTTTAAATTTCATCCCTACAAATTGAAAATGTTACACGAGTTAACCGAAGATGATCCGGATCGTAGACTAGAATTTTGTGAATTAATGGCTGTAAGGTTGAACCGGAACCGAAATTACCATAAATGGATATGTTTTAGTGATGAGTGTACTTTCTTTCTAAACGGTAAAGTTAACCGTCAAAATGTTCGGTATTGGAGCGATGTCAATCCTCATGTTTATAGGGAATGTATTTTGGGAAACCATATTATAGGACCACTTTTTATACAGGGAAATTTAACTGGACCGCTGTATCTTGATATGCTAGAAAATACCGTAGAACATTTGATTCTGGAGTGTATCGAGGAATATCCTGACGAATTTGGTAATATGCCTATAGCATTTCAGCAAGACGGAGCTCCGCCGCATTATAGTAGAGATGTTAGGAACTACCTTGATGAACACTATCCCGGGCGCTGGATTGGTCGTCGTGGTGCTATCGAATGGCCAGCTCGCTCACCGGACCTAACTCCTATGGACTTTTTTTTGTGGGGATTCGTTAAGTTTAAAGTGTTCATAACTCAACCGCAGTCATTAGAGGATTTGCGCCAAAGAATAATTCAAGTGTGCGTATCAATTAGTCATGAAATGTTTCATAATGTTCGCGAAGAATTTCACGATAGGCTATACATCTGCCAAGAAGTGAATGGTGGACATTTTGAGCATCTGATTAAGTAGTTGCCAACTTTTGAGCATTATAAAGTACTAAAATTAGCAATACTATGTATATATAATGTAATTATATTAAGAAAAGTGGTCGCCATTTAAAAATGAATCGATAAAATTTTCTCAAACTTGGGGACTGTAGATTGAAAATACCTTTCGAATGAGGTGTCACACGACCCCACCTGCCATTTAAAAATCTTATTCAAAATGGCGCCTGGCGCCCAGCAGCCATCTTTAAAGAATAAGTAAAGAATTTATGCCAAAAAAGTAGTATTTCAGTAATTATTGTGAACGTGCCAAAATCTCATTATTCTCACATTTGTCAATCAAAAGTTAACAGGGGGGGAAGTGACTTTAGACGCGCACTGTATAATCGGGGTGCTAGTTAATAAAAATAGGAAACGGGAATAAAGAAGATTTTTGTCTCCCGTGTCGCTTATCTGCTGGCCAGGCGGCTATAGGCATAGCCAAGGTCAACCTCTGTAGCATGTCCATGGCAGACCGCGCTCGCGGCATCATTGGTTTTCAATTTATCGACAAAACTGTTTATAGGACTAAAAATCTAAAAAAGCATTGTGTTGCCAGAAGTTTGATCTACAACGTCTATGGGAAGCATTTTTTGATTAGCCAGGGGATTCTAGAGTTATGACGAGTTGAATGTTAATACAACTGTGTGTTTTCAGGGCGAGCGGTTATTCATTAAAGCGCTCCATATAATAGCTTGGCGCGCGAAATTTTTAAAATTAGGAAAAAAATATTTCTAATTAAGATCTTGAAATAAGATTAAGTCAGTTTGATGACCAAGTGGCATAGTTGTAAAAACCGCCAAAAAAAATTTATTGCTATTTTCTGAAAAATCACCCCCTGCACAGGACGATTTTTGGACAGCCCAATTTTGGTTCCTTAAGGTATACAAAATGATATACATACAGTGGGTCTTACATTTTAGGAATGAAGTGCAAACGGGGTGACACGATACGATAAGCTTTAACTCCACTATTATCGCATCTCGTAGATAATATGCATTAAGACTAGTGAAACAAATTTTTTTTATAAATTTCCAAGACATACTTGATTTTTCGAAATTAAAATTATGACACAAATTGGTTTCTATCCAACCAGGGCTGAACCCCCGAAACTCAAAAAGTTTTAGTCTTTTTAACCTATTCATACATCGATCCGGGGTCACACTGTATATATATATATGTATATTAAAAAAAAATTTTTTCTTTAGCTGGAGCTGTGGACGAGGACTTGTTTTTAAGATCGTTTGAAGATGTGCCGAACATACAAATATTTTCACCTCGAGATGTAACTGATAATCTAAAGACAATTCAGGAGATTATTTCAGACTCTAATAAGGATTGGAATAAAAGAGTAGACGCTGTAAGTCCTGTTCTTATTCATACATTTAAGTTTCGTAGATTTATTATAATACCCGTAGGAAGTCATAGATATCAACTAAGCTTCAATGGCGTCAAATAATTTTTTTTAGTAATTCCTTCTAATTATTTTCTTAAAGCCTTCATTAACATTTCAATTAAATAAACACATATTATAATACCCGTAGGAAGTCATAGATATCAACTAAGCTTCAATGGCGTCAAATAATTTTTTTTAGTAATTCCTTCTAATTATTTTCTTAAAGCCTTCATTAACATTTCAATTAAATAAACAACTTAAGTTTGTTTTAGTTTTCTCTTAAATAATAAAAATTTTGGTCTTAAAATTATGCGGTATGACCGGGTGGTCAACTGAAAATGGTCACATCATCCATTACTCAAAACTAGTAATCATAGAAGCATCCTGGTAATTTTTTTAAAGGAAAGTGCCTAAGAGAAAATGCAGGAAATTATTTTCTAGTTTGAAGTAGATTTTCTTTTTGTTTTGAAATATCTGTATTTTAATCCTTATAATATAGTACCTAATACTTTTTGTCTTACACAAATTTTCCAATCTAGTAAAATAAAGTGGTGGGGGGGAATTTAATTGTTTTTTTAAATAAACTACGGTTACTCCGGTTTGAGTTAACCAATTTTAACAAACTTGGTCTCGTTTAAGAGAGCTTTATTTACCGTACAAACTACGCTTTTGTTTTTGCATCCTTGAGTTTTGCAGTCGTCGCTAGATGGCGTTAATTGAAATATAAGCAAAAATTAGGCTTGTTTCCAAAAAAGTTAAATGCAATGATATGGTTGTTATTTCGGTTAGTTTGTATCTTTTTAAAACCGGAGTTATTGACGAAAATAAATTACATAATATACGAATTCTTCCGTTTTATTTTTTATTTTTTTTATCGGTAATTTTAACACAACTCAAACTTTAGTAATGAAAAATTAGTAAGTTAAATATTAAATAAAGTGAACCGAAACAGGGATTTAAGTACAAAGCCATAACTTCTACAGTGTGTCTACTTAAGTTCGACTCATACGGAAATCTTTTTTATTGTTGGTTTTATGAAAAAAAGTTATTCTTCATAAAAAGTTCTGCATGGTCCAAAACATAAAATGCAACCATCAGATATCAATTTTTGTAAGCCGTATACGAGATTTGTCAAAAAATATCAATTTTAACTCTAGCGTAAAGTACCTTTATTTTTTACAATACAGAAAAGTTATTTTGAATTATAAGTTATATACAATTACAGCCATTTAGCATAAAAATGAAATTTGGTGATTATTTACGTTTTACGTTATAAATTATTAGTAATTATAAATTTAATTTTTATGCTAAATGGCTGTAATTGCATATCTGAATATAACTTATAATTCAAAATAACTTTACTTTATAACATTTTTCTGTAATGTAAAAAATAAAGGTACTCTTGAGTTAAAATTGATATTTTTTGAGAAACCTCGTAATACGGATTACAAAAATTGATATCTGATTGTTGCATTTTTGGACCATGCAGAACTTTTTATGAAGAATAACTTTTTTTTCATAAAACCAACAAAAAAGTTTTCCATATGAGTCGAACTTAAGTAGACACACTGTATGATTAAATTAAAAATTTAGTGTAAATAATAAATTAAACAGCATTTTATCTCTTGTCACATGCCAATCCCATGAACTTTTTTAAATTTCAATGAGGGGCGAAGATAGAAAGATTCAAGTAAACCAAGTGAATTTTGAAGAGTGTAGTTCCAAATATACAGTTGACCTTAACTGCAATAAATCAACTACCTGATTAATCGTCATTGTGTATACCCCTTAATTTTTAAACCCCAATAAATGGATGCAGAGTCGGCTTGAAAATATAGCTTTATTAATTTATTTTGAATTACAGAGACTTTTTAAACCAAATGAAAATAAAGATCAATAATAATAATAATATTTTGAGACAACAGAGTATAAAAAAATAAAAGTTAATGAAATACTGAAATACAGATTTATTCGTTTTATAAAAATTAAGTTTTATATACAGTCGTCATTAAAATTTACAATGTTACGATTCTCGTCAATACTTCGAAATGTGCAAGAGTCAGTTCGCTTGTTTCTGGGAACTACGGGTTTCAGTACTATATCCTTTATCGAAGATAAGGAAATATTATTAAGTATTTCTATATACTTAAAATATATATACTTAAAATATTATAGTAATTATGCAAGTTAATAAAATTTGTAGTCCAGCTCTGTCGAAAAAGATGCAAATTTTATCGTAACAGTGGTAATTAGGGTTTTATGGCAGTCAAAAGATCAACGGTATATTTTGAACTATAATATACGAAGTTTAAATAAATGTCGCGAGAACAATGAGAATTTTTGCAGGCAATTAAATTCGAATATCTACTTTGTATTTCTGCATTTAACTGTAAATAATGCTACTTGAACCCCTTTACTTCCGACCCGCTCAAGCAAAATACATGCTAATATTCTTTAAATAATATATCATACTTTTCAGAGTATATTATAAGTCGATTCCCTTTTTTATAAAAAAATATTTTTTATTTTTGGAAACAAAAGACATAATATAATAATAATATTGAGAAGAAATGTCAAATTATTCATTTTGAGATCCATTTGTTTCAATTTGAACATAAAAAATGCTTTTTACTAATGACGCTGTTAATATATGATTGCTGTTTACTTTGAGTGCTTTCAAAATGTAGCAGCAATCGCTTAAAAGAAATACATCTCAAGTGAATAATTTAACGTTTCTTCCCAATATTATTATGATATACATGTATTTTGTTTCCAAAGCCTTCTTATCTTTTACAATTACCGATGCGATTAATTAGTAATAATTATGTTTATGTAAATTCATTTCTCATTGATATCTCCCGTTAGAAAAAAGATCTTGCGATTTTCACCGGTTGCTTTGGCTTTACCACCTCTTCGCACCTGTCTAATAACATCTATACCATCGTATTTAAATTTTTCAAGAAAAAATACATATAAAAAAATCTGTAGAAAGCGCCATCTAGCGACTACAGTAAGAATGACTAAAAAACTCTTTTAAATGACACTAATTTTCATATTTTCCGAGAAGGCTTTCTACATTTATTCTAAATCAATGTTTGTGTTACCCCCACCACTTTATCTGATGGGTTAGAGAAAAAAAGTGTTTAAGCAAAGTTGTTCACGATGATGAGATTTATTTGTAAGTAGTTTCAATATACCTTGTCTAAGCAAATTGTAGAAAAACATACTGTCGACAAATTACTATTAGTGTTACTCGCGACTGTCCTACAATCTTGCAAATAATTTCTAGCTATTTCTTTTAGCAACTTTGCCTATAAATATTTAACCCGAAAGCTGTACGATAAACGGTTTCCGAAATACAGCCGCGTACCTCGCTTAGTTGGTCACCCTGTACATATAATTAATATATTTTTCCTTTCAGTTGAAGAAAATACGTTCTGTAGTCATAGCAGGTGGAACAAACTTTGATGATTTTTACGTTGGCCTAAAAAATTTAGAGTTTGATTTACAAGGTTCGATAAAGGATTTGCGATCGCAAGTAGTACGAGAAGTCTGCATAACAATAGCATACCTGTCGCAAACTTTAGGAAATAGATTTGACAAAATTGCAGAGGTATTACTGCAACCTTTAATAAATCTTATACAGAATTCTGCTAAGGTAAGTGTTTCCTTTTATTATGCATATAATAGATCCCCCTGAATATTTATCTAGGTTGGTAAATTTATAGAATAGGCTTAACGCTAATCATCCGCTAGAAATATAATCCGCATAAAGGTTTTGTATTCTAATTTTTAAATCTGATCTGGGAGGAACAAACGCCTTCTCATTCGCTTGTGGGTCGCCGGGCGTTTCACTACAGCAAAGACGCAGAAGCATGACTCGAAAAAAGCTAAACGAACACGAGGGGCATAATTTTTAATAAATCTCTAGAGGGTCATCTATACAAAATCCAATTTTTGTTTTAAGGAAAGTAATCAACTAAATTTTAATCAATTTACAGTTATTACCATTCCTGCGGTCTGAAACCGGCATTCTTAGGTAACAATGTTTGACTGAAGTTACCTGAATATGTCGCATTGTAAATCTTTTTTCGATATAAATTAATTAACACCTCTTATTTACTAAATTTTTGTATACTAGATCAAACGAACACTTAATATTTTTCCTTTTCAAAAATTGACTTTAATACAAGATGTTTGGAAATAATGTACAGTGTATAGATTAAACTTCTTCGAACATTTATGAGTTCTATGAACTGAGTAATAGTCTAAGCAGAGAGGTTCTGATTAATGTCTAAAATCATTAGCAGAATCTTGTTTTAACTATGGAATAATAATAATAATGTTATTTAATTCCCAACCAGCTTTTACAGTCCATTACAGGGAATATTAAAAACATAGAAGATAAATAATAATTATTAAAATGTAAATTAATCAATATGAAATACAAAAATATATTATAAATAGTTTATTTATTAATTAATTTGTATATTTTCCAACAAAAACAATTCTTTGCAATTTTTTAAAACAATTTTAAGAAATACTTTTCAATACTTTAGATAACGTATTATAAATATTTGTTCCATCAAATAAAATTGATTCCATCGCTATGTTTCTTTTAATTTGATTTTTTTTAAATGGTCAATATTTCTGGTATTTGATACCATGATTAGTATACTAATTTTTACTTTGTCTAAACTATTCAGATCTAGATATCCTCTTGGTTTATATACAGTTTTGTAGTATTTTTAAAGGGTTTAATATTGTGGCACATGCAGATCCCCTAACTGATACTAAATATTGAAATTTTGAGTAAACTAATGAATAATAAATGGTTTTTATATTAAAGGTATATAATCTGGAATTTTAAATAATATTCCCATGAGTGTTGATACGCTTTTTCGAAAATTATTGGTGAAATATTGCTCCCAATTGCACATTTAGATATAAAAGTGAAATATGACTTTTGAAAGTTTATAGGATTGCAGTCATGAAAGTATAATTTTCAAATCATTAGTAATATCAGTTTGAATATTGGAAAAAGACTCGCCAAAATATAATATTGTGGTATCGTCCGCAAACAATTTGACATTAGCTTTTAGATTTAACTTAGAAATTGAATTTATATATATAAGGCATAAAGGTCCTAAAATTGATCCTTGAGGAACGCCGCAAGTAATATTTTGTTGAGAACTTGAGCAATCGACGATATAAACGTACTGTTTTCTGATATATAAATAATTTTTAACCCAGAGGAAATATTTACATTTCCTCTATCACCAATATTAAAAAGACTGTATTAAAATTTCGTGCATTTCACGAGGTTTTTCTAAATCTTCGCTGCGGGCTTGTATAATTCTGTTTTTTCATTCATTGCTAGTTATTCCGCCGTGTTAATTCAAAGGTGCGTATCTGCAAATGTCGTCAGAAGTTACTTATACCGTTCAAGCAACGTGACATGAACGAGCTTATCTAAATGTCTTAAATTCGAAAGCAGTATATACTACCAAAACCTATTAATACGTTTCTAACTACAAATATGGACATAATTGAAATTTGGAAGCTACTATTGCCCACAATAGACACAGCTTATACTTTTTATTGGTAAATAAGTCGCATTTTTAAACAATTAAATTTTAAGAATCATATTAACATTTGACACTTGTTTCATAAGTGACTTGATGTCTTGTACTTTTAACAATACATTACTTTATACCATTAGAAA
The DNA here is from genome assembly GCA_963991005.1 of Barypeithes pellucidus. Lineage (NCBI taxonomy): Eukaryota > Metazoa > Arthropoda > Insecta > Coleoptera > Curculionidae > Barypeithes > Barypeithes pellucidus. Next base: position 52,508,473 of record OZ022556.1, read on the forward strand.
TATCGATGTTTTTCGACAAGAAAAAATTGTTAAAAATATTTTTTCTTCGTTATGGCTGTTATTTTATATTTTGACATTAAATTTGTTTCTTAATTTTCTTCTTTTTTGACTACTCTGAACGTTATATTTGTAATTTTTGCGGGGATTAGGAGTTTTTAATGTAATCAATACTTTTTATGAAGATTTTTTTTTCCTAAAATCACAGAAAAATTTTCTATATGGTGCCAATATTTTCACACACGCTGTATACAACGTGTCCAAGATAAGGAGGGCCAGTACAGGGATCTCGGAAACCATAAGAGATACGAAGTCTGTTAAATCGAGGTAAAGTTGCGCATTTACGTGCCTAATAATATGCCATTTAGAAAGTTTTAAAATTCCGAGTAGTTCCGGAGATATCCGGACAAAAACGAAATTCTGAAAAATCGTTTTATTGTTTTCCTGGGTTTTTTTGAGATCGAATTCTAAAGTGAATCGCACTTTTACAATGCCACTTTTCCGCTCTATCTAACAGCGTTATTTGCTTTGTAATCCGACGAGTCGGAAGGGTATTCCTAATATTGGAATTTGACAGCTTTTTCCGAATGCAACGATGTATGACACATTGTGGTTTAATGACGTTTTGAGAGTTTTTTGAACAACATTAGTAAATTTTGGGATACGGTCCTGTATTTCTCCTAATTTTATAAATAATATCTCATAAGTGGCTCTAAATTTTTTACTTATGTTGGAGTAGTTCAATAAATAACAAATAATTTAACAATAAACCACAAATAAGTGAACAAAAATCATTCCAAAACAGTAATAAAACGAACAACGAAAAAAGTAAGAACTACATAATCAGGTGTTCAAAATGATTTCCGTTATTCTCTAAGCACAAATATCATCTTCTAACTGTCACATAACAGTTTAAAATATGCCACATGACAGTTTTTTTGAGATAAAATAAAACATGCGATAGAAAATCAAACTTTTCAGCATTTGTAAATTTATGTTCCATAGTTTCTGGAAAATAGAAAACCTCTTAAAACGCTCTCAAACGATCACCATGGGAATGTCAAGTGAAACAAATCATGCGTCACCATCTTAATTTTTTTGTTTCAAGCGCCTACTTACATAAGTAAAAATTTAGAGCTTACTTATGCGATATTATTTATAAAATTATGATAAATACAGGACCGTATCCCAAAATTTCCTGATGTTGTTCAAAAAACCCTCGAAACGTCATTAAACCACAATGTGTCATACATCGTTGCATTCGGAAGAAAAAAAGCTCTCAAATTCCAATATCAGAAAAACAGGATCATATTTAAAAAAAGGAAAGTTGATAATGGCCCTTCGAATACGACTCGTCGGATTACAAAACAATTAAGGCTGTTAGATAGAGCGGAAAAAGTGGCAATGTAAAAGTGCAATTTACTTTAGAATTCGATCTCAAAAAAACCCAGGAAAACAATAAAACGATTTTTCAGAATTTCGTTTTTTTCCGGATATCTCCAGAACTACTCGGAATTTTAAAACTTTCTAAACGGCATATTATTAGGCACGTAAATGCGCAACTTTACCTCCATTTAACCGACTTCGTATCTCTTACGGTTTCCGAGATCCCTGTACTGGCCCTCCTTTATCTTGGACACGTTGTATACCTGTGTTCACCTTTAGGACGTATAAAACGTATATTTTATTTTTAGATAATTGCAACGTCGGGAGATGTTACAGTGAAGTTTCTTATTAAACACATACACAGCCCCAGATTAATTCCAATTCTTACAAGCAGCGCGACTACCTCAAAAAGCAAAGAAATTCGAAGATCTTGTTGTGAGTTTATTGAAATAATGTTGACGCATTGGCCAACCCATCCATTGGAAAAGCACGTGGCCTTACTACAGGAATGCGTTAAAAAGGGAATCGCCGACGCTGATCCTGAAGCCAGAGTCATATCACGAAAGTAAGTAATGTCCCCTTTGCCTTAACATTATACGCATTGTCCTCCAATCGAACAGAGCCAAAGCTATCCATAAAGCGCCACCAGGTAAAATAGAAAGGCAATTAAAACAGCTGCGTCCCACCCAGGCAGATGCATGACGAACAGAAATATTAATGCTTTTTCTTATACAGGATGTCATATTTTCGACACTTCCTGGAGGCATTAAAGTTATTATCAAAGATAGAATGTTGTGGTTTTCACTTTAGTGTCCTACTTTTTGACGATACGGAAGATTCCGGTGTCAAGTTTGTTCTTAGTTTTGTTTAGTTTTTATCTACAGGGTGATTCTGAAAATCATCGCTTTTTACACCCCCGTATTTTCATTTTCATGTTTTAAATATGGGGAGTTTTAAGTCACGATGGCTTTTGATATCTGCATCTGTAGCGCACGTGTTAATGACAGACTGTCTGTGTACAGTTATAGCCATTACAAATATAAGCGACGAGTTGAAAAAGCACATCGCACAGGCTGGTGTACTCTCGGTTTCGCTTCCGTGACGCTATTTCTTTTATATAAATAAAGCCGGAACCCTCACAATGTGTACAATATGCACTTTCCAGACTTTTCTTAATACGACGCCTAATCCATATAAAAAAAATATTTTTTGTCCTTAAAATTTGAAATATAATTGAATTAACTTAAAACATTCCAAACATTCTCGAGGATATGAAAGACAAAAACTAATTTAAGACTATACCCTCGGAACATTCCATATTTTATACAGGATGTTCTCTACAAACGTGTCAGCATGTCACATTTAAAAATTAATTTACGTTATTTTCTGCCCTCTACAACTTTTGTTAAGAGGTTCGTAAAGTTATTTTTAATCTTTTAGCGTAATATAATATGTTGTTAATATAAAGTCTGAAAAACTTTTTTTAAATTATATTTTATAGTTGGCCATGACAGACAAAAGCAAAATATAATAAGGCAGCTGCATAATTTTGCGCATTTAATTTTTTCTGCGACAAAGCTACTTTTCTTAAAAATGGCAATGAAGCATTTTGTTAGATTTCACTCACAAAACAGATAATCCCTTAACGTTTGAGGAGGAAATGTAGGAGACTACTGGACTTTCTCCAAAATGGGTTAGCACAGCTTATTGCTCATATACCAAACGTCGTTCAAGAACGCATGTGGTATCTTTATGATTGAGCCCAGTGCACTCACTCACTATACAAGCTTCATAGTTGAATTCTTAAATGAAACTTAGGGTTAGCAATGGAATGGAAGAGGAATAAAATGACAATGACATCTTAACAAAATTATACTATTGCTTTTGCTACTTGGTTTTGTCTATCATGGCCAACTATAAAATACAATAAAAATTTTTCAGACTTTTTATTAAACACAGATATTACGCTAAAATGAGTAAATATAACTATATAAACATCTTGATAAAAGTTGTAGAGGACAAGAAACTCTACAAGATAAGATATTAAACAATAGGGTGTTCCATTTGAAAAAACAGAGTAAATTAATTTTTAAATGTGATATGTTGACACGTTTGCAGAGAACACCCTGTACAAAATATGGAATGTTCCGATGGTCTAAAGTCTTAAATTAGTCTTTGTCTTTCATATCCTTGAGAATGTTTGGAATGTCTTAAGTTAATTCAATTATATTTAAAATTTTAAGATATTAAGTTTTTTCTTCCAAAAATGAATTTTTTAGCAACATTGCAAAATAATTAAAAACTATATTTGTCATGATACGTAGAATAATAATAATAATTTTGCTTTATGACTCGCTTACTGACCTCCAATTTTAAATTAACATTTTTGATGTATTTGAAATGGTAACAGAGCTATTTTACTTTGCGACATTAAACCACCATGCTTTGAAACTTAAAAAATAATTATTGCTACAGATTGCCATTTACCTGTAAAGAAATAACTAAATAGTTAATATTTATCTTTTTAGAGCATTTAGAGGATTCCGGGACCACTTTCCAGAACAAGCCGAGGCATTGCTTCAGTCCCTCGAGCCGAGCTACAGACGAGCACTACAGGGAGATGGCATGTCTGCCAGTTCCTCCAATAACAATATCAATAGTTGTTTTAAAACACCCCGTCAATACAGTAAAACTATGGGAGTCCAAAGTGCATCAGGTTAGTAATAATATTTTTCCATAACTACAAGAAAATATGTCTATTGTATGCGGACAATTGTATTTGGAATTATTCTATATATATTTTAATAGACGAAACCGCACCTCTAGTTTTTTATCAAGCTATCAGCGAAAATGTGGTCCAAGTGACCATTTTACTTATTTATGCTTTGTTTTCGTAAAGTTACTTTGTGCTCATAAAGAGACCAGTTAGTCCTATGCTGATTGGTTGAAATTCCAGTGTCGGTTTAGTGTCGGTATTATAACAGATTTGGCCTTAGGCATATTTTTCGCAATTTTATTTACGAAAATTCCACCGGCAACCAACCTATTTCACATACAGTTGTATTCATAAAAAAGTCGTACGATAACGAGAATGGGAGTGACATTCGACATATTTGCGTAAAACCGGCTGGTGTTAGTGGCGGTTCTTCCACAGGAGCACATGCGCACGTGCACCGCCAAAACGAATAAAAAATAATTAATTGATAGTCATTGAATATTATTTATCGTATAAAGTCCGACCCTCCCCAATATTTTATCGTACCGTCAATTATCAAAGACCGGCCCTCCCTAATATTTTATCATACCGTCAACCAAACTGTAGGCTCTCGATCCGGCAACCGTGCCTCGGTCGAGGTTAATGACGATTATGACGAGACTTGCTCGCATGTGCGATTAAGTAGGCGGGGCATAATGCAGTTTCTCTATAGTAACAGGTGGCGGGAGACAGCGGGGCTATGGGAAGGCGCACAATTTTAGTGTGTGCCGCGCCGTTGTCTGTTCGTGCATCTAGTTAGAAATTCGAGCGTGTTTGTTTTAATATTTTAATATCATAAAATTGAAGTGAAGAATGCGGGAAGACCTAAACCCATTAATTTAACGCAGACCACAAAGGGTAAATCTAGGGACTTTATTAGAAAGTTTAAAAATTAAATATATGGGAAAAAAATTATAGGGGGTATTCCAAACTTTAATGAGGCTGTTATTGATCAATTTTCTACAATTAAGAACCGAAGAACGGACTTTACGTTTAAGCACTATACACACTAAGAAAACCTTTCTTATTTTCCAAAAGTTGTATTTCCTTGTGTAAAATTAAAAAATCAATAAAAATATGTTTTACCTAACGTATTTTCTTATTAGTTCTTTTCTTTCTACATTTAAAATGCCTAGAAAGTAATTGTTTGGTCGTTACACAAAAATCACATTTTAAAAATAATTTCACCATACTTGTATACACCTCTATCATAGGTCACGAGCCGCCACTGATTGAAGGTTATCGAATATACTAGGTTATCAAAAATGTCATCCATTGGTATGGGGTCAATAAAATAAAGAACAAAAATTTTATTAAAAAAGCATATTTTAAAAATCATAATAATAAAGTAGTTCAAAACTTTAAACAAAACCACCATTAACGAAAACGTTTGAAATAAAATCTAATATTTGGTCATATGACCCTGTTTCTCTATAACTTTAGTGTCAATCTATTCGACATTATTTGAATTATATTTGACATTATATTGGCATCAAGTTCCTCCCAGCATTTATCTTCTGTTCAGATTCTGAGACGAGAACCAACTTTCCTTTTAACTGAGTCCTCTTACTTACCCCAGCGGTGTTTAATTTTCATTATCGTTTTTTTTCAATTTTAAAACTGCTCGAGCATTTCACTAATTTTTCAAGCTTTGTAATTCTGGCCACTATCTGAGCCTTCTTAATTTCAGACAACTGACGTGACAATCTTATTTTTTTGTGTGTCAAACATTGTTACCATGCACTTTCAAAATTTACCTATAACGGTGAACAAACGACAAGGCATTGCATTTTAGATAACGTGAAGACCGTTGCTCTAGTTCTAATTATTGTACGACTTTTTTTTTATGAAAACAACTGTACTGACAATTTTTCATCAAAGGAAGAATGAGAAGCCATTAAAAAAAAATAACACCATTGAATAATTAATATCCAGTAACCATTGGCATGAAATATAATAGAAATATCAATGATCTTCCTCTCAAAACTATAATTTTGAACTTAAGGCACTCTTGCGCTGATATTAGCGTCAATTATGAGCCGTTGTTGCCATCAACTGCATTTACAAATCTATATTTTTACCTATTGGTAGATGTTAATCTATTTTTTCTGCTGTGTAAAATATTAATTTATAGTAGGTGAAAAAGTTTAGCGATTAGTTAATAGTCAAAATAAGTATTTTTCTCATAATAAGGAAGGTCCGAGCAAAACTTATTCCCGGTATTTATTATCAAAATCACCGTGTAAATTTAATTGCTAAAATATAAACCCTCAGGTTTGATGTATTTTTCCTATATCATCTAGTCTCCCCACGAGTCATTGTGAAATGGTGTAAACTCGTTATTTTACATAATTTATCAACTCTCGCTATCTAGTTCTTAGCTGCTATAGCTTTGTCATTTCTTGCATCATGTCTTGAGAAACTAAAGAAAATATTTTCTAACAAATTTTCAAAAAAATCTTCATATGTTTAATGCTTGATAAGTTGGCTGAGACATGCATATTTCTTTAATTGGCTTTAGGTAACCTATTTCTAATTTTAATCATTATTAAGACCAGCTTCATATAGTTTATAGGACGCATAATGATAAGTGCTCTTAAGTCGCATTGTATATTTACAATTACTGAACTGCATTTATGTGTAATGATTTACCATAGAAGAGAAGAAATAATTCACATCATTTTTCGTAGCATTTAGTAAAAAATTGTAATTTGTTGTTCGAAAATTTTGACATTCTTTTCTGCTACGTAAAATTTGATATAGTTCTTTAAAAATGTATAGTCATCTAAAATTTCCGTCAAAAACTGAAAAATATAACACCGAACTATATAAGAAATCATGAAGTTTAAAAGAACTTTTAAAATAATGCATTCGTAAATTAATATTAAATAATCTCATAATCTAATCTTTTCTTTAATAACTTTAAAAGTCGCCTACTACTTGTGTGTTTCTGCAAAGATTTTAATATCTCATTGTTTAAGAGATATTTAATACAGGGTGATCAGAAAAGTTTAAACAAATGGAAACCTTGTTTAATATTGGTTTGTTCGGGTTTCTCAACAAAATTTGTTTGTGTGTTGTTCTTTAAAAGAGTGCGTATGTGGGCATGCGCATAATCCTTTGCTTGCTTCTTCCTTGAAAGTTGTTGAATGTTAAATAAGTTGAGAAATTGTAAATTAAAAAAAAAATCATTTCTTAGAAAGTTTTCGTAGTATGGTTTTCTGATATTTTATTAGGATGGTTTACTGCATTTGCATAATTTATTAACTTACTAATGAGAAATCACGAATAGAAATGTAATAGAGGTTTGAAAATAAGTAAAATTTTCAAGAGAAGCGATTTATTGAGAAATCAGTACTTGGTTGTCCATTTATTGGACACTTTTCTGACGACTCTATACAGATACATTAACACACCTTATCTTCCAAGTCAACATTTATTGGAAGATACTGACGCCTGATAACATATTGAAAATTTGTCTCATTAGGAGACGGCTATTGTTTCAGACGTGGTACAGGGAGCCATTTTCAGGGACTTTCTTAATTATGTTACCAAATACAATATTAAACATTTTGTAAAAATATCACAATGTGTAGATATATTCAGTAACTTTTTATTGTACCGTGAAAATAATTGTTTCGTCTATCACAGTGGATCAAATTTTTCAGTAACGATAATAAATGTCGTTTTTATATGCATTTAATTTTTAAAAAATTGCGAAAAATGTGACTCATGGAAATCATTTGGTAAATCCCCCAAAAACAAATATTGTGATTATATTGCTTTGATCTGTATTTTACAAACTTATTAAAATAAATTCCTCCTAATGCCGCCAAAATTGGATAAATAATTAGGCAGTACAGAAAATTTGGCTAGTTCTGGAAGTGGCCTCCATAGAGCACCATCATTGCCTAGAAGTTACAGACAGCGTAGTGGCATTCCAGTGCTGTCTAGGACAGATAGTACGTAGAAATGTAATTAACAATAATGCATCGAAAATTATTGGCTTTATGTCCTTTGTCTAAGTTATTTTTTCTATTATTTTTATTATAGATTTAGCTACACCTGCTTGCTGTTATGAAACTTTTATTTGCAGTTATATTTCGGTTCATATTTTAAAGAATTTATTTAAGAAAATTATTGTACCAGTAATTGAAAATCAAGATTAAAACTTGCCTCTACTTGGTGTACAACCGAATATATGACGTAATGCTTAATTATGTCATCGAGAGATAGACGCCCTATTTTGTAACTCTAGCTATATTTATTATAATATAAATCTCAAGTTAGTTATCTTTCGCTGTTAATTTTTTTCTAGCAGTTCACAGTTGGTATAAAAATATTTGTCAATGTCAATATTAGAAAAGTTCTTTATAAAAAAATAATTTTACCTATTTATGTAACATCACTGCTAAACATTTCTCAAATAGTAATATGGAAGTAGTAAGTAATTGTATGAAACTACGAAACGTATATATTTTTTAATGTTTGACCTGTTTTTTGGTTGAAACCGAAACCATAAAAGAATAACTATAAGAAAACAAAATATTCGCAATAATTTTTATTACGTCCATTCTACCAACTGTTACTTCTCAATTTAAGCTGATCTTCAACAAAAAGAGAACTTTCTCAATCAAAGTCTTTTAAAATCAGTAAATTCGATTTTACCTCGTTATGATCTCTTTGTGTTTTTATAATCTGCTGTTTTCTAATTTAAATATTTTCTTTGCACTCCAATCTTTTAAGGCATTTTATTTTTAATTGACAATTTTTTTTCTTGCATTGTTTCCAGAGATCCCAACATATATATTGCAATTTGATATGTAATGTCTCTATCCACAAATGGCAACTTGTTGTTTAAAGTTTTCTGACATGGAGTTTAAACTTGTAGTATTCGAGTCCATTCAACTAGATTTCTAATTACTATTGGTACAGATGCACATAGGTCCCAAACACAAATCTACTGAATAAAATTGTATATGGATTTAACCAGTAGTGGCTATTTTTGTATTAGAAATAAACTTTTATAAAAATAAATTATTTGGTATGGTAAAATAAATATATTTATGTTAATCCTCAAAATAGAGATATTATGCCCACCTACAAATTTCCAATCTAATGTTGGTCCTTTATCATTTAAAAAATAAGAAAATGAACATAGTGTAAATAAAAATAAATTAAGTTTAAGATATTTTTAAATAACTGTTTTTTCCTAGGTGTTAAATACTTTAGTCTTATTTTTTTTTATGATCAAACACAAGCCTATAGGAGAAATACTTTAGGGCACTTTGGGAGTGGTGCGTGTGCGCAAAAAGCGATTCACGTTGGTTTTGAATCGTTGGGAAAAACGACCTCGGGAAGGTCGTTCCATAAGGATGAAGTCCTCCCAGATGAAAGAATTTTACATTATTTATTTTGCATCCTTGCTTGTTCCATCCTCATTACACCTACTTGTATTATTTTTAAATTTTTTATTATTTACACTTAGCTTTAGTATGTTTCATCTTGTTACAACCGTTAGAACATAAATTACTATTCAACCTGTATAAATTATACATTATAATTTACATACTTTTTCAGCGCCAATGAAAAGGCTTTGACAAACGTATATTTAAAGAAACTTAAATCCATGAAGAACGTTTAGATCTTCTGTACTATGCGAATATTTCTGTTCGAGAAATCAAAACCATATTTTTGTGCAAAATTTTTGTAAAACCACGAAATCAGAATCTAAAATGAAAAGAAATTTTAGAAGAATTTTTGTCTATACTTTTTATTTAATTTTTACATGGTCACAGTAGGATCTCGACGGATATACGGCAGGGCAGATCGGTTATACAATGTCAGCATTGAAGTTGGAAACATATAGAGAAAATATTTATTTTCGATTTAGGTAAAATTTAAATTTACCATAAGTTTGTGCTTCAATGAAGACCAAAAATTACATAATTAAGTGGATCCATGCGGCTTTGGTTAACTGTCAAATTTGACATTTTATCCACAAGATATCGTTGATTATATGTTTGTATTGTAATTTTATACTCGCATACCAAATTTGAATCACTTATGATAATTTTTTTATCTATTTTTGGCCAATATCTATTTTCATTGAACGCGGAAGTCGACCCTATCACCGTAATTATAAACAACGGCGCTATTATTCTGATATGCCATTTTTTTTTAAATGTATTTATTATTTAAAATACAATACTCTTGGTTAAATCTTTAAAGTTATCCTAAGTTTACAGATGGCAACATTTTTAAACTGTAATTAGTTTTTTGTAGAAAATTAATATTTTGGTAGAATTTTTTATATAAGGAATGAAAATGAGTATTGTTTAAATAAATAGATTTACGATGGTACGGTCAGCTTCCGTTTTCAATAAAAATAAATATTGGCCAAAAATAAGTGATTTGGTATGTGGGCATACAATACAAACAACTTTTCGAAATAATTTTTTTTTATATTCGATCAACAAATGACATTTTGTAGAAAGAATGTCAAATTTGACAGTTAACAAAAGCCACATGGTCTTATTTAATTATGTCATTTTTAAGTATTGAAGCAAAAACTTATGGTGATGTCAAATTTTACCTAAATCGAACAATAAATTTTTCCCTATATGGTTCCAACTTTAATGGTGACACTGTATATAATACACTAATACGCCCCTCATTGCTTTTATATCTTAAAGACTCTCAGAAATCCCACAGTAAACTCATATTTTCTTAATGCGTTTTTTAAAATGAAACGTGTGAGTGATTTAGGTGTTTCCATTTTTTTTGTATATATTTAGGTATTTTCCTGCAACCATCTAACACCCAGCCACCATAACCCCGAATTTTCAAATAGCAGTGTATTATAGGGGCTTATTAAAACGATATCATTAAAACTTGTAATAAGTTATCATTATTTGGTTGAGAAATTAATAATCATGTGCATTTAAATCACCCTAAAAGAAAATAAATGTAAAAAAGCATAAAAAATTCGTTAATAAAAACGAATCGACAAGTTTACATTATAAAACCTACTCCACATTCTAATAAATTGCATTGCTCCTGAAATTTAATTTGTAATAATTTATCAATATTCTACCACAATCAAAATCTTTCTATGAGTATAGCTGGGTTCAGTTTTTGACGAGCTTTTCAACCATCGAAGTCAGTTTTTACAAATATTTTACACAAAACAATACAACAAAAGCCGGATTTATCTTATTTATTAATAGTAAAAATTAACTACACAGACTAATATTTAGTAGGATATCCATTGTTTTGGATCACGGCTCTGCATCCTCTCGGTATTGACGCGCCAGGGGTATAGAGTTCCATTCTTGTTGAGCTACATCATTTAAAGCGCTGAAATTATATTTATTTTTGTTCGAATGCCGGATGTGTCTTAGATACTGAATTGTTATGAACTGTTTATCTGCCACTGTATCTAAACAGCATAATATATACAGGGTGTTTTATTAAGGCCGGCCGCCGGCCATCTCGGTAACTACATAGAAATCCTGGATAAAAAATCAATAAAGTGGCCATGAGTAAATCCTGAAAATTATTGTTAAGCTCCGCATTTCCCCGCGTGTGAACACAATTGAAAAGTAAATATTAAAATTCTTAATTTCTCTCAATATTTCCGAATCAAGGTATACCTTTGGTAACATCGTTAGAAAGTTTGGACTATTTTGCTCGGGTTCGGGTTCTTTGTTAGTCTAAGGCCCATTGACGTACCGACCTTGATAAGAGTGGGGGAAGCTATTGAAAGTGTAACCATTTAAATTGATGTAGCTTAAACGACTTATTCAATTTTAGTAAATCTTAGCTTGTTTGGAAGAGAAACGTAAGTACTTTAATTGTCGTATCCAGTGGTACACGATAGTTCCTAATAAAATTGCTCGAGGGCGCAGTTTGCAATAATAACAGTATTTTTGATTTTATTCCTAAAACTTGCGCTACGTTATAATTTTGCAAGAAAAAACATGACACACAAAACAGTTCCATATTTTCCTTCGTTCCATAGTTATTACCAGGAGAATAATTTTAACACTTTTATAAAAAAAAAACTAGACATTTTTTATACAGGGTATTTTAAAAATTATACCTTTCTGATATAATAAAATAAATATAACATATAACTTAAAAAAAACTACTCTGTATAAAAAACGTCTAGTATTTTTAAAAAATGAAAAGACCCAGTTATTTTCTAAATTATTATATATAAAAAATTCCTTTAATAAATTATATCTCACACACGGTTGGAGATGGGTATATGAAATTGGATTTTTCTATAGAATCGAAAAATGCGAAAATCTACAAAGCGTTCTATTTAAAATAATTAATAAAGAATTATTCTTCTGGAAATAACTCTGAAACGAAAGAAGATATACAACTGCGGTTTTCATGGTTTTTTTTTGCAAATTTAATTTACGTTCCGATTATGATATCATAATTATACCGTATAGTTTAAATTTTCGGAATAAAATCAAAAATACTTTATTATTGCAAATTTCGCCATCTAGCAATTATATTAGGTATTAACGGATACAACTGGATACGACAATTAAGAGTACTTATATTTCTCTTCCAAACAAGCTAAGGTTTACTAAAATTGAATAAGTCGTTTAGAAGTTACAGTTAAACGGTTACACTTTCAATAGGTTCCTCCACGTTTATCATGGTCGGTACGCCAATGAGCCTTATACCAAAATGATACAAAATTATCCAAACCTTCTAACAATGTTATCTAAGGTGTACTTTAATTTGGGAATATTCGGAGAAATTTACAATTTTATTATATACTTTTCGATTGTGACCCTTTGCGACGAAATGCGGGACTTAAAAATAATTTCCAGAATTTTCTCATGGCCACTTTATTAATGAATTTTTTATCCTGAATTTCTATGCCCAGTAGTTACTGAGATATGGCCGGTGGCCGGCGTTAATAAAACACCCTGTACAATAACAATTATTATAAAAGAAAATCATGTAAAATACGCAAGAATAGCAGGATACCAAATTCAAATCCATCGATTTACCTGGCGATGATTGGAGATTGGCGACCACTGCTTTCTTAACATAAAACGGACAGCTTGAACTATTCTTTTAGATTTGGAATACAACTATAGAAACGTAACGTAGATCTCTAAACCTTTAAACTAAGCTTTGCTGTTAAATTAATAACAAAATATTTCTACTTGTAGATAGTGCAAACAAAAAGGGATTTAGGAGCAACTCGGCCATTGATCTGCAGGCAGCACAAAGAGCAAAAGCAAGAGCACAGTATTCCGCTATGGCAAGAACCAAAATTCAATCGGGCACAGCTAGTCTTCGTAGGTTTTCGATCATTCCGTTCTAAGTTTTCATTCAGTGCATGGTGTTTTGGTAGATATTTAATATCATTTATAATTTCATTAGTCTTTGTCATGGGTTTACTCAAACTAAGCTTATAATAGGGAGTTAAGAAAATGACTTACATGTAAAATTATCAACTTCAAATGAATTTTAAATAATCATAAACTTGGTTAGTGTTTCATAACGATATTCTTAAGAAACTTAAGAAAAAAAAACTACAATTAGAAAACAAAAAATCAATTAAAACAACCAATAAATTTCGAAAATACATAACATCAAAGTTGAGGCGAATTTTTGGTTGTGCGTTAAATATGTTGCGCAATGTTAAAAATGATTATAAAGCTGTTGTAAGTCTGCTAGTTGGGAAAGAATATGAAAAAATGTAAGTTTCACAATTATGAAATATTCTAATGAGAAATTAACACTCCCATTACAGGGAATATCGCAGGGAAAAAATATACAGGAAAATCACAATCAGGTGCAAAATATTTTAAATTCAATTCGAATTATATTTATAAATAATATAATAATTCCAGCTTCTAATATTCTAATTTCCCTATTGTGTTTTGACTGATTTTTTTTAGATAAGCATTATTTTATTGGTCATAACTGTATATATTGATTCTCAATCGAAACCGCGGATATAGCTATTAGGGCTAAAAATTTCTAAATGCTCACTTAAAAAAAATTAAATTCATCTTGGCCCATGTTATTCGAATATACCATTTTCATCACGCCCTTTTATTATACAGGGTGTTAGGTTCACCAACGTATATGTGAAAGGGGGTGATACGTAATATCATTTTGAACATATTTAACTATATACAGGATGTCCCAGATAAGAATGCACTCTACAGGGTATCGTTAACCATATGACATATAGAAACGATCAAATCAGACAGAAGTTGCTAATTAATGAGTTCTGCAGCGTCATCTTTTCATTTTTAAAACAGTCTGATTATTTCCGAAGAATTTGGGCACAACCTAGGATTTTAAATCAAGAAGGATACGGTTGGTTCACAGTCTTTGAAGAATAAACAATTCACATTCTTATGTAGGTTGCAATAAAGTTCCCAGAAAAACAACCGGGGATCTCTGAAAATTAGTATATGTTGAGGTTTTCGGTTAATTAGACAAAGACATTATGTCACCTTAGAGCGTTCGGAACGTACTTTTTATAAAGCCCTTATTGGAACGGTCGTCATACAACCTGCATTCGCGTTTGACGCTACCGGATTAACAACTGTCATATTTGTCGATATTGTTAATTATTGTTTTTCAGTGTTTGTATGTTAACGTTATGCATTTTGTGGAAAAACAGTAATTCTTAACTCAATATGATAATACTGTGCCAAGTTTGCCGTAAACTGGATAGAAATAGAAACTTTTGAGTCACGTCCGTCGATTGTTTGGTTTTCCTAACCAAACATATCAAACCGATCAGAGGTTATAATAAAGACAGAAACAGACAGAAGATAAAAAGAGATGGGGATTCTAGAATCCCCATCTCTTTTTGTTGTGTTTATTTTCATAATAACAGACGTCACACTGACGTGTACAAAGCAGATAGATATACCGGGTTCGTGTTTATTTCAAGTCAATGCGCAAAACCGAATTTTTACGATTTTGTTATTTTTATTTTTTGATTCCATTTGAAGAAAATGTGAAAATAAACTTTACATCTTATTCTCGTCTATAAGATAATTTAATTAAATTTTCAATCTTACGTTTCGTTTTTTCCCAACCATCATCAACGTTGTTTTTTTTTAATAGTAGTAACTATTTTATCCACTATATTCTGAATCCAACTATACCTATCACACCTTCAAAAAGGATGCGTTTTTGAAAATAAAAAATAATTTATGTTATCTTATTATTTTTGTTGTAAATAATGCCAAATAAAATATAATTTTTAATACCAACTAGAGTATAAATACAACAATAAAAACAAAAATATAAGTACTTATATGCATTGAAGATAAGTATTTTTAGTCCGAAACGTCTAATAATTAATAGATGTAATAATAATAATAACAAATGTCTTTATTGTAATTAAAGAAAAATTACAAAGGGCGAAGTTGAAGCTATGCTTCCTCACTTAACCAATATTATTATAACAGTTAATTTTCAGACAGTAAAAATACAGAATGTAGTGATACTTGATTAACAAAGGTTACTACGTAAACATTAAGAGCAAATGTTTACGCTGAGAAACAAATACATAAATCCCAAAAAAAAAATATTATAATAATATAACATTTTACATGCTTTGGTTAAAATTGGTAAAAAGAAACAATATAATTAGACTTAAAATTCATCGAAATCAACGAAAACTCAATTACACCATGGTGTAATGTAATATATCGTTTGATTCAGAACATAAAGTAGAGTTCATAAAGCATAATATAAAATATTACTACCATTTCTTACAGAACTAATGCGCAACATTTGTGAAATTTAAGCATTTCTATATCTCCTATAGTTAACGAGATCCCTGTATTCTTATCTGGGACACTCTGTATAATATATACTATTATTCAGTGTTAATCAAATCGAGACATCATCGTTTTCCCGAATTTGGGTTTGTTCCATAGAACTTCTAATAAAAGTTTTGTCCAACATTTCCTTTCAAGTGAATACGTATTTCATCGATATAAGACACATAATAGGATCTATTTGTGATAAAAAAATTTTGCGGCTCAGTAGAATGTGCAAAATGAATTACGGTAACATCCAAATTTGACTGTGTGAAGTGAATAAACTAGAATATGTTAATAAGACAATCGGTATGGTTAAATACGTTCAAAATTATCTTACCTAATCGCCCCCTTTCAGATACACGTCGGGGAATCAAACCTTTACAGGCTTTTTAGAGAGCTATAGACCTGGGAACATAAAGAACCTTAGACATTTAGGATTTCTTTATATCTACTCCTGAAAAAATTAAAAATCTGCACACTCACAATGTATTTGGCTTCGCTGTGTTGACCTGAAAACATAATGAAATGGTCTTTATCAGGAAGTACCTCTGACCCCCTATATTTACTTATTATACGAGTATATTCGTTCGAATTTCTTGTTCAATTTATATTTAAAAGAAAATTAATTAACGCAATATTTCTGACGTTATACGACTTAAATCATTCTTTCGGAAATTAATATTATCCCCCTATAGTATGACCACAGTAAAAAAATTTACAAATGAATTGTTCAATTAATTGAAAATCTTTCACAGGCTATGAATTTTTATAATTTTTCTTGTACCTCTTGAACTTAATTAACTCCGCCGCAATGCCATTTGCCAAACTTTAACGCCCAGTTTCACAATGTTTAGTGACCAAATGGTAAAAAGAAAACCAAAGGTTAATGAATACAAAGTGTTTCACAATTTCTGCTCAATGACCTTCTTTCAGTAGGTTAAGTTGACCATAAGAAAATTATATGGTTAAAATTAATGTCTAGAAGAATCTAACCATATTTTCAGTTTAGCATCTTGACATCTTCATTGTTGATAGTTTATTTTTGTCTTTATTTAAAATGTGAAAAATATACATTTTAACTTGCCGTCGAATCCTGTTTAGTTTATACAAAACCCCAAATAACAGATCTCAAATAACTTATTAGATAAAAGAAAAATAATACTAAAATTCCATGTTTATTTAAATTTTTTGAATCATTTGACAATATTGTCAAATTTATCTGCCATTTATTGCATCCAAATCTTAAGAACTAAATAGTCTGTTGAAAAAATAAAACAAAATATTGGTTACTTAACAAGCACAATTTTTCTCGCTGTGAAACGCTATATCCCTTAACCAATTGTTTACTGTAAACTTATTGTTAGATGACCAAAAAGGTCACTAGCCAGTGACACTGGAGTTAAATGCCATTGACAACTCATACTGGCAGAATATTTGCTTATTCTGTGATTTTTAGTTTTCTGTCATTAATAAAAAAAAAAATGGAAAATTTAAAAACCTGAATTAGCAGCTTTCAGGTTTGAACCATTCAATATTGCCTTAACCTTTTCCATAACTAAAATATAGTACAAGTATTTACGAAGCTATGATAAAATGTATCTATCTCGTCAAGTAAAAAACTAAAAGGTTAATAATTAACATGTAATTTAAATTCCAACTCTTTTTTGGTGTCTTGCCTAAATTAATAATATATTTGTCTTATTTAACAGTAGTTTAATTCCTGTTTAATCTGAAAATTCAATAATGGGTATGCATTTCATATTTCATTGCTTTTAACTAAGATATTTAATATCAGTAATGTTTTGTTTTAACGCCTTTATTTGTAGTTTTTTGCATTTAGCATTTGTTTTAGTAATATTAACCTACATTGCTTTTTTCCATGTGCCTACTTGCAGAGGGAGAGTTTGGTCACTCAGGTAATCATCTAATAGAATAGCAGTTATTTGCAACAAAGCTTACAAAGCTATAAGCGTAAAGTGCTCTAAAAATGTGTTTATGCTGTTTATATTTGTATATAATTTATTTGTCTTTATTAGGTTCATTAGCTTATAACACTGTAAACTTTGTTACAGAATTTATACCACGATGTTGCAATTCAAATAAAATTGTAATACGGGTTTGTTCGGGTACCTTTTTTATATGTCTTATGAGCAACTTTTCAAAAATTGAAAAACGAATGTGAACAATAAATCCGTAGTGTTGTTGTTACTGAATTAGTATATTTAATTAAAATTAATAAGAAGTGCCTGATTTTTAACAAGTAACGAGCGCTCTCATCGAGAGAAAATCAGAAGTACAAGTATGTTAATCATTACTATTGTCTGGAAAATATTGCTTCAAAAATGTATAATATTCATTCTCTTTTTTGTTTTTGTGTCGTTATTACTTTAAAAAATAAATTATTACCGGCGGCCCATCCTCAAAATATGAACAACAACACTAGTATTAAATTTTATTTTAAAATTAAGTACTTAGTGATATCTGAACTATAAAAAAAATAATTTTCACACAATACACAAATTATCGTATTGACACATTCAAATTAGTTATTTACTAAGATCATGGACACTTTTAATTTTAAAAATATTTCTTTAACTAATCTGATGTTTTACATTTCAGCTCGGCCCAAGAGATCGCCCGACAATATAGCAACAGCTTCCCCTGAACGCATCGGCAGGACGAGAAGTAGAAGCTCTCAGTCCCAACGTATGTTTCTTTTTTAATTATTGACTTGATGTTTTGTATGTTTTTTTTTATCTCTGTTTTGATTGATATTCTATTTTTGGTTAGATATATTTTTTTTCACATTTGGCATTTTTCCTGAGGCACTTTAAGGATAATAACTACATATACACATAACAGGACAAACTGTTAAAAGTGAGAATGATATACTTATAAGGGTAATAATATCAACCTTATCAAAAGTTCTTGAATTGCTGTTTAAAAATTGTTTTTTGCATACTGGGTTTAAGATCATATTTGACAAATAAATTCGTATAGCGATCGTACTTATACGCCTTATTTTTGAATCATTTTAGACTTATTTTTGGTCGTTGCTCGAAACAAGGGCTGATCCATAAGTTCGGGTTGGGTCTGACGGGGCGTGTCAAACTTTGTTTTCGGGTCATACAAGGAAAATTTACGAATAGTAATACGCTACCGCGTTAGTCAAACCATAACATGTATTTTTCGTGTTCCCTAGATCCGCGCTTGGCTTGAACCGACATTAACAAAGTGTACCTTTTTATTAAAAAAGTGTAGAAGAATTGGACGGTCTCATGAGATAAACCTCATGTCATTACAACTTTATTATTTTATATATTATAATAATTATAACTTTGACCTTTGACACCATGAATTTCGGAAACTGTCAATTTTTTGACTTATGTAAGTTAAATCGCCATATTTTATAGATACCCTGTGTTTACTTTTTTACTTAGTTTTGTAATATCTTTTAAAAGTACCCCAGAAATTCTGGAAATCATAGGTCCATTAGTTAAAATTTACCATAATTTACCGAGAACATAGTGTAAAATATCTAATACTCATGCTATTGTAAACTATACAAGGTGTTATGGAATGGGCTAAAACCAGAAAAACCACGTGTATGGCACTGGCGAAAGATGTAAACAATCAACATTGGCGTCGGTAGTATCAATAGACGCCAGCGCATTTCGGCAGGTGTTGCCATATGTACACGGCAAACTCTTCACTAGAAAAAATATTATAATTTTAACAATTTTTCATTTTTGAACAAATATTATTCCAGAAAACCGACGGCGAAAAATGTTTTGCAACACAAATAATAATATTATCACACAAATTTCAAATCCGTCACAAGCACAGGAAAGAAAATAGGTCAAATGTAATTTTTTTTGCTCCAAACTCAAAGAGCTAAAGTTATTTCTTAAATAGTCCACCGTCAACTATTCATTCTAACTTAATAAATATATAATATTAAAATATTCAAACATACACGCTCGAATTTCTAACTAGATGCACACAAAAACTGTGCGCCTTTTCCATGACCTTTTGAATGATTATTTTTCAAAAAATGCTATTTTATTTAATACAAATGCTTTTAAAAACAAATTATTAGTTTCATAATTTCTATAAAAAGCACACAGAATGTAAGTCACACATAACCTCACAAATAGCAGCTATTCACATGAAATTAATACAAGGGAACTTTGTTTTAATTAATTTTGGCTTTTCCATTTTAAATACGATTCCTTCAATTTTAAGATGACATTTTATCTATTCGAAAACGTTCAAAACTAGGAACTAAAGATGGGCAATATTTCACAATTGGTGATTTTTTCACAGTGATTTAGAAATCACAATCGCAACCTGTGATTCCACAGACACGAAACCGGCAAGTGTGATTTTGTATCAAAAATTCTTCGCTTGTCATTTTATTATTTTATAAGATATTTGTTCGGTTCACGGTATTGGAAGCTTAATAATAGGCGATAAGGTCGCTTAAATGCATGTTTTTTTATGGTAATAAACGATATTCTTCCCTATTACTTGGCTATTTACCATAAGGCGGGAAATCACATGCAAGGCGTGTAATTTATATTGCGATAATGTAATTTCGAACAAATTGTATAAAATGAAAGTAGTGGCAGAAAACTTAAGAAATTAAATCATTTCACAGCGTTATTATAAAATCACGCCCGCTGAAATCATGTCGATTTCAGCGGGCGTAATTATCCGTTCATCGCATTATCCGTCTTTCTTATAGTTCGAAATTCAAAGCTCAACTCTATTCAAAATGGCATCGAAAGAAGGCTGATATTAAAAGAAGAATATTTTACTTAAAGTACTAATATATGAAGATTTTTTCGATTTAACATATATTTTAATGAAAACCAAATTTTGTAGATATAGCGACGCCTAATTGAAAATTTTTAGAATGGAAAAAACGGTCATTCATTACGGTCAGTCATTAGTTTCATCCGGGGGTCCTTGTAGAATTATGACGAATTTTTCAGGTTAAATCGAAAAAAATTACTGAAAATAATGTGGCAACACTGTGCTCGCTGCTTGTCAGTCGAAATCGAACAGCGTTAAGATGTAGTCGATTTTGTTCCATTCACACTCGCAGTTTGGTCCTGCGCCCTGTTTTACCAAGGTACTCGTATCAGTTGTAACAATTTTCGGTTCACGCGTTTGAGTTTTATCTTGCCAGTCCATAAATAAACTTTGTATATTGGGTTGACATTGTTTTAATGACGAAGCTAAGTTGCTCAGTTAAGACGGTTAGTTTCTTCTGAATGCAACAGCTGACTTGACAAAAAAGTTAATATGTCTCCGACGATCGAGTAAAATTTCGTCGCGTCGCGTGTATTAAAATTTAATAATCTGCTGGTGTCTATTTTCTAAAAGCTAATTATTGGTTTGTTTGTTAATTATGTGTTCTGTGTTACTGTCAAGACCTAAGATGTTTTAAGCATAATGTTCTCATGAAATAGAAACTGATTGTGTTTTTGCATGGAGTTCCTCGCTCTTTAGGTATAAGATAAATACAAGTAGTTAGGTATAAGATAAATACAAGTAGTAGTAATTTATTTTTATGATTTTATATGGAATTTGTTTTACATTATGTTTGGCAACATTGCTGGCAACACATGTTTGTGACACACCCACACAGGGTGACATGTTTACAGTGTGACACACCCCCACAGGATGACATGTTTACACTGTGAGTTTATGTGTATGTAGCACACTGTTAAAACGGCCGATTTAATATATATGTAGCGCTACTCTAGGATACCCAAGGAGTCGCCCATTTAAATATAATACGTCGTTTCCATCACACCCCATATACTTCACAAGTTTTCGTCTTAAATTATGATATTAGCCCAGTTAATAACTTATGCATTTTTCGGGACCACCGATCTCCACAATGGATACGTTCATACCCTTTTCGCAATCTGATTCTAAAGCTGCTATGTCGGAACTGCGACAAACTAACTATAAGAGCGCGAAACTAACCAAGGCGAAAGAGTGATTTCATTATTTTCTATAGGTGTTTATTACATTGGCCATCCAAATAATGAAATTATTCTCTCAGCTAGTATCATCGCTTCTATTGTTTATCTCAGCTCTAAGATAAATAAACCCTAGCACCTCTGTTGCCCGAGTATAAGCGGTATTCCGTAAATAATACGGAACCGGATCGACGCCATTTTTGTAGTGCTGTAGAGTTAATTGTTTGTGGTGTTTTTGTGTATATTCCAGATTTGTTGTTTTTGACTAATAAATTTTGTGTTTAAAGTTATTATTACGTTACGTAAGTACACTTAAAAGTCAGTATTTAAAATTTTAAGTAGTAGATATCTTTTATATTTTTTAAAATTAATTGAGGTTGACACTTTACAGTGCGCATGCACCATAAATTTACCACTTTTGCTGTTATTGTTTAGGGAGCCATAGTGGAGATCAGTGTTCAGGACTAGCACTTTGGTGTTGTTTGGAAATGTTTTTCAATATAATATACCTACAATTTACATTAAGTGGATAATGTTTTTAAAAAAATTAATTATATATCATTTGTGACATCTTTAATTATTCTTTATTATTAAATTGGAGAAATAAACTATTTAAATTAATTCAATTTTATTTATTGTCCATATCCACACAGGCACTTTTATGCCCTTTTTAATGATAGAACCAACACATACATGTTTACTCAGAACATCTAGTAAGATAATAATTCTATATAATGTAGTAAAGTTGATTAAAATTCTTCATATAATTCGTGATTTATAAGAATTATGTTTTTTTTTCAGCTACGAGTAGGTCCGGTTCCCCAAGTTCTCGACTAGCTTACCTCTACAATAGGTCAACAGAGCATGATTCACCAAGACCTCGGAGGTTATCATCCGGCATACCTAGATCCACTACAGGTAAATACTTGTTGATTTTTTTAACAATTTTCAACTTATAGATTTATACCTCCATCAATGCGCCTTCCTGTTCAAAAATAAGATTTAAAATGAAATTGAATAAACTACAAAAAATCTACTTTTTCAAATGGAAACCCCCGAATTTTATAATTATTTCCTATTTAGCATGAAACATAAGGGTAAATTTGTGTGATGTTATCTGTTTCGAAATATTGCCAATTAAATATTTTATATGGCGATTTTGCTGCGGGTTTTAAGTTCAGTTACTCATAGTTTGGTTATGACGGCGTTGAAAAACAGTAAAATGCTAAAGAAATCTATGACATTGTCACTTACCATTTGAAAATTAATAATCGTGCCGGGGGGCTTAAATTATACAAATGAAGATTATTTACACATATCTATTATTTATAGAGAATGTGATAAAGTAATATCATATGTATTTACTACTTATAATATTCAACATATTTTTTCAAAAATTGGACTCGTTCAATTGTGCAATTTTTGGTAGTTAAGTATCTTCTATTGCAGTCATTTCTATAACGAGTTACTATTATATTTCTAAAATACTTTGTTCCATCAAAGCACCTCTCAAAACTGAAAGCGTTATGTTAATTTCTGATGCATATAAGTCATATATAACATTCCTCACATAAATTTTTTGCCTTCCTGTAAAGTTTCAGTCTCTTTTTTTTCTTAATTGTTGATCGTTGCATTTTCTTCACTGGTATAATTCCACTACTTTCGTGAACAATGCTCTCTATAGATCTTACTTATTTTGAATGCTTTCAAGACTTTTTTTTTAAGATACCTAGGATAATTCGTCGGTTTCAGTAAAGGACATATACAAAAATAAACTTTTAATGTTTTTCCTTGCATTACAGAAATTATGCCAATATTGTCTATAAAATAATTTTTTAAATATTTCTCATTACTAAATTTTTCTTTGGTTTTAGGGTCTAGGGACACATCTCGGGAAACTAGTCCAAGTAGAGGGTCCGGCATATCCAGGTTTAGACGAGGAACGGATAGACCACCTCTTAGTCCTGCTTCCAGACCGGTCCTAGCTCAAAAGATTCTTCAGCAAAGTCGTGAAGCAGAAAGTGCGTTGGCCGATGCTTTCGTAAGTATTTGGTTTTCCTTATTTCAAAATTTGTAATAAATGTGGAAACTGAAAACTGTTAAACAAGGAAACGATAAGAATTTTTTGCCAAGTTCAACATTTGTGTGGTACCAGCCAGACAGGAATTACAATTTTACGTGAGGTGTGAACCACAGTGCTTTACCAGACGTGTTATTCTCGACATGGTTTTGTTGTATATTTCTTGTCCACAAAACCCATTCGCCCCGTACGTGACGAGCTTTCTGTAGTCACTATCGGAGTGATAACTGATTTTATTGGTGGCAGATAACAATTTAAATAATTATATTTTTTTGGTACTATTTACCTATAGATTTAACGAGTTTGTAGGTGATATGGAACACGTATTTATAAATGTTTTAAATTCGATTGAGTGAAACGTGGTGATATTTAATCCTTCTTTCAGTTCAAGGGTTATCCCTTTAACCATAATATTCTTGCGCCTGGCAACGTAAAGTTTGGGTTTTCATATGCATAAGAAGTAAATACGAGTAACTCTCCAGCAATAAAATGCGCCAACAGCATTGTTTGGTCACTTTAACTTGTAATTACATATTCTGTTCTGTCCCCGAAAAAGCTTACTGAAGATTTGTTTTACCATACATGTCTATTGTAAGACACAGGAGTCTGAAATAGAGGCAGAAGGAAAAGCAAAGTCAAAAAGTAATCCAATTTTCTTCCAAGCATAGGCGTGCTAAAATTCACTTCGAATCATTGTTCCCCCATCAAGTACTAACAGCAAAACAACAGCATTAAAACAATAAAATGCTTTCGGTCCCGGCATTGGTGGTTGGTATAAGTTGTGACCGGTGCCGGCGTACACCTAATTACAGTGTGCACTGGATATCTTTCCTCTGAGGTTGACTAATGAAGAACCGGTATCGTCATTTTCAACGGCGAACTATCGCTGTGGTGTCAGATTTACAATTTAAGAAAGTGTTTCAAATACATATATATCATGAATTTAATTCTACCAAATATTCATTAGCTATAATAATTTTGCATTAAAAAATTTAATATGAATATAAAATATACTTTTTTATCCTAGTCTTCATTTATAAGGTAATTTAAATTCGATATAAATACGAATAGACATTTTTTAATAATCTCGCTGTACCAAACAATACCTAGCACAGGCGAGACTGTTTGGACCATTTTTTGACAAATAAGACATTGGATTTTTTTCTGCAATGCCGTTTACAGGCGATATCAGTATCGTTCATCGCCATATAAGACAAGTTAGATCGCCCGTCGGGTATGGCTTAAAAAGTGTTTTAAATTAATTTTAGGGTCAATTGACTAAGATTACCACTTCCTTTAAGATCTATTCCTTTAGTGTTTAGGATGACTTATATCATTCTGTACTTTAAGATGACTTTGAAATATCGGCTCTTACTTAAGGTAACATTCAAATATCGGTCCTAAGTATTACAATTTTCGAGATAAGATTTCAGGTTCCACAGCATTATTACAAATTGTGTTTATTTGTTTATTTTAAAATAATTTTAGTATTTTCCACTTCAGAATGACTCGACTGAAGGTCCATTCCGAAGTCCACGAAAATCAATTAGATCGGTTGATAACCATTCTGATGAGTCGGAGACGTCTAGTATTTGTTCTGAAAGATCATACGACTCCTTCAAGAGAACTTCCGATGTAAGTTTATTTTTTTCTTATTTACCAAACAATCATTAATATTTATAGACCTGGGATTGAATCGCTTACATATATGTATCTATAGTCTATTGATTTTCACCATTCAGTAGATCAGAACAAACATAACGATAAGCACGTGAACAGCACACAGGGTCGCATTAAGAACAATATAAGGGTTACCCATTTTTGACACTTTTGATGGGTATCTCGATAATTATTGAACTTATCAAAAAACTGATGTACATGTCATGAGATGTATTTGGGAGGAACTAAAAATGATAAAAGCAGAACTTAAAAATATTCGCTGGTTTAAAAGATACGAGGGTAAATTGAAAAATTGTCGATTTTAAAATTGAAGCCCTTGGTGCAAAAAGGTGTTAACTCAAAATTTATAGTTTTGAGAAAAATTGATTTAACTTTTAGCAATTGGAGCTTTTGTATAAAAGGCATTTTATTTATTTTGGTAAATCATATTACATTAAAATACATTTAAAAATCTTGTAGTATATGCATTTTTTTGTAAAATAGCATTGGCTCTCAGAAATCAAGAAAAAAACATAAAAATTTTGAGTTAACACCTTTTTTCAAAATTTGTTTTAGTAGTTGAAGTAAATTATATACACCAAAAAAGTGTTATTAAGAAACATATTTATTAAAATAATTATTATACCAAACATTTAACATTGAAATTTAAATTTCATCTCGTTTGAGGCTGTGGTAGAACCTTCTGAAGTTTTCTGGAATGAATGGAATTTGTTCCTGAATATTATCAAATTTTTTACCTGCAATTGCCCGACTTTTATCTATAGTTACTAAAATCGTGTCATTTTCTTGGTTTCTATCGATTTTTCTGCTCTTTTTTATGTCAACAGTGCTCCATTCTTCAGCCTCGTCAAAGGAGTATCTGTATTTGGTTTTACCAAACTCTTCAATCTGTATCCACCTGACATCCCTAAATAAAACTTTTTCATTTTTTTCGTTCTTCTTTCTATCGATAAGTCCTAATTTTCTGGGCAGTTCTTTAATGTCTACAAATTTATCGGCCATTCTCGTAATATTAAAAGGAGTTTTTTTTCTTGCTTCTGTCATGATTGACATATATTGATCTACTGTGTAAACATTTTGTTGTTTTCTGATTGCCTTTTCTACAGCAGCAAAATCTCTATCCGAGTCCATAAACGTGTGCCCTACTTCCGGAAATTTATGGTCAATTTTCTTAAAAACACCAGTGTTTATCAAATAATGCCATAAACAAACAATGAAAAAATTTTTGTTTTGACCTCCAGCCGAATCACTCCATGCAATCAGATTATCAAAAGCTATGTTATTTATTTTCATGTTCTCGAGATAAGCTAAAATTGAACTACCAACTTCTTCAGGTCCACGAGACCCTTGGTCTTCTGTCCAGATATGAAAATACCCTCTCCCATTTTGCTGCTGTGTAGAAATTGAATGAATCCCCAAATTATACAGCCAGACTTGTCTTAAATAAAATGCTTTGCTCGTTGAAATTTTTGGCAAAGGAAGTGTTTTTTGTAGATCAAAGGTCAAATATACGGTGTTTTCATTATTCTTAGCAATTTTTCGATCGTTTTTTTGTTCCTCAAAAGCTTTTTTAAATTTTGCAATATGTTCCTCATTGGTTCCCACATCACATACTTTACAAGTATCTGTTTTCGGTGAGCCAAAGCCAAAATTAAAGTCGGTGACAAAAATATATCTGTAAGTAGTGTTAGATAGTGGAGTAACATTCTCGTTAATACATTGCTCTACATACAGGTTATACATTTTATTAACAGATAGCCATGGAGAAAGATAGAGGCGATTATTATTTTTATGTCTCGAATAATGAGACATTTCACTGGGGAAAGATTTGATGTGGTTATGCACCAAATTACGTGCTTCTTCAGGTGTAGCATTAGGTCTATTATGATGACGGCCTTTTTCATCTAACTTAGGAGCTGATCTACCCCCAGATATTTGATTCCTGATTAAATCCATCTTTTTACGACCAACGCTTAACATTGACATAACGGCTTGCTTACAGACTTCCTGACGTTCTCCTTCTACTGTAAAAAAATATTTAAAAGACTTTTGGCGATGCTTGCGGACTCCAGAAGGCTGCTTAACACCGAAGGGTTCCATAACTCCAAACAAATAGGTGTTTTTTTGATTCAACTCTAACGAGTAATATTCTTGAAACAAACGAATCCGCGTTTCGTTAGAAAACCGACATTCGCATTTTAGCCGACACTTTTCCCCACACAGACCTTTTTCTGTGCGTTCTTCTGCTGTTGTTTACTCCTAAATATAAACATACCTTACCTTTTATTTTAATGGAAAAACACTAGAAACACTAACAATACCGAACAACCGTTTACAACTAAACGTGTCTAAACGTAAATAAAATAGAAACTGTAATGCAAAAAGGTGTTATCTTCGAAGTTAACACCTTTATGCATAAAATGAATGAATTAACACTTTCGTGCACGAAGAAAATATTAATTTAAAAGAGATAACACTTTTATGATTCTTTGTACCGACGAAACCAGTGCCATCTAGCGCCTAAAAAGTATACCATCAGATAGGGAGCCCAGTTAACACCTTTTTGCAATGAAAATCAAAAATTACAAAAAAAGTGAGTTAACACCTTCTTGCACCAAGGGCTTCAATTGTCCTCTACATTTTTTATTACTAATAATAGAAGAAAATGTTTCATATAAAAGTTTGATAGTGCGCTAAGTAGAATATGATCCCACCTAAAAATCGCATCTACCGGGTCAGGTCAAAAAGTTATCGTGTCAAACTTACTTATTTTAAATGGGACACCCTGTATATTTTTAGCCAAGAAAATTGCATTTTTATTTCTGTTTCTAAATATATAACACACTATATATTTTATTTTATAAATAAATGAGTAATTTCTATTTTTATATATCGTATCTTTTAAACCAGCGAATATTTTTAAGTTCTGGCTTTATCATTTTTAGTTTCTCCCAAATACATCTCATGACATGTCAGTTTTTTGATAAGTTCAATAATTACCGAGATACCCATCAAAAGTGTCAAAAATGGGTAACCCTGTACAATCTGGAACCACGCATGAATAGACCTGAAATAATAGCCTACACTGAACTATGACCCTGTAGACATGCAGCCGGAGTTTTATCGTCTATTGGGCAATAGCAATAAGTTTGTGCATCGAGCCTAAGACGCGCTGATGTTTGTTTATGTTCCTGAATTGGCAAAACGAATAGAGTATAGATGAGTGTTTTAAGTCCTATAAGTAATATATGTATCGTTTTGTGATATTGTTGAGGCATGATTGATTGTCATGCTTCTGCGGCAGTTTGTTACTCATAAATCTATATAACCTACTTGTCACTGTACTGATTTTCAGATTCTATTACGCAAAGTTATGCTTGACTCTATTCTATGAAGGGAGTATTAATTGTAAGATAGCAATTGTTCGATGATTTTATGGTTCATGTTTGTTCTACCTAATCATACTAGTGCGGTCTGTGCATGAAAATATCGCGTTGTCCTGAAATCTAATCATTTCTAAACGAGTAAACTTGGCGTTCGTATTTCATGTTATACTCCCGATGTTCAGCGCTCCTCACTTTCCCTTCTAATTTAATTCCGGGTCCGCAAAAAAGTATAGGTTGCCACAATGACGCTCAAGTAATAAATGTACAGTTGTGTTCATAAAAAACCCGTACAACCTCAAAGAGAGAGGTGCGATTTGTCATATATTTTTTTCTGTCATGTCACCTCTCCTTTACTACTTGTACGGTTTTTTTTAATGAATAGAACTGTACCGTACGATATGTCGCGCGACTTGAAGCCAATTTTTCGTTGATAATAATTTTTAAACCATTTAGGGGTAGGTAGCTAGGGCATTGTAAGGTAATGATTGACGGATCACACAAGTTGTCTCAATATGTCACATTCTATACCGGGTGATGCATCGTTGAGTTGAACATAGGACATAGGATTCGCTCACCAAAATGTATTCAAACGGCACGTGTTTTTACCATGTCGGCCTCTTCAAGGAGTTATAATCTAGTTTTTCTATAAAATGTACAGGGGAGCCAATATTCAGCCATCTCAAAAATTACATGGGCGTTCCTATGTTCATCTTAACGCGATGTAGCACCCGGTATACAATACGTAGAGTATTTAATTTACCAAACACTAAATTACGAACGATTTACTATTTAAATTACTTGGTTTCAATTATAACAAATCCGAACAACCCGGCACTATCGAAGAGTATTAAAAAATTTTTTGTTCAACTGAAAGCCACAAAACAATTTTTCTTTTCTCCAACAAGATCCTGGTCAGTTTGTACCTTTCCTTATTAAATTTTCATACCTTTATAATAATTCACTGTCAGCGGTATTTGTCAATCGAATCCAAAAGAATTTTAATAAATATGTTGCAAGCGTGGTTGGACTCCAAATTACTTATTTTGCTCCATGTAAGTTTTACATGGCACAAGCATATTTATCCGTCATATATCAAAAATCATAATTTTTTAGGATTGATATACTTTGTGGCATAATTAGACATTTGTATGTTTTTTACAACCATAGTACCCCACATTCAAAACTTTATTAAATGCTAGAATAACCCAGAGCGCCAACGCGTCCTGTTTCGGGGAAATCGTAGTGAATTTTAAAGTCATAAACTATAAAAATTATTGATCTGCAATATGGCAAAAAAACATGATTTAAAGGCGACGAAATATCTCTTAAATAATGATATGATGTAAAGTACGTAAACAATTCCTAGCACACTCGTTAACTAATCTGATGATCAACCTCAGCTGTGTTAGATATTTTTAATACTTTTTTAACCAATTTTGCTTAATCACGTTTTTAAAATTTACTCATTTTCATCTTAGTCATATTCGTGGAGTGGGTCACAACAAAGATTAGCTAGCAGGGACTTGTGGGAACCCTGTAGAGTAAGTAAACTCCAATATAATTGGGCACGCTCTTGTAACAACAATTTCTACTTTGCTTCTTGCCTTTTTGGATCCATTTAAATTAATTTATTCCGCTGACAAATTAATTAATATTCCATTAACATTTCATACATTCTACTAAACTTGCACGGTTACAGACTTTTTACACATGCATGTTTACGGTGTATGTATATATTAAAAACTTCCCAATACAAACATTTTACTTATCATACAAAATTTGTATCGTTAGTTCATAATTTTTAATGTTAAGTAAACGAATAGATGGATTTTTAAATGGAACACCCAGTATATTTTTGGCTATACTGATTCATAATACCATTTCAAATTCAACGACACCCCATACGTCACTTTTTGATACTTTAAATAATTTTTATTTTTATATCTAGATTGCTATGAACTCTCTAAAATGGTTTACTTTTAGCCAAATTCTTGATGAAAATGCAATTTTCAAGTTTTATTGTGTTTTAAATTTTTCATTTTTTAAGAAGGCCTTTTCCCAGAAAACTCAATTATAGGCTCACTCACAAAAAATAGAGCACTTTTTTTCCAACGATTTGATACTTAATAATATTACTATACTATACTTAATTTATTAAAATACCAATTTATGACAAAAATACAATAAGAAGCGCAAACGCATTTATCTAGGTAGCCACGAAGGGTGTCATGATATGATATTAAACCAATAAACATAATAATTACAAATTTTAAATCCGCCATAATTTGTCAAAAGTGACGTATGGGGTATCGGGATGTCGTTGAATTTGGAATGATGTTCTGAATCGATATAGCCAAAAATATATTGGGTGTTCTGTTAACGACCGAACGGAGTTACATTGTATGAAATAGCGAAGCAATATGTATCTCCAACCTTGTCTTATTTTTGGATAAGGAATCACCACACGAGCGATGGCACATGTTTTTTTAAACACCCACCTTGTATATCATTTATACATAATATAACAATGCTGTTGAACACTTAATAAACTATGTAGAATATATACCTAAAAAACGAATTGCTACAAACTGAAAAACAAAGGTACTTACAGAATCCTAATTGTATCTAAAATAGAAATACTTGGTGACATTTGAGTTCCCCATAATTATTTACTTGCCTCATTATTATGGACTGTATAAACGAAATAATCTCCTTCAATCAAATTAACTACACAATTTTAATTAAAAAGCTCTTTGCGCTTTTTATTGCATTAGGCAGTTTTGTTTAAATGTTCTCATGCTCTTTGTTCAAACTCATTTGCTTTTGTACTGGCATTTTATAATACGTGTTTATCGGATTTCTAATTATTTTTTATTATTATGTAGGACATAAACGAAATAATTGCCTTATGTGCAAGTACAAACTGGCAGGAACGACGGGATGGTTTAATGTCGCTTCATGCCTACCTTACTCAAGAGATTAAATTAACAAATGGGGAACTAAAGCATCTTACAGAAATCTTCACAAAGATGTTCATGGATTCGCATACCAAAGGATGGGGCGTATTTTTAGATACACTTCACGAGGTAGGTCGCAGATATAAATAAGCAGTTGCAGCGCTGTCGCCTTTTTATCGCTCGTTTGTTCTCGTTTAATTTCTAAGCAATTTAGTTTTAAGGATTAGGCGAGAAAACTTCTCCAAATCAAAATTAAGTTACCTTTCTTTTTCTTTATTAAAAATGCAGGAATTCATGAATTTATCTTGCTAAAAATCATTCGATCTTTTTTTTTAAGATCGGATACACTTTTTTTTTCGAAAAAAATGTAAGTTTATCCGATAAATGAAGTTCTTGTGGTTTTACGGATGATTAAAACCTCACCAGCTAAGAATTAGGTAACAAAAACCCCTTCAACTGAAAATTAAGTAACCTTTCTGTTTCGTTATTAAAAATGCATGACTTCATGAATTTATCTTGCTAAAAATAACTCGATCTTTTTTTTTATGATCGGATACACTTTTGTTTTGTAAACTGAAACTAGATTGCTCTTTAGCAATATAGTTTTCGTAAAAAATAAAAGTTTATCCGATAAAAAAAGCTCTTGTGCTTTTACGAATGATAAAATTCTGATGAATATTTTCACTGGGACGTTGCGAAAATATTCTAGTTCTATTAATGACAACACAAACGGAAATTTACATAAATTTGAAGAAAACCAAAATAATTAATTATAATATTAAAATAATATAAATTTAGTCGACTTATTCTCAAGTTATAATTTTAAACCCTACAGTTCTCATTAAACGCTTTAGTGAAGACGGCTGGCTGTACAAGAAAAAATCACATTAATTTATGGAGGAAGTACCCCAAAAATATTTCTACATTCACAGATAAAAAAGTATCCTTTACAAGGAAACATTTTTATGATAGATTTCTCAAAAAATGTTCTTTGTTCTTGGTGCATACACAAGGAAACATTTTATGGCTCAAAAATCTAACTTAAAATATAGGAGAAGCGAAAAGAATTGAAAAATTAACTTTGCACAATTAAAATATTGGAATTAAAACTAATGTTGTGATCGCTCGAGCGAAAAAACCGCTCGAGTATTCGATTATTCGTATATTCGAGCAGTTTTTCCCTCGATAGGAAATACTACTCTAGTTATAAATTCAAGCGAAAAATCGTTGCCTTTCACTTGTTACCCGACCATAGATCGACCTGCCTCGCCACCAGAAATGTGGCGATTGTTAAAGGCACATAAACGAGAAGGTGCATACAAAGGAGTATGCCAAATCCCTCTTAGTGGATCGCGCCATGGGTTTTGTTTTGACTCGCTAGCCAGCGGCGATTGTAAATTTTAAAAAATTAAAGGAAATAATTTTTTTCAAAATCAGAATCAACCTTAATAAAAACTCTAGACTAAACTTCTAAAACTCACAAATACAACCCCTGGTGTTTTATCAACACATTCTTCTTAGTCATCAAAATTTCAAGTGATTAATCGCTCGAGCCATTCACCCGATTGTTAAAATTGCTCGAGTATCAAGTACTCGATTATTAAAATCTTCGCTTTTTCCAACACTAATTAAAACATTTGTTGAAACGTATAGATGTCTGAAACTTAATAAGAGAGTTATCCTAAATATCCACTACACAATAACTTGTTTCAGAGCTTTTTGAATATTTTTTTGTTCCCTATTTATTTTAATTTTATTAACAAACATATTTTTTTTGGAGAACAAGCCCTACGCTATATTGGACTAAGTCTATAAATTAAACTATCATTTTGTTTTAGGTCATAAAAATACACAAAGAAGATCTGGACTATTGGATTTACGTCCTTCTGCAGAGGGTGTTTTTAAAAATAGGGGGTGAAACTCTTAATTCCATAGCAAGCAAACTGATAAATACTCTAGAACTGATAAAAAACAGTTTCTCAGTGCATCTGCTTCTCGCGAACGTGTATCGGTTTTTATTGGACGCTACTCAGACGCCAAACGTCAAATCGAAAACCGTAGTTTTGAACTTTTTAACATCGTTATGCAACCACCCTGACGCAGCAACAAGCATATCATCGTCACCCAACGCGCTGCATGCGTTGCAGAAGCTTATCGCCTTCTCTCAGGACGCAAAATCGATGGAGATCCGCTACGCGGCGAAAGTGTGTATTGTGGCTATGTGGAACTGCAATACTCCAGCTGTTACGCTTATGCTTACCGAGCTTCCAAAGGTAATATTTTAATGTGATATTTACATTCGCTTTATATATAAAAATTAAAATTGCAACCTGTTTAGAAGAATGTATTTATTGTGATTCAAGCAATGGCCTCCTCGCCCGGTTCGGTATCATCCTGAGGAGTAGCTTAAAAACTTGATAGTATTTCATAAGAGATTATTTTAGAGACAGATTTTGGTTGTACTAGATACAAGTAGAGATGAAAAGAGAGAATATTCTCATGAACGGGAATATTCTCGAGAATTTTCTCTATTATAAAATTTCCGCGGTAATATTCTCTCACCCCACCTTCCCACATACTATATCGTTGAGTTGAACATAGGAAATTCCATGTAATTTTTGAGGTGGCTGAATATGTACATTTTATAGAAAGACTGCCTTATAACTTCTTGGAGAGGCCGATATTGTGAACCCATATGCCGAGTTTGAATACATTTTGATGAGCCAATCCTAAGTTATTCAATTAAACATGATGACAAAAC
This sequence comes from Barypeithes pellucidus, assembly GCA_963991005.1. Lineage (NCBI taxonomy): Eukaryota > Metazoa > Arthropoda > Insecta > Coleoptera > Curculionidae > Barypeithes > Barypeithes pellucidus. Next base: position 52,543,305 of record OZ022556.1, read on the forward strand.
CACGAAATTCCCATATTGCAGGTAATACAGCAAACACCAGCGTCATTTTTATGACGCTATTGCCATAAATTGACTTAAAGCTGAACATAACGAATAATGAAAATATTGTCACTGACACTAATTTTCGTTCTGTCAATGTAAAAATGTAATTTGCTGGTGTACTGAACTATGAGAGTTTCGTGGTTTTGCCAATACGTTTAGTTGAGTAACTTAGGATTTTCTCATCAAAATATATTTAAACTCGGCACATGGGATTACCATGTCGGCGTCTTCAAGAAGTTATAATGCAGTTTTTCTATAAAATCTACACCAGCCACCTCAAAAATTATATGGGATTAGGTATATACAGGGTTATTCACGTTATTCGAGACGACATATTATAGCTAAGCTATTTGTTTTGGATAAAAACAAATATTCAGGATGGATAGGGGCCTATTTGAGGTACATTTTAAAATTATTTTCATAATGTACAGGTTTTCCCAAAAACATGAAACGTATGAAAGTTGCATTTTTTTAAATGGAATGCCCAGTATATTATTTCATTTTCGGTTTCTACGATCAAAATAAATATTACTTTCATTAAGGTTTACGGTACTTAAACCTTACAGTTTTTTCGGGGTCTGTCTATGTCTATCAATATCAATCTATCAAAAAGTATTAACCTCTCCCATTGCCGACTTCAGACAGGCCGTGTACAGAGCAGCGATGCGCTGTTGCCAAATGGTGTTTGGTGGGAAGTTTAAAATGGAATGGAATTTAAAATCATAACATGTATGAACAGTATCTTTTGTCCCAAAGTTTTTTTTTTTGTTATCGAGGAGAATCTTTCATAGACACCCTGTTGTCAGGGTAGTGTCAGCTTTTGTCGCTTTTTTTTCAAAATGAGTAATTGTACTTGATTAATTAAAATTGGTAACATATAATTTAAATTATTATTGTCTTCTGAATCATTCTCCTCCTGCAATATGTCTGATTCTGAAACCAGTTTGTTATAAGCTTCGTTCAAAAAATATACACTCCTTTCTATTAAAAAAGTGAATGATTTGTCGATAGATATTTTATCTTTGTATCTAACTAATAAATTTTCTAGTTGGGACCATCTAGTTAGTTTCAAATTAAAAGGTAAAATCCAATTTAAGTTCTTAAAAGTTAATTCTGTATTATTTATAAATACCTTAACAAACATATTTGTATCAATTGAAATTTGACTTACAATGCTAATAAGGTCCTCTGTTAAATTTAGAATATAAAAATAAATTTTTCTATCTTCTACTTTTACTGTCCAAGACTCACAAATATTAATTTTTTTAAAATAGTTTAAAAGTAAGTCTTGAAAACTATGAATTTTATCTGAGTTTTCAAATGATTCATTTAATTCATTATGACGAGCTAGAGTTTCATTATGTCTTTCATCGGGAGATTTTCTTGGCACAGGTACTTTTTTAGATAAATATACAGGTAAATTTGGAAAAATAGAAGGAAATGAACCACATTTAAGCCTAGTCTTTGTTGGAATTCTTTTCACAGTTCCGTCTGGTAAATTATAAATCTCTTCCCTAATGATATCACTTTCTGCAAAATGATTACTACAAACTACAGAATGTTGGGTAGGTGACCAACTATCTCGGGGAATAGCTTTTAGCCAAATATTTTTCAAAATTTCATCTTTTGGGAAACCAAAAGTCGATAGCATAGATCCACCGGCTTTTATTGTACTCGGATAATTCGATTTGCACCCAGGAACACAACACGTTTTTGTCATTATGTAGAATGTTCAAAAACTTACCTTGTTACTAGTTTACGTAAGTAATCCTATACATCCAATTTTAAACTCTAAAATGTGACAAACTAGAAGAGCACACACTGCTTTTTAAATTACCGGCTTTGCGGTATTCAACTGAAATTCTAACGCAAATAAGCACTAAAACGCTGAAAAATTGTTACACACGGCGGAATTTCCTTACGAGAGAGCCGATCCGGTTAGCACACGATTATGGACGAAATATATGAGATATATTATCACAAACACTTTTAATATCCTCTACACAAACCCAGGAAACACCCTGTTAATGTTTTAATAAATAACTGTTCGTAATATCATTAAAATGAACTGCAAAATAAAATTTGTAACCGGCGGACAACGAGATTTGACAGTTCTAAAATGGCGCAAACGTCCCACGACAGTAATACCGGAGTGACTACTCTTCGCGGCCCGGAGTTATAGGAGGCACTGCCTCTCCCATAGCTAATTAATCGCATTTTCCTGAAAAATGCAAATATTCACAAAGCAGGCTAATTATAATCAATTTAATATTAATCAAGTTGCCTATGACATTTTGACAGATCAGATCTAGATTCTAGAGAAACAGAGGGTTTACAGTAAATGTCAGTTATTTCTAAAAGTATTTCGCTGCAAATCGTCATTTAGTTATAATAGTTTTAGTTTCTGTTTTTTTATTTTATTAGTTACTTAAAATGATAAGTTATCCAAAAGAAGAACGAATTGATATGATTTTTATTCTTGGAGAATGTCTGCAAAACTGCTTACTTGCTGCCCGAGTTTACGCTCAAAAATTTCCTAACAGAAACCATCCAAATAGAGAGGTTTTCGAAAGATTGTTGACTCAATTTAAACAAACTGGGAGTGTTCAGTATAAAAACCCCACTAAAAGGAAACTTGTGACAGGAAACGAAGAAAATGAATTTGCTGTAATTGGTTCTGTAATCGAAAATCCTCATATCGGTCAAAACCAAATGGCGCAAAATATCGACATTAGCCAAGCAAGTGTCTCATGGATTCTTCAGAAACATAGTTTCCATCCTTATAAAATTCAGCGTCACCAAGAACTTTCTGCAAACGATTTTGATAAACGAGTGGAATTTTGTATGTGGGTGTTAGACAAAGTGGCAGATAATGAAAACTTTTTTAATTTTGTTATGTTTAGTGATGAATGTACATTTCGTAATAATGGATCTGTGAATAGTCATAATTTTCATTATTATTCTGATTCCAATCCACATCAATTTAGAATAATAAATAATCAACACAGATGGTCAGTGAATGTTTGGGGCGGAATAATGGGTCGATATTTAATCGGTCCTTACTTTTTCGAAAACAATTGCCAATATTGTTGCAAGACATTCCCATCGCCATCAGAGAAATGATGTGGCTTCAAATGGATGGAGCACCAGCACATTTCTATCTTAGGGTACGTGAATTTTTAAATTTCCAATTTCAAAATCGATGGATTGGAAGAAATGGACCTCAGAATTGGCCCCCAAGATCACCCGACTTGACTTCACCTGATTTCTTTTTATGGGGATATGTAAAAGAGAAATCGTTTATAACGCAGCTCCAACAACACCGGATAATACGAAGGAGCGTATTAGAGAAGCTTTCCGAAACATCAGCCCAGAAATGCTGTCAAATGTTGCTGAAGGTTTTAAAAAGAGGATACGTTTGTGTTTAGAGTCGGATGGTCGCCATTTTGAACACTTGTTATAAATATAAACAATTGTTTTTTGTAGGTATGTCCAGCAACATTTTCTGTCGTTACCTTTACTACTAAGTAATGCATCTTCTCTCTGTTTCTCGAGAATCTAGATCTGATCTGTCAAAATGTCATAGGCGACTTGATTAATATTAAATTGATTATAATTAGCCTGCTTTGTGAATATTTGCATTTTTCATGAAAATGCGAGTAATTAGCTATGGGAGAGGTTAATACTTTTTGATAGACAATTAAATTCTACATCTGCTAGTGACATAAAATACAGGGTGTTATATTTGTTATTGTTAATATAAGTTATTACCATTTCAAACTTGTAATTATTTAGTAGTTAGTGAATTTTTCATAACTGATACACAAATCTGAATCAGTGAGTAGTGTCCACTGAGAAATTGGGTTTAAAAAACAAAATACATGTTGAGAATTTAATCATAAAAATTGTTACTACATTTTGACAAAATATGAAATATTTCACAAACCGTAAGGTTTAAGTACGGTAAACCTTAATGAAAGTAATGTTTATTTTGATAGTAGGAACCGAAAATGAAATTCCATTTTAAAAAATGCAACTTGGATACGTTTCGTGTTTTTGGGACAACCTGTACATTATGAAAATAATTGTAAAATGTACCTCAAATAGGCCCCTATCCACCCTGAATATTTGTTGTTATCCAAAACAAATAGCTTAGCTATAATATGTCGTCTCGAATAACATGAATAACCCTGTATAGCTAACTCTAAGCGTGTTCGACATATTTAAGGTTTTATGTCTAAAATGATGTTTACAGACTATTAAAATTATTATTAATTTTTCATATTTCAAAGCTTTTATTATTTAATTTGTATTGGGTTCCTTGTTGAAAGGACTTGCTTTAATAGATTTTTTTATAATATTTTGATAACTATTAATACTAATTAATGTTCAAACAATAAGATTAAAAATGAAATTATGAAAACTGCAAAGCAGAAAACAACATTTTTAAATGGAAACCCCCAATTTTTATAATTATTTTCTATTTAGCATTAAAAAATAAATGTGAGTTTGTATAAGGGAGCTTGTCTATTTCGAAAATTTAGATTTTTAAGTAATGCCAATGTAAAACAGTCAAATGCTAAAGAAATAATTGTGTCTATGTTATTGATATTACTTTATCTCATTCTCCATAAATAATAAATAAAAAATTAAGCGCCCCGCCATGATTATTAAAAAATTTCAAATAATACGTTAAGTTAAAATCACCATATAAAACTATTAAATTGGCACTATTTGGAAAACTACAACTTTTCGGAATAGACAACCTTATACAAACTAGAAAATAATTATAAAAATTTGTGGTTCCATTAGAAAATGTACATTTTTGCAGTTTTCTCATTTTCATTTTTAATCTTATCTTTTAGAACACCCTGTATTAATAGTTTAACAATATTAGAAAAAATTGATTAAAGTAGGTCCTTTCCAACAAGGAATTCAACTCGTTTACGGAATGCAATGGTAGGTTTCAGAAATTTCGTCGTTTAAAAAATCGATAGCGGATTTACAAGAAATCTTATGCCCATATTTATTATATTTAGGAGCAACAGGACATTGCTTCAAATATTGTACATAATCATATGAGAAAAACATCTACAAGTAGTGAGCCAGGTAGTCCAATGGTCTCCGGAAGCCCCAAACCATTATCACCAGGTACACCACCATTTGGAGACCAAGAGGAGGTATATAAGAGTCTGCGGCGAACTACTGCGGAGATTCAAAACTATAGTTTTGAAACTTTAGGTAAGTCAAGTAAGTAATCGTGTTTATTGATAATTAGTATTGAATTACACTTTACTAACAACGAACCATACAACTATTTTTGATTTAATTGGAGAGCATTTAGTTATTGAAATTATGGAGAATATGTCTAATATGCCTAAGACTGGTTGGCGTTATGGTTGATGTAATGGGCTTGTTACCGATAATTTTGTTGCGTATTTTCCTTATGGTATCCAATAGAATTCGATCGTCTAAATAAGCTGTTAAAATTTCAGCTCGATAAGTATATCCAATCCATAGATATTAAATCTTAAAGATTGAGTTTCGGTACAAAGCGCCTCACCGATTCGTGACGTTACTTCGCATACAGCCACGGGTCGCCGGTCGCGAAGACTGGGTTTGCTATAGTAGGTATTGATTTCCGTTACTTTCGAGTAATCTTTACTAATCCTTACTCTGATATAATGCAATCATTTATAACTTTCGTTACTTTGATTACTGTATGCACTGAACACTATATTTAATTTATGAGCTTTATAATGCGAGTACCCGGTGCCTGGTTGCCTAAAAGTGGTTAATAAACATTATTATTTAAATGCAGTGTAAAATTGCATACATACAAAAATACAGAATTAACTAATATACAGTCCCTGGACGGTGTTACCCATACCATGGACATAGGAACAAACCCGCCTGCGTGCAGTTTAACATTAACAAAATTTATTTGTGATAAAGCAAATCTAACCAGGTTTATTTTGTTAGGGCCGAAATTGGACAGAGATAGAGATACCACATCACAAGATTCTGGAATATCGCAGATGTCGACAGGAAATGATATTAGAAACGACATCGCCATATTAGAAGAAAAAATGGAGGATTTAGGTATTAGACATTTTAATGTACGATCGGGTACAAGATCATTACCTTACACCAATGTAAATGGCGTTTCAGAGACTGATACAAATGGATGTAGGAGTTTAGGTAAGAATCTAAAATATTTTCTCATTCGGCACTAAGACACTGCCAATCTTTACTTGTGTCCGTACATCAATATACTACATATTTACCCCTCCATATTAAACGTATTTACACAACTCGAAATTTGGTCGGGGCCGTGCTTCCATTTTGATCAAAACTTATTGGTGATATTAATTTATTGACGACATAAGTGTAAAAACATGAAAAAAATCTCTTGTAAAACTAAATACAATTGTGGTGAGGATAGGAGGTACACAAAACATTTTAATTCTACTCTTTTTTATTCATGGTATGCAGAACATATTTTCTTACGAGTTTTTACTCTTCGTTCAAGGATTATGTGTTTGGTAGAAAAACTTAGTGTTGTAATATTCCTTAGTGCTTGTTCGTGAAGGTTCATATTTATTGTGTATAATTTTACATTTTTTACTTTTATTCGGACATAAATGAGAAAAATATGTAAGAGTTCATGCAGTTTAACACCTGAGTTTGTCCGAATAAATTTATATATTTAAAATATTACCATTACTATTAAAGTGTTATAGATCGGGTAAAGCAGAAAAATTACACAATATTACAAATTTGTGCAAACTGCGTAACCTTAACTATCTAAAAAAAAAACTCAATAAGTAATACTTGGTCGTGATATGAATCATTCATGTGATGTTAAGTAATTGCTAGACATTTTTTACAAAAACCTTTTGCTTCGGGCTATCGGTAATTACTAGAAGATGAAACATTTTTTAATTAAAAGCTCGGCAAGCAATTACTTAATAAAAAAGCGTGTTTTTTTTCATCAAGCTTATTATTACGTTATACCAGTAATAAAAACTAAAATATTTTGTTTCAGGAGAAATAAAAGACTCAGATTCAATAATAAAAGAAGTAATAGAAAAATGTTGTATAGACCACATCACTCCACTTGCGGAAAAAAGAAGACTGTTATCTCAAGTTCTGGATCTTATCCGTCAAGGTCATGTTAGTAGTGTGATAGCCAATTTTAAGTAAGTTTTTTAAATTTTTCTAAACTTGAATTTGTCTGTTTCAGATCGATCGATTATAATTGAAACATATATGTAAAACAAAAGTTCGCACCATATTACTTATAAATATGAAGTCCGATTAAAAATTAAACCACTAAATATAGCTTTAAAAGGTATAGCATACTATTTGAACACCGCGCTTTTGTACCACCAATAAAATGAACGGTCGGTTGTATAAATAAAGAAACAGCCTTCATATCACCTGCGTTAGTTTTAAACCACCACCAGCTGATGAGACTGTGACAATACAGGCACTAACGCCGACGGCACTTTTCCTCATATTTTTCATTATTCATCATTTTACCAACCAAAGTTTTCGAGTTATCCGACCGACTAAATAGATACACGAACGGGCGGACAAAATAGTCGACAGTGTGTCCCCGGATCGACGCATGAATAGGTGAAAAAAATTGATTTTTTTTGTTTTGAAACGTTATCTCCTGAGGTTCAGCCCTGCTTGGATAGAAACTAATTTGTGTCGTAAATTTCGAAAAGTATGTCTTGGAAGCTCATTACTTAGGGTTAAAGCACGATCAGTGGTGCCTTGCTGAATTTGTAATTTACAAAAATGTGATAAAATATTTTTAAGTGAATAAGAAAAAAAATACAGTTTAATGACTAATTATGAACAGAGTGGAATTAAACAGGACAAATTCTATTTTTCTTCAAAGAGAATAATTTTGGAACAGTTTCATCTGCTTTTTTTATCCATTGACACCTGAAACTCACAAACAAACCCGGAGTCATTTACATTAGGGTCTGTTTAAAATAGTATAGATCTGACAATTTTTTGACCACAGCGTGCCATAGCGAAATTTATTATCTGTTTACTAGAATACGGCCCAATTAAAATATGAAAAATCAAGTTTTGGTGGTGTTGACAATTTCTACCTGATCTCCAATTAATTTTATCCCAAGGGAATTGGCATTTCTATGTTCCGTTGTTTATAAATAATTATGAAAAGTGTTGAAACTGTAAGTTATCTGCATTATCATTTTATAAATAAACGGTTTCTTGATTCTAGGAAATTATTAAGGATTCTTATCGACCACCTTACGTCCAGTGATTCTCAGAGTCAGGTGATAGTGCTCAAAATTTTAGCTGCGATCTTCCAAAATCCAAAAATGAAAGACACATGGGAGAACTTCGTAGAACTCATCACGTTAAAAGTGTTAAAAGCTCATAGTGACGAACGAAGAGAGGTAAATTATTCCGGGTATCGGCGGAGATTACTTGTACATGGTGTCTCAAGTTCGATTTTCACCATTCGGAACTCTGAAACTATAAAAGATGCATGGAACGTAAAATTTTGGCAAAGTTGCATAATTTGAAGCTTAAGTTGATGCCGATGAGAAATGAAGAAAATTCCTACTACTCGAGAGATATCCGGGAAAAAACAGAAAATTTAATTTATCGTTTTGTTTAAATATTGAAAAATGGAAAGCACTATTTCTAGAGGCACTTTTTATGATGCATTAAAGATAGTTTCTAATTGAAATAAGGACGTTCCGGTTTTCAGTTAATCACCAGAATAACCAAACAAACTTTGGCACAATGTAATTTTTCTTTTATAGTTTCCGAGATCCCAATGCTGAGCATCGAATTTGGGACATCCTGTACAGGGTGTTTCATTACGGCCGGCCACCGGGCGTAGAAATTCAGGGAAAAAATCATTAAGTGGCTGTGAGAAATTCCTGGAAATTATTTTCAACTTTCAGCAACGTTTTACCGCAAGGGGCATAATGAAAAGTAAATATTAAAATTCTAAATTTCTCCGAATATTCCCAAAGTGATAACATCGATAGAAACAATTCTTTATCATTTTGGTCTAAGGTTCATTAGTGTACCGACCTTGATAACAGTGGCTATTTAAAATGTAACCATTTAAACACTCGTAACTTCTAAACAACTTATTCAATTTTAGTAAACCTCAGCTTATAACCATACGGTATAATTATCATAATAATCAGAAAATAATTTAAATTTGTAAGAAAAACCGTGAAAACTGCAGATCTATATTTTCTTTCGTTTTAGAATTATTGCCAGAAGAACAATTTTTAACACTAATTGTTATTTTTAATAGAATGATCTGTATATTTTGGCATTTTATGAAAAAATCCAAGTAACTTTTGTTATAACTTATAACTTTAAAAAAAATACCCTGTATAAAAAATGTCTAGTATTTTTATGAAATATAAAGACCCATACCTTTTCTAAATTTTCTCAAATTTTTAAATCTTTAACTGCATTAGTTACAAGGTTAGGTCAAATTACCTTTAACATGTATTTAAAAAAAAATTATTTAATGAATTAATAAAAAACTGTTATGCCCTCTAGCAATTTTATTAGGAACTATTATGTACCACTGGATGTGAAAACTAAAAGTACATTTCTCTTCCAAATAAGCTAAGGTTTACTAACATTTTTCGTTTAGTCTAGTCAATGAGCTTAGACCAAAATGATACAGAATTATCCAAACTTTCTAACGATGTTACCAAGTACCTTATTGTTGGAATATTCGGAGAAATTTAGAATTTTAATATTTACTTACTTTGTGTTACAATTGTGTCCCCTGTGGCAAAATGCGGAACTTAAAAATAATTTCCAATATTTTCTCATAGCCACTTTAATTTTTTTTCTACTGAATTTCTATGCCCAGTAGTTACCAAGATATAGCCAGTGGCCGGATTTAATGAAACACCCTGTAAACTTCAAAAATATGAATGATAAACTGCCATAATTTTTCATTTTTGAAGAAAATGCTATTTGCAAGAGTTACGGCGTTTATTTTAGTCATAATGGAAAATTTTCGAATCAAACGCTATTTTTCTGAAATTAACACAATCCAATTTAGAAAAAAATATTGTTAATGAAAATATTTTTTAAAGTTTTATTATGCACTTTTTGAATCAATTCATCCCTATCATTAGGTTGGGGGCAATGAATATGGCTCAAATTTAAAAAAAAACTGATGATTATGCAAAAATTTGTTTTAAAAATAATAAATTAAAATAATATCGTTATTTTCGAATGTTTAAGTTAAGTAAATGAATTACATGAAAAGATAATTACGTAGCATTCTGTATTATAGACTTTATTTGTTGATGAAATGATTTTAATTTTTAATTTAGCAAAAGCCACAAGGGATAAAATGTCGCATTGATTGTTTATGAAAGCCCGATATATTTCTATTTGTTTTAGTTTAAAAAAATTAATTTCAATTTTTATGTCAAATTATAATTTTAATTTTAGGAAATTTACATGCGTTAAGATTTTATGCGCTAACCCATATAATTAAACGTATCTGGACGTAACTACTCTCTAATTAGTTAAAAAAAATTAAAGTCTGTTAACTATTAACGAAATAAGAGCTTATAAATTGGTATGTGGATTTTTGAATATTTGATAATTAATTGGCGTAGTGTATATTATTGCAATATAATTAGACTACTAAGCTTGCGGTATCCTATATTGTAGTTCTCTGTATGTAGCGTAGTCATATTTTAGGAAAAGCATGCATAAACCGCAGGCTCATGATTGCCGTTTATTCAGAGAACAATAATATGTTTTTTGTCACAGGTGGTTAAAGAGGCAGAAACGACTGCGGCAGCAATGGCGGTTTGTCCATTTGACACAGTTGTTTATACTCTAGCACCTTTAATTCGTACCAGTCCTTACCCTGAAGATTTAGGTGCCATCAAAATGTTAACTAAACTTATCGAATCAAATCCACAGCAGATAACTGACGAACATCTACACCATATTATGCCAGGAATCCTTAAGGTAAGATTATATACCTTTTCGGGTTCTTAATCAAGCACTTAAAACTTTATCAAAAATTCTGAAAACAGCATTAGTTTATTTTCTTTGACAGCACCCGATTTTTCAGAACTCTCTGATACTATTTAAGCACCTTATTCAAATGGGAATTCTTCGAATGAAAAATATGTACAGATTTGTATTTATTATTCTTATAAATTGTACAATTTATTATAATTTACTATATACCGGGTGATGCATCCTCGAGATGAACATAGGTAATCCCATGTAATTTTTGAGGGGGCTGAATATTGACTCCTATGTACGTTTTATAGAAAAACTGCATTATAGTGCTTGAAGAGGCCGGCATGGTAAACACATCTGCCGAGTTTAAATAGATTTTGGTGAGCCAAGACTAAGCTATTCAATTAAACGTAATGGCAAAACCACTAAACTCATAGTTCAGGTAAACAGCAGAAAATAATTTCTATGACGCTATTGCCAATTGACGTAAAGAACGAATAATGGCTGCATTCAGCAGAGCCCATCGATTTATAGGCGATTTTTAATCGATGACGTCACGATGCGCATCGATTTGTAGTTCTGCTCTTCCCATCGTTTTTTTTTAGTGCGTTCAACAGATGATTACTAATCGTTTACATGCGCCCATGAAAATATTGTCACTGACATTAATTTTCGTTTTGTCAATGTCAAAATTTAATTTGCAGGTGTTTGTTGTATTACCTGAACTATGAGAGTTTCATGGTTTTGTCATGACGTTTAATTGAATAGCTCAGGATTGGCTCACCAAAATGGGTTTACCATTTCGGCCTCTTTAAGAAGCTATAATATTCAGCCATATCAAAAATTATGTGGAATTTCCTATGTAGAACTTAACGATGCATCACCCGGTACGTTGACATACTTTTTTCGAGTCCATAATAAATGTATTACGCTGACAATTTCTTGTTGAAAATATTTCGTAACTCAAAAATTACTGAATGACGTAAATAATGAGTATCAACGTTATTCTATAGACGTATTTTCAGTTCGGTATTTCACCGGCTATTAAATTTTCATATGCCATTACGGGTTTGTTCGGATTTAACGTCATGCTGATAAAAGCTCGTCATTTTCAGTTAAAATAGTAAACACCATAACTGCACACTTAATTTTTTTCTATAAAAGGAAAATTTGCCCCCAAGTCTCGGAAAATTTGTAAAAGAATGTAGTGTTTTAAAAATATTCGGTTGCGTCGCCAGACTATCTTTATGGTCAACGACGCCGGTTGTTTAAGAATTTAAAATCTGTTAGTTTAAACACTCGCTTTTTAAGAAACTGTCCATGAGCAAAAGTATTTTTTATTCCTTGTTAGAAGTTTTTCATTTTAAACTTATTTTTCTACATGCACATTTTTACCTGAGATGAATTATCATTAACAGCATAGTCGACAGGCTCGGGCATGAAAGGTTTACATCAGTATTTTGTCCGGGAGGATACAGCTTATCTTATCTCGAAATTTATCGTCTAAATAGTAGTTGTGTGAAGGCAATGGCTTATACAGGGTCCTGCAATAGTGCGCCTGGGCTTCCATACCTCCTATACCCTCTTCATAATGTGGTGCCTACTATTGATCAGGAATAGCCTAGATCAGCGCCTAAAACACGAGAATCTCCACTCATACATCACGCGTGAAAGAAATTATCTACTATCCTCTTAACGCCGTTGTCGCCGTATCGTAGTTATAGTTTGACTACTTCTTTAAATTAAAAAATTGTTATTATAGCGAAATTAAAATGGATTTTATTAGTTGGTTGATATGATATGTTTTTGTAATTGATGGGAGCAAAAAAATGTTTGTTAGCAAGGAGTAATTTTGCATCACGTTTCCAGAATTTGACTTTTTTTTATAGGACACGTTATCAAATTGTTTACCGCCTACAACTCCTATTAATATGCAGTAAAGAATAAGAGACATTCGTTTGCTAGTTTTTCACCAGAAATTTTGAGGGATGTAAACAGATCGTTTCAGGAACGACTTTACTTGTGCACATATAATAATGAAAGATATTTTTTTTTTAGTTTTTAATTTATTACTCTTATCACGCCTTTTTGGGCCGCCCTGTACATGGAAAAATATTTTCCCGAAGTACACCCTATGATACAGTATAAATTAACATATAAATGAAATTCCTAACTTAATGTTTGTAGGAGCTATGGAAGCCCGGCGCACTTTTGCAGGACCCAGTATAATGTATATTGTCTAATTCATTTTAAAAATCAATTCCTTTTTCTTAATTTTATGTTCGTTCGCGTATAGCTTTTTTTTGATTTAACTGATTTTGATGATTCTATTGCATGTGGTGGAGTAATTTTCCTAGGTGGTGCAATTGTAAGGAATTTAATGAAAATTAAAGCAGAGTGTAAATTAGCGAACAAATATTCGTCATATATCATTTTCCGAGTTCTTGAAGGCAAGGAAACCAATTTTGACCGATAAAATATGTTTTTTGTGAGTATGGTAGAGAGGATGAAGTAAATAATATATCGAAAATGATGTGGTGTGTCGTTTTCGAGATTCTTAGGGTCAGAGTAACCCATTATGTATACTTACAATTGGTTGTAGAGTTTTAAAAATGGGAGTTAGAGGGGTGTAATAAAACTTGTGCCCTTATTGGTATCTTAATACTGGGGTTATAAAATCTTTTGTGTCGATCATACAACGACAAATCATATACATAAATACAAAAAAATTTACAAAATTTCTTCATAATTATAAAAGAAAATTAAATAAGCAGGAAAACTTTTTATAAAAAATAGAAACTATAGAGGCTCCAAAATCCATCTCCAAAACTAATTGTCTCAAACAGCGCAGCGCCATCTTATTTGCTAAAAGTTAGATAAAATTAATTTATTACTCTGGTTTATTTCTTCTTACCACCAACCTACATCTATGGATAGCCAAACTGTAAACGCAAAAATGGCAAATGTATGGCCTCGCGCATGTAAACAAAGCTGCTCGTCAGATGTCATTCGCAATGCCGACTGATAAAACTATTTACCTTAACTGGCGAACAGGACCGTACTTCGCCCTTAATGAAAATGATTACACGGCCATCAAGACCTTCTTTACTGGGAAATAAACAATCTATTTTCTCGCATAAATAAAGGCCTTGTGGCCATCACTGAAAGGCCACTTTTAGAATTAATTTTGATATCTATTGTCTACGTATCGATAGATTTTAATATCGTTACATTGCTACGACTGATTTCGATTCTGGATGGTCGTCGTTGATTCACGCCATTGGTTGGCAATCAAACCGGCACCAATACGGCGGGGTTGTCTATATGACGGCGACAACATTGTGCGCAAGACAGCGGACGACAACCTTTAAAAATATGACCGGAAACCGTGCGCATCAAAACATTTTTTCACTCGTACAATATAACTTTTTACTGCGTAAGGTGTACGTATCCATAGTTATAGGTCGGTGGTTCGTACACGACGAAAAGTAAAAAAATATGTTACCTTAAGTTTTTTATACAAACTGTCTAGTCTAAAATGATAAATACATTTTTAGACTAAAGGTATAAAAATAATGGTTAGGTAATTCTCAGTTTGTTCCAGTGGTCTTAACTGAACATATTTTGAACCCTTGAGCCTTCATCATCTGCAATTGATAAGAATATGATATTGTTTTAAACGATTTCCAATTTTTTATATGTATTTATTTATTCCATCTTCTTTCGAGTTCATGAAAACAACGTTTTAACAAATTCATAATTAGTAAAATATTCATTATAATCAAGCATTATCCTTGGAACTTTGTTGATATCACTACCCTCCTTTACTTACCTTCATATATTTGAATATAACTAAGACGTATATTTTTTATTTCTAGGGTACAGACCACAATGAAAGTCCAGTAAGAAAAAGTTCTATATTCTGTATGGTGGCGTTATATAAAGCTGTAGGCGAGGAACGATTTTCTCATTACATTAACCTCTTAACCGGTAGTAAGGTTAAGTTGTTAAGGTTATATATAAGCAGGTCTGAGCAAAACAATTCAATGCCCACGAGTCCAAAAAATTCTACTAATAATTCTAATAATTTACCTAAAACTTAGATATTTCAGTCCTAAATCTAATAATAACATTTTGTTGAAACTCATATCAATTCCATTTTTGAACTTGAATCGTTTTGACGTGGAAAGTATAACATTGACAATGACCAAGACGTTTTTTGGTTTCAGTTGTTTTTAATCGAAATTAGTATTTCGGCAGCTTTAAAACTCAAATATAAAATCAATATTACAAATTCATTGACAGTCATACTTGAAATTTTTTAAAGTTATTAATAATAAAGAAATTAAAATACTTTTGATCGCCATTAACTCGATGATAATTTATATACTTAGGTACGCTTGTGATTTACTTTCATTGTATTATTTTTTAAACTTTAATGTTAAGATAAAACTAATTTATGGCTGTTATATGCATCATTTTATTTGTATTTTTTCCCTTATTATGATTTTAAAGTTGTATATATTTAAAAATAATATAAGTAACAATATACAATAATCAAGCTTTATTTAATGTTCGTTAATAATTTTGTGCATTCTAAATTTTTACAACATGCCGCAAGTTCTTGAACATAGTTTAATCAATGGAAATTTCTTAAAATATAATTATATGTACATATTTTGGATTACACTGCGTTTGACATAAATCCATTTTCACAAAAATATTTAGTTAATATTTTTAGTACTTTCTAAAATACAATGCATTATTCATTAAATTCCTAAACTTAAAATAATCCAAGAATGTTGACAGAAAAATGATTTAAAGCTTTTAAAAATAATTAATAACTCTCGAATGATACAGGGCGTTTCTCAAATAGTCTGGAGTGTGAGCTAAAATGATTCTAAGTTCAATAACACTTAGTTTTAGATGTTGAAATTAATTTGATTTTACCTTTTTAACTTAATGTCAACATGGAACCCTGTAATGGAATTGGGTTTGTTCGTGTGTATGTTTTGAATAATATTTTAAAAACATTTCCTGGCTTTCGAAAAAGAATGTATTAAAAAAAATTAAAACCTAAGGTAATAATGCGAATTAAAAAATGTAAATATCACCCATACTATTAAGTAGAGCGACGGATCTGACTAAGCCACCATTTTTAGGGCCAATATTTGAATCTTACCTTAAGTTAGACCTTAGCTAAGGTAGCCTTTGCGTTATGGTAAACCTTAAAAAACATGTTTTAAATTAATATGAGTGTCAATTGACGCGTTAAGTCTAAGATTACCACGTCCTTATAGGGCTATTCCTTTAGATGCCCTAAGGGCCGATATTTGAATGTTTCCTTACGCTAGCCGCTAGACCTTAGCGGAGATAACCTTAACTATATAGTAAATATTTTAAAAAAACTATGTTAAGTGGAAGATTACCACGTCCTTAAAGATCTATTTCTTTAGATGAGAGTTAAAAAGGACTTTAACATACTGTCAAACTTGTGTTGACTGTACCTTGAGGTGACTTTGAAATATCGACCCTAAGCCTGCTACTGAGCTGTTCCAAAGACATTTTTGTGGGTCAATCGAGAAAAAATTTACTTTAGATTTTTAATAATTCAAACTTTAATTACTTATGTTAAAATAAATTAAATTTTAAAAATTTAATTAATGATCGAATATTCAAAAATGCACGTCCAAATGAGTAAGCTGTTATTCGTTAATAATGAACCAATTTTAATAATTATTTTGTTTAACTGACAGAAAATATATTTTAGAGTTTAGGGCCGAGCAGTTTACGTCCGGATACATTTAATTGTATGGGGTAACGATGCATGTTAATTTTCTAAAGTTTAAATTGGACATATCTTACATAAAAAACTGAACCAATTAGAGATATATCTGAGTTAGACCCAAAAGAATCGCCATGCCGCTCGAGGTAACAAAAAAATTACAATTTCTTCTAAACACGTTATATTCACTTCTATTTGGATACCTACTAGGTAAGCTAAATATTTATTTTTATAAGAATCTAAAGTTTATACAATTTGGCAACATTGCGCCAGAACATGTGTTTATTACACAGCTGGGCATTGTAATATGATTATGCCGCGGAATGACCTGTGTGTTTATGGGTGAATAACCCCACTTTTTAAACGTTCGATTTAAAAAAAAATAGGTAGCGCTTCTCTAGGACACCCCAGGATTCACCCATGTAAATATAATACGTGATTTCCATAACACCCACAATCAATGAACACATAAACTATAATACAGAGTGCTACGCAATTATCTATTTATTTAACTCATTTACTTAACAAAATAAAAACTAGATATGGCCTATGTATTTAATGATTTTGCATTTATAATTTTAAGTAAATGAATAGATAATTGACTAGCACTCTGTACTATAGACTTTATTTGTTGAAATTATTTTTATTTTTAATTTAGTAAAAGCCAAAAGGTATAAAATGTCAATTTAATTGTTTATGAAACTTTCGACAATATAACTTATTTAAAGAAATAGTAATTGCTGTGTTACCTAGAGTGTCATAGCGATACTCTTGGGCCCTTGTCTAACCCAGATATATCTCTAATTGGTTTAGTTTAAAAAAATGAAAATTTAAAATTTTGGAAAATTTATATGCATCTAGACATATCAGGACGTAAACTACTCTCGCTAAACTGTAGAATCTGTATTCTATTGGTTAAAATAAAAATTATTAAAATAGGTTCATTATTAATGAACTAACAGCTTATTAATTAGGACGCGAATTTTTCAATATTCGATAAATAATTGGCGTAGTGTATTAAGCGTTACTTTTTCTACGATCGTTTAGATAGTGTCTCTCACAAACAGTCAAGAAGTCATGGACTTATGGAACATTTTCATGATTTTATTTCGTGTTTACGATTTGAATGTGGTCTCTTAGGGAAATGGACAACTTTGAATAAGTTTTAAATTAAAAGCGATATAATTTGACAATTCCTATGATGCCTACATTTTTACAAAAGGGCATTAAATCTGAAATTTGTCCATCACAAAAGTCTTTTAGTCTTTGATCAAAAAGGTTAATACGAAATTACGAATTTGGAGTGTTTTGATAAACCAGTAATAACAAATTAATTACGAGATTGCCTGGCATATATCGATACAGCTTAGAAAAATATAAAAGTTGGAAAAGTTCAATTTTTATTCTTTGATCGTATAGAAATAAAATTCTCTTCAAAAATATAATATTTTTTGCAAGCAATAAAGAAGACCTCGCCCGGACGTTTAGGTGAATACCTGCATATATCGGACCCCCGTACTAGCAAATGTTCACCCACACGCCTCGGAGTCGACGGCTTCTTTATAGTCCCTCGCAAAAAATAATATTTACTTGAATTATTTTACGAGAAAACTTTTATTTCTTTTTAAATCCAATCAAGAATCAAATTGAACTTTAACAGGAAAAATGCTAAATTTTATTTATTTTTAAACTAAGAAAGCATACATTTACGATGGCGAAGACCATGTCAACAGGTTCGGTAACCTTCTCCAAGGGAATCCCGACTCACCCAACGCGAAAGTGCAATTCTATAATGAAATTTACACCGCTGTGCGCTGTAAGCTTACATCAACGAAGAAATGTAGCAAGTAGCTGAGCTGAGCTAGGTTGTACCATTGTCACCGGGCGTTTTTGAAATATTTGTAGTGCATAATTTCCTATGAAAAAAATGGAAAAATTTTATTGTTATATATTTGTTCCCGTTAATCGGAAGTTGGCCTTTTTGAGAGATACTGAAAAAGCACGATAATGTACAAGCCGTATTTCTTTGAAATTCACCGTTACATCATAGCATGTGCCAATAATTATTTATACTATCAGATATTAAAGACCTATTCATATACAAGCAGAATGTTCAAGACTACTTTCTGCTTGTGAATAAAAATTATTTATATGGCTAACGGTATACAACATTTCGACAATCGATAGGAATAAAATTTTACTATTTGACTGCATTCCATATGTCAGTTATATTAAATTTTTTGAAATGGAACTTCCTGTATATTATTAGATATTCTAAATTCTCAATAAACTTAAAACATTTTTTCTATAACAAATGTTTCGGAAATATTGACAAATAAGTGAAGGAACCAATACATTTTATTTAATTAAATGTTCGAAGTGTCGTCCACTTGAGAGTGTCCGAGCCTCTTTGAAAACTGGAAAAGCACGTTTTGCAAATGTTGATGAGAAATAGCTTGTACAACACCATGTAAAATTTTGTTTTGAAGATCCTCCAAAATGTTTTGGTACGATAAACGTCTTTAAATTACCACAAAGGTAGAAATCTAAAGGTATTAGATCTGGAGATTTAGGAGGCCATTCAATGCCCCCGGGCCTCACTTTCTATCCCCCTCCAGGAAACGTTTCATCCAAATAGTTTCGAATATGTTCGGTCTTGCTGAAACCAAAAGTCATTCCTTAATATTTGATCGTTATATTAGTCATCATCATCAACTAGCCCCTCTGCGTCCACTGCTGGACATAGGCCTCCCCTCTCTCTGGTCATGGTATAAAGTAAATAAATTTTGAACATTACATTAAACTTAATTGAATCACGGGCAATATAATATTCTCCAGAGCCACACCTGTTTGTAGTTGTAGAGCGTAGTGGTAATTCTTGTCGTGCGTTTAACTTTAAAAACCCGAACAGACCCGATTTTGCTAATATTTGGGTTGCAGATTTGGCTCGTCACTTGTACAAATTAAAATTTGATAACGATGGGGAAACTCAACATGAAAATTTGCAATTATTTCCTGTCAATAATATGATTTGATAATTTTCTTTGACGCAAAGTTTAAACTCATACTTCTTGTACAGTGGCCAGTGAATACGTCTTAAAGGGATAATTTTCATATGCATTCATATTAACAGGGGTTCCCAAACTGTTCGATAGCGGCCTATTTTTTTGGTACTGTTTTAGTATGGTCACTAGTAGGGCTCCGTGAACTGGAACAGGTTGGGAACCTCTGAGTTTAAACTTATGTTCTATTACATAAAATTCGGAAAATGTCTGAAGACTGACTTTAATACATTTTTTTTAAAATTATGGGTAAAATATAATATAATTCAGTAAACTTTTAGTTTCCAAGATTTTTATTAGGCCCCTAATCGTGAATCGTCCTGTATATGAAAGGGGTGTCTCAGGTTTTAGTTATCGTTCTTGCACGACACTGCATGCTGTTGCGGCGTTTTGAAATATATATGCATATTACTTCTGAAGAATATCATACGCTAGAAAAATCCAATGGCCGGCGTTTATTGATTGTATTCCGAAATTTAATCCTCTTTCGGGACTAACGTAAGCACCGTACGTGGCTCCTGGCATACTGAGAAGCTTGCATGAGTGACGTAAACAAACATGTAATCAATTTGATTTACTGGGTACTTTTACATGTTGCAGACGATTAGGATATTGTGTGATTTTTATATGAATATGTAACGCTGAAGAAGCTGGAAGAAACACGGGTTTGTGTGATAAATTATTTTAACTACAATTGCTTTTTAAAATCTATAGTACGAAAATTTTAAGCGCTTGGCTCAATTTATTTTTAATTTAGGTTTTGTTAATTGCTAATAACAAATCAAGGCAGTTGATATTTTTTATATAATTTCAACATGTAATTTTAAAAATATAATTTTTATAGATAAGAAGTCCTTCGTTTACAATAGCCTAAATAATCATACGTTTACTAAGGGTTTTTATCTTATTTTTGTGAACCAAATTATTTGCTTCTGGGTACCCTCGTTCCATAAGCGTTTCCTAAGCAGCTTATTGCGGCTATTTATTTCCTATAATAATTTTATTTCATATAATAAATTCTTCCGCGTTAGGAAGCAGAAAAAATGCACTTCAATCGAGAAAAGGACGTTTGGTCTTCAAAAAAAGTATACCTGTTCTAGCAGTAGTAGGCCGGTTATTCATTTCTTTTTGATCTCTTCGTTTACTACTTTTTCATCATATTTGTGTCAGAAAAGGATAGCTATGAAATTATGCGGCCGAAATCAACCTTCTGCCAAGGTATATTTTAAGAAGGATTTCGTTTCATCCTTATAAAGAAACATGGGCCAGATTCGTAATCTACGCCCAAAAAAAGTTAAACAATTTTGGCATGGCGAATTTTTTTAAAACAATACTTTACAATAATTGTTAATTTTAGTTTCCTTGCAAATATAGCTTCCTATCACAACAAATCTTATTATTGAAAGATATACAATAAAATGTACACTGAGTGAAGGATTCCGTGTTGGTTTCCCACTTAGGATATGCAGCCAGACCGAGATCTGAAAGTGGGGCTGTTGTCAACCCTTGGTTTAGTTTAAAAACTTAAGTCGGATTATTAATAGTCACTTTCAAGTAAATAATCTTTGGGGGCTTTTGGAATCAAAACACCTACCGGTAAATTTATGAGCTCTATAGATTTACATGTTACTACTGGAAAATCAAATTAAAAAACAGCCAGATAGGAACATTGATATATGATAATAATCAGCGTTAGCTTGTGCATTTCTAAGACATTCTTCAGTCATCCTTCTCCTTTCATACTTATTTTATTCCTTTTGGTTGTTTTCGGTACTCGGAGCCTTCGTGCAAATATAATATTACACAGAGTGTCCATTTTTGGATGGTTTTACGGGGTATCTCCGTTATTAGTAAAGATAGAGGATGCCCCAATTAGAATTTTTCTAGGCCTCCTCGTTTTTGCTATACGGGATGTTTTTGAGAATTTTACATTTGAGACACCCCCATATTTCGGTTACCCTGCAACTTATCAAAAAAAATGTTCTGCTTGTTAAAAACTGAATTACAATATTAAAAAATATGTGACCCCTTTAAAAAAAGGATTTTTTTTTCTTGAAAAATTACAAAGAGAACGTTTTATTTCTTTTTGATAAATTACAGGGAACCGAAATATGGGAGGTGTCCCAAAATGTAAAATTCCCAAAAACATCCCGTATATAAAACAAAGAGGCCTAGAAAAATTCTAATTGGGGATCTTTTGTTTCACAAAAAAGTAGCACAGTGATGCGGAAACCGAATCCTTCTATTTTTACTAATAACAGAGATACTCCGTAAAACCACCCAAAAGTGGACATATATAGAATAATGACCGTTTTAAAACCTAACTTACATAATCGATCGTTTATAAATCAACTATAATAATCTGTTTGGCTCTAATCTCATGCTGCATGGTACAAATATTTTTCAATTCTAACAAACTGTCTTTTGCAACGATCTGTATGTCGTGTGTACTACAATATTATTGTAGTACCTTAATAAACAAGTATTGATAAAACTTTTACAAACGAAAAGTATTGTACATTTGAAGTATGTTGCAGTTTTGATTTGTTATTCATTGAAATAAAATAGTTATATAAATTGTTATTTTCCTGTTATGAATATTGTAAAAGAAAATTACCTAAGCATTAATTAGCCGTTTTTAATGATTACGAAAACTAAATGTCGTGACGTGTGATTTTCTCGACTGCACGTTTCAAGTATTTTTATTCAGTACAGGGTGGCCTTTAGTAAATTATAAATGATTTCCATTGATCAAATTGGTGTAGAAAGGGCGTATTTTTATCCTTTAATAAATATAGAAGAAGGATAGAACTACACTCCAACTGCACGATTTACTCAAAGAAATCTATACAGGGCGGTGCATCGTTGCGTTGAACATATGATATCCAATGTAATTTTTAAAGTGGCTGAATATTGGATTCCCTGTACATTTTATAGGAAAACTGCATTATAACTCCATGAAGAGGCCGCCATGGTACACCCATGTGCTGAGTTTGAATACATTTTGGTGAGCCAATCTTGAGCTATTTAATTAAACGTGATGGGAAAATCACGAAACCTACAGTTCAGGTAATACGCCAAACCCCAGCAAATTAAATTTTGACATTGACAGAACGAAAATTAGTGTCAGTGACAGTTCATTATTTATTAGTTATGTTCAACTTTGCGTCAATTTTTGGCAATAGCGCCATAGAAATAATTATTATCACGTTTAGCTGAATAGCTTATGATTGGCTCACCAAAATGTATTCACACTCTGTTCTATGTGGGCATAACATGTCGGCCTCTTCAAGAAGTTATAATGCAGTTTTTCTATAAAATATACACCCACATTCAGCTGTCTCAAAAATTACATTGGATTTCCTATGTTCAATTCAACAATGCACCACCCTGTATATTTAAATGACAGTGTTTTGTTTAATAAATATAATTAATCCAGTGCTGTTTGTCTCCCTGTGAATTCTCATTGTCTCTCGCCTCATTTGATTACCTCCTAGCAAAGATTTATGACCATATGTGTAGGTTGCCCTGTATTATTTATTGAACAGTTTCGAAAATTTCTAGATTTTTTTATAGGAACCTGAAATAGCTTAAAGGATATTTTGTATGCCAAATAAATATACATACCTATACTATGTGCTATAATAAATTTTTTAAACTAATACAATTGTACATATGTAGCTGTTCATTAAAACTAGTGTTCCATGAACTTTAAAATGCTTAAACTAATGTTATTTTTTGCTGTTTAAAATTGTAATAGCCTCTTTAAAATAAAGCTGAAATATTATGTTGCATTTGTTTTAATAAATCGCCCATCTTAAGACCCCGAAAGGACACTTTAACGAACCACTAATTATTTACTTAATGCAGCAATCTTGATACATTTCACGTGACGACCTATGAAATTTTATACAATAATTCATACATTGTTCGAGTATGTCTGGGTATGTCATCAAGTTTAACGCGAACGCATAATAGTTTATTCTACAGCCAGCAACTTTGCAAAAGTTCAGTGATAAATATGTTGCAAATCATCGATAGTACAGGGTTTTCATTTTAGTATGTCCCACTTTTAAGAGGCTGTAACATTTTTGTTTTTTGAGCCCGTCCATTCAAAAAACTGGATGTAAAATTTTTGGCCAGTTTTTGTAGGTTAGGTATGTCAAAAATGACTGTAGGTGTCACATTTAAAGGAAAACATTTTTTAAATGGTCCCTTTTCTTCCGATTTCAAAAATATAATATGCATTCTTCTCTTAATTCCATCAACATTGAAAGAATATGCAAGAGTAATATTGTTACAAAGCATCAAGATTGTTGCTATGGATTTTGTCTTCATTTATTTCTCAGTCTGTCATTACGATAATCTGACAAACATAATTACTAAGCAAAACTGTTGCATATTATCTTGATGCTTTTTAACAATATTATTTTTACATATTCTTGTCAATATTTGATGGAATTAAGAGAAGAATGCATATGTGTTCTATTTTTGACATCGGAAGAAAAGGGACCATCAAACATAGTGTCCCATTTAAGAAAAAAAATTTTGCTCTTAATTGTGATATGTGACATCTACTGTCATTTTTGACAACCCACAAAAACTTGGCAAAAAATTTAATATCCTGTTTTTAAATCAACGTGTTAATTCAAAGAACAAAAAAGTTAGGTTCTTAAAGGTGGACATACTAAAATGATAACCCGATACAACAAAAAATAAAAATGACTTTTTATATTCCTTAGAACTTTCTTTTCAGATCAATTTTTGAAAAAACAAACCGTTTAAAAGGTGCAGCGACGAAATTTGCAATAAGTAAATTTTATTAATTATCTTGCAAACTGTCGAACATACAATTTACTAAATGCTATGACTAAATGTATAACCTGAAAAATTTATGTATTTTTGTGACTGGGACCATGTTTCAGATAACATTGCTAACCGATATCTTGTGTAAATTTTCTAAGTTACCCTTATTTGAAACAGCCGATCTGCAATTCTACTGTCCGATGATTACTATCCATCCTTATTAATTGAATCAAAATCAAACTTTTTTTTAATAACCCTTAACCTCAAACATTGCATGGCACCGTAACTTGCCATTATTACGTCCATAGCGTAATAGTATCTTGCAATCATTGCTCTTCTTACTCTTAGATTGCTTTTAGTGAATTCGCGTTACATATTTCATTTGCACAATGGAAAGTAAAGATGTGACGAACTTGTCTTTTAAATAATGCTACGTAATACTGTTTCTGTATTAAAAAGATATCTAAAGATATGAAATTGTTTAGATAGTTCATCGATCTATACGGGCAAATGTTCCATTGCTTGCACAGTAGAGTTTGTTGATGATTGCGATCCGAGCGCGTGAAGGATATATGTTTGACAGTGCTCCGAGAGGGTTCTGATCGAAAACTGAATGGAAGATGTTACAAGTCCCCTCTAACATCAGAACGAATCAAGATACTTTAATTAAAGTAAAGTAGACGTGAGCTAATAGATCGTGCACTATGTTAATTGTGTTGTTAATTTACTTAAAGTAAAACAAAATTATTGCAGTAAAATAGATAATAATAGAAATAATAGTAAACTTATGTGGAAAACTTTTAAAACACTACCAAAAAGAAATTGACACAACATTTATTACTATGCGTGATATTACATTTTCATGTGGAGATACTCGGCTGATTGCGAGGAATGAACAGACATTAACTTTAATACATTTTTTGTTTTAAGCATTGAAGAAATACTATTCCTAGCTCAAGCATATGGAACTCGGATATGGTTCCTACCATCAAGAGTACGATTTCCGAGTTTAACAGTTAATCTATGAATGATCTTAAAAAAAAATTATTTCCTCTATTGGTAATAAGTACAATAATGAAGATAAGTATATTAAATTCAAAGCACCTTAAAAGTATATTCAGTGTTTCAGGTTATATTCTTTTAAATAGAAGAAGGCAGATTTCCACATGATCTCAAGACTAGCATAATAACTCCCATAGCTAAAATAACTAACAGTTCTAAACGCTCAGCAGTTTTCCTAGATTTTCCTGGAGCCTTTGAAATAATTGATCATAGTATATTGTTCGAAAAACTTAAGATATTACGGCATACGACATTTCTGATTCTGACCGATAGATATCAGATAACTATGGTGAACACAACTGGGTCTAATAAAATATTAAATTAGTTCTGTACTGTGGCCCCTTCTCTTCATAATTTATTTAAACGATATCCATCACTGTATTAACCTCGATTTCTTAAATCTATTTGCGGATGATACACTTATATCTCGTTTTAGTAAAGATTTAAAAGCTTTAATTAACAAAATTAATATAGAATTAAAAACAATTATGCTAATAAATTAAAATTTAATGTTACTAAAACTACTGTTACTACTAAATACAAATTATCTCAAATAAACATAAATAACTTAAACATAACTATATACAGGGTGCCCCAAGTAAGTAAGAATCTCGAGAACTAAATGAGATTTTATTTTGAAAATTTGGCTGTGGCTATAAGAGATGGTTTTCTACGTTTATAAAATATTTTCGATGGTGGGGTGTTGCCGGATCATACCGAAAGTGGTAGCAACTTCGGAATTTTAAATGAATTACCCTATATATTATGTTTTTTTTGGAATCTAGGTAAGAATCTAGAACAGATTTCTGTATAATATCATATACCTATCTTTAAGAGTTTTTGAATTATAAATAATTTTGTGATTTTTTAACGCCGTATCGGGACCTGAAAATAAAATCGTATCTTTTTAGCGGATACAGCTAGAAAGCTGAAATTTTGACAATAGTTTCACAAGACCATCGAAATTTTATAATTTTGAACAGTATTTAATTAGTTTTATACAGGGCGTCTCCATAACAATATTTCTGAGGCAGATGAATTATTGCAAATATCTTCTTTTTTTAAATGGGACACCCTGTATTTGATATATTTTGCTAATGGAGGATCGAATTTTCTATCTAATAATATTAAGTTCAGTATTTTCGGAGTTATAGCGAAATTAAAAAATTATCTTATAAAAATATATTTTTTGGTAGTTGGCTGTGGATTCATAGAAACAAAATAATGAAAAATCCATGTGACGTTATGTCTGTGTTGTTGTAAAAAAAAATGGTTAACCAATAAGGAATTTATTAATAAATAAATGAACAAAATTAAAATTACGCAACAACCTCAATAAAATAACTAAATTATTTAAAATGCTTGGCTCTTAAACATTCATAAATTGTGGTTATAACATGTCCATTTGTCACCTTTTTCATTTCTTTCCCTACGAGAGACCCCAAAGCTGTTCGTACTCGATTTTCTAAATCTTCCCTTGTTGTGACGGGTGGCTTGTATACTATTTCTTTAATCCTACCCCATAGATATAAATCTAGGGGGTAAGATCCGGAGACCTTGGGGCCATTTCCATGGACCGCCTCGGCCAGTCAACTTTTTTGGAGTCATAGGAGCAAATGCAAATTCTAGATAAAACTCTGCCACACTCCCCATGAATATAAAATAAACTTAAAATATCTAAGCTCGAATAATGTGAATTAGCCATTTTTATTACAACAACACAGACATAACGTCACATGGATTTTTCATTATTTTGTTCCACAGCCAACTACCAAAAAATATATTTTTATAAGATCATTTTTAAATTTTGCTATAACTCCGAAAATACTGAAGATAAGTAACACTTAATATCACAAAATTATTTATAATTCAAAAACCCTTAAAGATAGGTATATGATATTATACAGAAAACTGTTTTAGATTTTTATCTAAATTCCAAGCAAAATATAATATATAGGGTAATTCATTTAAAATTCCAAAGTTGCTACCACTTTCGGTATGATCCGGCAACACCGCACCATCGAAAATATTTTATAAACGTAGAAAACCATCTCTTAATAGCCACAGCCAAATTTTCAAAATAAAATCTCATTTAGTTCACGAGATACTTCTAAAAGGCCACTTTACTTGGGGCATCCTGTATATAATACCAAAATTGATATCGTCACTGAAATGAAAAATTATCCACATAAGCAAGAAAATTTGTACGAAGCTTTTCAAGGATTCTCGCACATTTATCAATGAATTCCCGCATTCTTGTTTATAAAACCATAATTCAGCCACACTTTAATTACTGTACTAGCATACTATACCTTTTGATTAGTAATGGAGGATGGGGATTATACGTCGGTGTAGCAGATACACTCCAATATTACTGATGTTGGTTTGTCTTAGCTGGCGACCTGTTCAGACTTCTCTAAAGTTCTGCTCAATGACTTTTGTCTATACAATTTTACATAATCTCCCCTATTTGAGACAGAATATTATCTATATTACAGATGTTTATGACCAATTTGTCTCGCTTGTTGAAAGGTGAATAGTGACTTATGTGTATAATTACGGTGATTACCTTCGCCACCAAGAAAATATCTTGCCAAATGTTGAACTTTCTAATAAATCTGACCTGAGACTATTATTACGAATTCGATTCTATTGAACAATATTTAAATAAAAATATTTGATTCAACTCATCCAAGACTTTTTTTGTTGAATGTGAACCGGCGCGAAATAACAAATAGAAACAGTAATCTCGAGTAAAAAAACATTTATTAAACTTCAAAATAAAACAATGCGTTGACCTGAATAGGAACTTTTGACCGACATATCAACGAATTGAAACCTTATAAAAATACGAAAAATGTAAGACAAAACAAATAAGTTTTAAAAAAAAACTAGTAAATAATATGTACTTCGAGCAGAGCTGCGCAGTAGCTAACTACCAAGTATTTAAGCTACTAGCTTAGCTAAATTACTATTACTACTTCTACTTTATCTTCAATGTATTCATGAAGTTACTAAGACTAAGTAGCTTAGCTACAACTACCGAGAGCAGCTTAAGCTACCGAATATTAAAATATAATAAACAAAATAAGACATCGTATTTTTAAAATTTCCCACACATAAATAATAGGTCCGTCAAATTAGCTGAACAGTTCCAAATAATGCTCCTGTTTCTCCGAAATAACTAAACTACTCAAGAATGAATAAAAAACTGAAAATCGCACATCATCATTTTGAGGATAAATATTTTATAATAGAAATCAGTGAGTGGGATCGCCCTTACAGGGTTGGACAGAGAATTTTGTTAACTTTGATATGCCCCTAATTTATCATTAAAAAACGCTATGTTTCTGTGTTATACACATGTGGTCCATGGTCTCTGTTATAAAAACACAAAACTTGAGAACTTTAGGTACCGAGGGTTAATTGAATTTATAGTGTGTCCCCGGATCGGGTTTGCTCGAGTTTGTTCCCATGAATAGATAGAAAAGGTTATAATTTTTCGAGATCTGGGGTTCAGCCCCACTTGGATATGAACTAATTTGTGTCATAATTTTAATTTCGAGAAATCAAGTATGCATTGTAAATTTACAAAACATCTTTTCTTAACAATTTTTTCCCCTATCTCCTATTGAAAAGCACTTTACATATGTGATTTCACTCTAAATTGTTAATTCATTTTGTGGGAACGGCCATTGTTGAACTCTTTAAGGCACAACAGCTGAAAAATTGTATGGTTTAATTTAAAAATTAACATCTTCCTGACTTTACAGAATAAATCGACGATTCCAAAAACGTTTCGGGAGAACCTATTAAACCTTAAAAAATACAATGCTTCCTAAAACACCCTGTTTAATACATAGCCTTTTTTAAAGATAAATTAGAGGCAAGTCAAAGTCGATAAAATTCTCTATCCAACCCCTGGAAACACGATCGCCCTCACTGATTTTTGCTATAAAAAGTTTACCCTCAAAACGAAGCAAAAAAATTTCAGTTGCCTATTCATTTTTGAGTAGTTTAATATGGATCTTAAAACAGCTAAAAAAGTACCTACTTGTAGCTAGCTACCAGTAACTTAGCTACTTTTACATGAAAGTAGTTTAACTTCTAAGTAGCTTGTAGCTAGTTACTTTTCTCCAGTAGCTTAGCTACTTAGTTACTTGTCATTCTAAGTAGCTTGTAGCTGCTACTTATCTCCAGTAGCTTGCCCAGCTCTGAATATGCAACTAAAAAGTTCGCCATCACCCTTTCTAATTTTTGTTGGAAAAGGAATTTCATAATAAAATGTTGGGACCACAATTATGAGGTGAAAAATGGGTTTAATTTTTTAAATTATTTAATACATAAATAGTTTAAATTTGACAATTAGTGGATTATACTAGACAACCGGACCGAACCGTTTTAGTCTTCTACTTTGGATTTTGTGGATTTTCCTTAAATGTAGGAAGATAAATACCTTTAAGAACATTCTAGCCACTATAATATAACTAAACGCATTTTAGGCCGTGAGGAGTAAAAACCGTTGCAGGGTAGACTACTAAAACCAATGACATGGTGGAAACAGAACTTGGCGGACTAAACAGAACTTGAGGGACTAAATTTAACCCTTAAATGGACCCCATCGTGAAATAAGGTAAACTTTTGATTTCAAATTTGGGAAATTAATTTTAAACTTTCACGTCTATATTATTCTTGCAGGCATTGATCATTTTAAGAAATTAACAAAAATCTTGACGCAAAATTTGACCACCTTATTGACTAAAAAGATTTAAATTTAATTCATCCAAATTGTTAAATTTTATAGTCGTCCAGTTGTATTTTCATATCACGCTTCATTATATATTTTATATAATTTGATATTTTTGTAGTTAAATTCATTTTATCGATGAATAATTTTACGTGATAATTCAAAAAAATATATTTCATTAGAGCGTGGAACACATATAAGCGACAGCGACTACGATAGCGAGCAGACGCGTCTCTTATAAACACATTCAGTCGGACACACTTGTTGCTACTAATTGGCGATATGGTCGACTTTTGCAGCGATTGATTGTATAGTGGTCGGCGTTGGCGATCAAACGCAGCAGGTAACGTTTTTTGTTAATCACGTAACCTGAAAAATGTAAAATTTTATAGAAAATTTAATTGAAAGTATTAAAACACTACATTTTATTTGATCTGTCACATCCCGACTAGGTATAAGAATGTGCGGACATGAAATTCGCTCGTTTTTATTAATTTCATGTACCAAATAATTCTTCTTTCTTTTTTCAATAATATAAAAAAATATGATTAATAAATTATAGAAACGTTTTCATAAAATATAATAAAATTATTAATGGCTATACTTTTTTCGCACTTTATTATTGTGGTCTACATCGTCCAATAATATCGCAAAAATCAGTTCTACCAAGCTACACTGCATTTTTGATTCTCTGATGCGTGGTAGCGAATATGTCTTCCTCGCTAAAATTACTTACACTTGTAATTTTAAACTCAAAACTGTCCATACAACCATTTAAGAGTTTCTGAGAAAAAAATACGGTGTTATTTGTTGCCCCACCAATATTCCATAAAAGAACTTTTTTTTAGCAAAAATTAGAAGATACTTTCGAGCCTCATTACATAAATATCTTAGGGGGATATTTAATGTTTTAAGCGGCTTTGGAACCTCCTAAAATATAATGACACTTAAATCCGAGACAACGAACAAACCCGACCAATAAAAAAATACGGAAACATCAAAATAAAATAAATTTTCTTTAAAAACTAATAAATATATAAAATCTTATATTTTTATCTGCTTGCGAAATAGAATAATGAGACTTAAAACTAAACAAAATTTAAAATTTTGGATTTTGATGTAAGAACTTCTGACTTCGGCGCATTCTAATGTTTTCAAATTCCTTTGAAAGCTTAAAATAATATTGAACATTCTTTATCTTTACATGTCCATTCGTTGTCTTCTGGAGATGCTTTATAATGAGATCGTATTTTGCATATCTTTTTTTTTAAACTAATATAAAAGCTTTAGCAGATATAAACCGTACTGATTTTGTCGAAAAATAATTTTCATATTTTTCTCCCTTACATTTTCCAATCCTTTGTTGAATTATTGCAACATATTCGGTTATTATTCTATGTATACTGTACAACTTTGCAACGATACACGAAACTGTCAAAGGCATACTCGATACTCTGAACTACACTGTTCAGTTTAAATGCCACGTAACACATTCCTCGAAATATATTTGCTAATACTGTATCTATACTATTAAATCTTGTATTTAATTCGAAGTTGAAAAACAGTAACTGACGTAGGAAAATCTAAAACAAAAGAAAACATATTACATATCGGAAAACATATCATACATACCGGGTAAATTTGGTGGGTTTATATGTGATATTATTTTGCATTTTATGACATGACTGACTCCATTTTGTCACTTCCGGTTTAACCGAAAATTACCTCAACTTTGGATTTTTAAATGGAAGACCCAGTATATTTTTGGCTATATCGATTCAGGACACCATTCCAAATTTAGCGAGACATTTTAAATAATTTATTTTTTATTTTTTCATCTAGATTGCTATGAACTCTCTAAAATGGTTTAAGCCAAATTATGGCGGATTTTAAATTTGTAATTATGGTCATTTATTTGTTACCATTATGGCATCAAATTATTGTTGTATTTTTTATCAGAGTCTTTATCTTTTCCAACTGGACAATAGGGGTGTGCTAGAAAATTGTTGTGTATGTTTCCATTTGAAAAAAATTGAGTTTTTTGGGAAAAGGCCTTCTTAAAAATATAACTTTTTAGTGGAAACGTAAATACGCGAGTGAACATGCATTTATGGTAGCAGGGTAAAGCCAGAGTCTTAACCACATATATAGGGTATTCCATAACTTATTGGTCATAGAGCAACTGGAGATACTAGACATCGAACTAGACCGGCTAAGTCAGAGAGGTTTTTTCGAAATGTTTCTTGTTGTGTTTAACTTGTTGGTTGTTAAATTTCTTCTATAATGTAGTTAGGTTACTAACTACTAGCAGTTAGTGGTTAAAAATTTACCTCCTTTTTAACTACAAAACAAACCTGAAACGTTGTGGCTTAAAAACTATGCAATACTTACAAAAATGGATAAAAAAGATTTCAAATAAAGAAAATGGAACAAAAAACATTAAAAAAAATAAAACATAGGCAAAAGAATAACGCCGGGCTCAGGCGACTGGTGTAGAGGGTGTCCATTTTTGGGTAGATTTACGGGGTATCTCCGTTATTAGTAAAGATAGAATGATGCGGTTTTCGCAGCACTGTGCTACTTTTTTGTCAAACAGAAGAGCCGTAATCAGAATTTTTCTAGGCCGCCTTGTTTTTGATATACGGGATGTTATTGAGAATTGTGCATTTTGGGACACCCCCCCCCCATATCTCGGTTACCCCGTAACGTATCAAAAAGAAATAAAATATTATTTTTGTAATTTTTTTACGTAGAATCAAGTGAAGTACTCAGATTTTTTCTATATTCAATAGTTTTCAAGGAAAATAAACTAATTTGCTTTTTTAAATGGGTTACCCTATATATTTTTGAATAATATAATTTAGTTTGTAACAAGCATCTCAAAAGTATATAACACTTTATTTTTAGTATTAGTATTAGTCCCGAAATATACGTTTTTCAAAAATATACTAAGTAGGCCATGACGGATATTAAAAAAAATAAAATACTGGTGTGATTAAATATTAGACACAAAAATTGAATATTTA
This sequence comes from Barypeithes pellucidus, assembly GCA_963991005.1. NCBI lineage: Eukaryota > Metazoa > Arthropoda > Insecta > Coleoptera > Curculionidae > Barypeithes > Barypeithes pellucidus. The sequence continues at coordinate 52,576,860 of OZ022556.1, forward strand.
TTGAACTTCCTCATAAATATTGCTCAAATTGTTCTCCATTATGCCTTAGACATGTTCCACAAATGGTTCTTATTCGCCTAGAAATATTAAGAGATGAAAAATTTGCATCAGTCCACCTTGATGAGATCATCGTTAAGGCAGTTCTGAAACTGTCACATTTTTAATTATCCCAATTATGGTTGAGTCATTCGCAAAGTGTAAATTTGTCCTTGATATCAATACCAGCTAAATCATTAACATACACCAAAAAGCAAAGTGCGATAACAGACACCTGTGGCACCCCATACTGAATTTCCAGTTGTTCGGATTGTTAAAATTATCCCTCTGAAAACTTTCTGTGAAATACGATCTAAATCAGTTCAAAGAGCTTCCCCTTACTTCTCCAGCTTCCACTGCAATATTCCGTGATTCTCACAGTTTGACAAATCACAGAACGCCGCTGCAGCTACTTCGCCATCATTATTGCCCAAATACAAGTTCTCAAGGAATGCAAACATAGCATCACCTGTGCCCCTCGATTCCCTAAAACCAACCGGCGCAGACTAAGTTGTGCGTTTTTAAATAAGAAAGCAGTCACCGGTTTATTGTTTTTAATAATAATAAGTAATTTGTATCCCTAGTTTGGGACTTGGGACTCTGGAAGGGTTTCAGGAGCAATGTTCAAATGAACTTTTTTTTTCATGTAATCTATATATCCTAAATCATATTAACACCCTGTATAATTAAGAACTATTTTCACAACATATATATCTATTATTGATTTGTGAAGTGTAAACTACAATAATTTTCATTATCTTGCGACTAAAATTCAAGATATGTAAAATCAATAACAAATTTTACATATCGTCTATTTTTGAAAAAAGGTTTCTGGGGGAAAAATTGTCATACAAGGTTTTTTTTATCGTATTCGCAATGCAAGCGAAATTCCTGTTCGATCCGTGGCACGTTTGGTGGATTTATTTATTATTTAATGCACCAGGGCATCGTAGTACTTAGTATTGTACATACAACACATACTGGCAGTCGCAACACCAGTTGGAAGGTGCACGGTATAACCGTCGAGACCTTGAGATCTATCTATGACGTCGTTTTCATGCTAAATGTGAACATCAGCATAATTGTAAATTTTAAAATCGGACATATCAAATATTTTAAAACATATCTTGAACTTACCTCATAGCATTCCGAATAAACTGATATGGTTTATCCGCTGGAATTCCGAAACTTGGATTCCAAAATTTGAATTTAATCCTCATTTCGGTGTCCTTTTCAAAGTGATATGAGTTGGAAACTTCCCCCGTCTTCATATTAAAGATTACCCAAGATACCCACAGTAGACTATGCGAGGATTTTCACCAATATCTACGAACATTTCGGTTTTACTGTCGTTGAGTACAAAAATTTTCATAGCTTTCAGCTCGAAATCGTAAACGTCAGAATCGCACGTAGATCCGAATAAAATATCATCCACTGCTCTATACATAAAAGTATTTCGTTTATGAAAGGGTCGCAAGTGTTGGTACATCAAATAGCTTAGATACAGGTCACATAGAAGGGGTGACAGACTAATTCCCTGAAGTAAACCTGAAAAAATGTTAGAATAAAAATTAAAATGTTTTCTTGCTATTATAATTATCAAATTAGAATAGTTGTAAATTTAAAACGCTTTTTTTTGGATAGGATGCAAATATTGTAAAAACTACAATAAACTACAGGGTTTAATTTTTTGAAATGTATTGTTGAAGTGCAACTTATAATACTTGTTATGTTGAAGTAAAATGCAATAATTGAGAACGTTAGCCAAAGTTTAAACTTAAAAAAAGGCAGCCAATAACATATCTTGAATACAACGCATAACGCTAATCATTAAAAAGTAAGTTACTAACCATGGTTCCATCTATAATAATATTTTTTACCCTGTATGTGAATCTTCTGTTTTGTCATAATAAAGTGAAGAAAATCTTTATGTGGTTCTGTTAAAAACTCTTCATCTGCCTGAATTATTTTCCAAAGTACGTCCAAGTCCACTGTTCCAAAAGCATCCAGTTTGACAGCTAAAATTTTATAAAGCGATTCACGTATGGCTCGTTCTGTATATAATATTTTAAATAAATGTCTTTAATTAATAATGCAAATCGGTACAGAATTAGGGGAAAGTCGGGTAAGATGACGAAGCGGGTAAGATAACTAATGATATATTTTTTTGTCGTCGCTATTATTATAAATGCCCTGTATGGTGGTGCCATCTCCTCGAGAGTAGACAAATTAATTTTCCAAGGCAAATCATGATTTCATAAGCCGTCGTTGCTTTAAAACACGTGTGTTTGTTTTCCGGCAAACTGTTATAAGAATATTGTTGTGATTTTTAACATTTTCCTGTAAATTTATAAGGTATGTTTATGTAAAATTGTGTTTAATTATTGATGATAGCTGTTGTTAATTGCATGTGAATATAATTTTTGTTCATAGTTCGTGTACTGTGAAAATATAGTTAGGCAGTTTAAACATAACCTTCATGGGTAAGATGACGCGGTTAAGATGACGAGATCGTCATCTTACCCGCATTTTTTTTTAAACGTTGATAATTTTCTTTTCTTTACAGAATGCCACAAAAATATATTAGAAAGACCAATCGGCGATCTTGGAGTCAGATAAATTTAACAGCAGCCTTATTAGCTATAGATCAAGGCCAATCTTGCAATAGCGCTGCTGCACGATACGAAATTCCGGAAGCAACCTTACGCCGCTATATTAATAAAAGACGCGAGGGGAAGGATCTGCCAGAACATGGTGGAAGACACCGTGACACTTTTAGTGTAGCCCAAAGTGAATGTCTTGCTACATACATTAGAAACATCGATAGGAGAGCATTTGGACTTACAAAAACCCAACTTGGACGACTGGTATTTGAATATGCAGAACAAAATGACATACCTCATAGATTCAACAAAAACTTAAAAATGGCAGGAAAAGATTGGATAAAATCTTTTTTAAATAAATACAAGATAAGTCTACGAACACCTGAGGCTACATCGGTAGGACGCCTTATTGGTTTTAACGAAGCCGCTGTTCAAAAGTTCTTCACAATTCTGAAAGAAGTCCGTGAAAAATACAATTTTGATGCAAGCCAAATATATAATGCGGATGAAAGCGGGCTCTCATCTGTGCCAACAAAGTTGCCAAAAATTTTATCTCCTACTGGGTCTCGACGCGTTGCAAGAATCGTTAGCGCAGAGCGTGGGAAAAATACCACCATTGTCTGTGCCGTCAATGCACTGGGTAACTATGTTCCCCCCTTTTTTATTTTTAAGCGGATGCGTATGAAGGATGAACTACTTTTTGGAGCACCTCCAGGGTCAACAGGAAGAGCTCAACAGAATGGCTGGATGTCCACCGAGATATTTTTACAATATTTAAAACATTTTCTTTTGCTTGTCGATAACCATTCTTCGCACATTTCCTTAGACGGAATAAATTTTTGCAGGGAAAACGGGATTGTTATGGTAGGATTTCCACCCCATACCACTCACAGATTGCAGCCTTTAGATGTGTCATTTTTTGGACCTCTTAAGACATTTTTTTCACAAGAATGCGATTCATTTGTTGTCAATAAACCTAATGAAGCCGTGACTGATAAAAATATTTGCCAGATTTTTAATAAAGCATATCTAAAGGCTGCCACGGTTGGAAATGCTGTGCAAGGATTCAGGCGATGCGGAATTGAACCATTTGATTCTCATATTTTTGGCGAAGAAGATTTTGCTGCAACTAAAATGTCAGAGAGAGAGATTTCTTCTCAAGAAACTGTTCCTGAAGCACAATATGACACAGTAACTTCGCGAGCAGGGATAAATTCTTCAGAGTATTCATCGGAAGATGAGCTGCCCTTAATTCACTTTGTACAGAAAAATTCTTCTTTATTTGTTCCAGGAGAAAAATTACACACTGAGAATAATATTCAAGCAAATCATAACTTTATCCAACTAGATAATACTAATGACGCCAGCTTAGCACGCCCAAATGTATCAAGTGTTAAAAGATGCATTTTTGCATCATCTTTTAGTGAAAACGCCGAGTGTTCCAGTTCCAGTGGAATCCAAAAAAAAGATATCTTATCCCAGTGTTGCGTTAAAAAAAGTAAAATAGAAGAAACGATGTCGCTATGGAAAATACGTCCTTTTCCAACATATGAAAGATCAGAAAACAAAAAAGGAAGGAAAATTGATGCAAGTATTATTACCGGGACTCCAATGAAAAGACAGTTAGAGGAAAAGTTAGCGGCTGAAAAGCAAAAAGAAGAGGCTAAAATTTTAAGAAAGCAGAAAAGGGAGGAAAAAAAAATCCAAAACAAATAGAAAGAGTCAGCCGAAACTCACTGATGAAAATAAGGAAGCAATATGCCCAGGATGCAATGAATGTTTTGAAGATCCACCCAGAGAAGACTGGATTCAATGTTCCAAATGTCAAAGATGGTGGCACGATTCCTGTACCGACTATTCTGGAGTGGGAACGTACAAGTGCGATTTATGTTAATGTATACTTCATCTTACCCGCGTAGGTTCGTCATCTTAACCTACTAGTGGGTAAGATGACGAATTTTTCATACAACCCGAATTCTTATTTGTTTAAATAGTCTGATTAGTTTTTGATAACTTATATTATATTTTTATGTACATTAGACATTAAGGTTTGCATGTAAATTAACGCACATTAAAAAAAATGTAACCAACGTTAAAAAATAACTGTTAACATCGCCCAGTGGCGTAGTAACGGGGGGGGTTTTGGGGACAAAACCCCCCCCAAAATGATTCGTTTTACAGAAAGTTTCTTGTAACTCTGGACACGAAGCGAAATTCTCTTTAAGAAAAAATTGGGTTTTTGATGTCTAACCCCCCCTGAAAAATTCTCTAACTACGCCACTGACATCGCCAACTTACCCGACTTTCCCCTAGTTGTAAAAATACGGCGATAGATCATAAAATATCCATATTACGAGACCTTAACTAAATGTATTTATTACTCAATATAACGTATTAATAATGTTTGTTTACAGTATTCCACTATAAGAATTGTTAGAAAACAAAAAAATGTTGGATATTATCGCTACAAGTTTAATTAATCAATAATCAAATCAAAAAAATAAATTAAATCATTAATTATGGTTTAAGTTTCTTTTCTGCGACCACATTTTCTTATTTTTTCCGCATGATGTCAATATCTCCACACACGCTGTATTAGAAAGGTCGCAGTTCGGCGCTCCGTTGTGGACATACACTAATCGCTTTGAGGTTCATGCTAAAATTGCTAAATGACTCACCGTTTATGTTCGTGTCCGCGTCCATTTAATCGGCGCAGCCCGGCAGTTTATCTCGAATCGTCGCCAGCCTGTGAGTCACATGACGGCACAGGCCGACGACGATTCGAGAAAAACTGCCGTACCGCGCCGATTTAATTGGCGCACTCCTTAATGTATGGTTTACTTGGGTACAACCAGTTTTCGTGGTGGTCACGCCTTATGAGTGGGCCTTATTGCTCCTATACTTATCTAAAGCCTATGATTGTCTTGATAAGGAATTGCTATATGGTATAAGAGGAATCGAAAAACTGCTGCTAACATCATATTTAAATAACAGAAAACAAATTGTAACAGTGACAAAAGAAGGAAAAAAATGGCACGTCAAAAATGTTATCAAATAATGTAATATTAAAGTTTGAGCAAAATTGACAAAACATTCTCAAGAAAACTTTTAGTGAACCTAAAGAATACACAACAAATTTTTTTTATACGACGTTCTGTTTTCAAGCAATCATCATCAACTTCCATTTGTTCTAATACGGCCGGCCCTCATTTTATAATTTAAAATTTTAATTCAATGATGCACCACAACACATTAACGTTTATTACGTTTCGAGTCTTACTAATCATCTTCATCAGGATACCGCCTGATGTATTTCCATAATTTTGTAAAAACAATTCAATTCAAATAAAGCAAGATAACAAAACAATAAAGTTTGAAAAAATAAACAACAAATAGTGTGTAAAACATTTAAAACACAATAACTGGAAGATGCATTTTTATCAAGAATTTGGCTTAGGAACCATTTTAGGGAGTTCATAGCGATCTAGATGAAAAAATTTAAATTAAAATTATAAAGTGTCAAAAACGACGTATGGGGGTGTCGATGAATTTATAATGGTATTTTGAATCGATTTAGTCATAGATATACTGGGTGTTTCGTTTAAAAATCCAAAGTTACGGTCATATCCGGTTAAACCGGAAGTAACAAAATGGAGTCCGTCATGTCATAAAATGCAAAATAATATTACATACAATCCCACCAAATTTTAGTTCTGTAATTTAAACAAAAAAATTATATGGGTGAGCGTTCCTCCTGAAACACCCGTTATAGTAAGGCTTCAAAACCCAATTGTTTTAATAAATATTTTGCAAACAAAAATATAAAAGTGTTTCATTTGTAGTTTTATTCCATAAAATTATCACAACACTTAAAAAATAAAGCGAGACTTATTTTGGGCGTATATGGGTTACTAGTTTTGACGCATACATAACAGCTAAAGTAATTTGACATGATAGATTACGAAATAGGAACTTTACCCATGAACGGAGAATACATAGCGAATCAACTACAACTACAGGGATTTCATTGACCTGTCGTAAGACATTTGTTAATTATAGTTAAAATGTACCTATAGAGTTTATTGTTGTAAAGTTGTCTTTATTTCTAAAGTGATTTTTCAACTTTAAAAGTAAAAACAAATTAAACTTACCATACAGCTTTATTTTGTTCTCAACATATTGAACAAGCGTTCCCCATTTTTCATACAAGGATTTCGTACTTCCAATTCGATACTTATTTATATAAAGTTTTAAATTCTCCTTAAGTTTCTCCAAAGGGTAAGGCTGTCGTAACTTGAACATAAAGAGCAATGGCCTGCATTCTAAAGAGTCTAAAGTCTTCTTGGGAATAAAAGATAAGCTTTTACTTAGACGTACTTTTTGTGAACTTTCTTTCTTATATTTTATTATATATCCCATATCCTTATCCATGCTGCGATGTACAAATGACTGCAATTTTCCTAAACCAAAAAGCACAAATAAATATATTGCGTTAAAAAACGTAGACAAAAGCTCAATGAAAAATCGTTTTGATGGATCAAAATCGCGTTATAAACTGGTTCAATGATGACAATAATCAGACAGGTTTTGCATTTCGTAAAAGGTCTTGACAAAGGAAACAACAATTGAATGAGTATAAAAAGTATATTTAAGACTGCTAAATTTCAGGCTAACTATAACCTCATTGAGAATGCCTCGAATCCTGTGAAGTTTAGTCAATTTCTCACTGTGGAACCCTATGTTTTATCAGTTATAGATGAAAATGGGTTGAATAAACACGTTTCTTCTTTAAAAAATGGAGACTCACAACGTAATTCTAAAACCATTATTACATATCATAGACAGTATTTTTGTAACAGGGAACGTACCTGATCATTTTAAAGTAACTGATGTTATCACTCCAGTTTATAAGAATGGTACTAGGACAATAATGAGCAGCTATCGACCCATAAGTTTAATAAGTAATTTTGCCCACCTGTTAAATCCGCCACTGGCGTGGAGTAAAAAACAAAATGATTAACATATTAAATATGACTAAAAGATGGTTGGCAAATTTTCAATTGTCGGCAAATTTTCAATTGTCCCTTAATTTAATTAAAACAAACTACATTGCAATTTCTCTGACAAGTGCCTATAGACCTGATTTCACAAATAATGTGTGATTGAAGATCAATAAGTAAATGAAGTACCACAAACAAAATATATATCAATATAATAATAGATCGATTTCTAAAGTGGTACCCGCACATCTAGTATCTCTAAGAAAATTAGAACTTTGATTCACAAAAAAATAAAATAGCTTTAATTATCTAAGAGTACAAGAACATACCATTTATAAGACAATTTTTAACTTACCCTAACTATCCTATACTTAAAAACAGCAAAGAGCACAGTTTAATCTTGTGTTGCTTATATTAATCATATACTCAACACAGCTCTTTTAATTTCATTTTTACTTGTAAAAAATAAATCTACTTTGGCATGCAACGAGTCAAAGCTTGCACACATGCTGTATATTGACAATTTATAAAGTATATTTGTATTTGGGGTATGCAGGTAGAACAGATTGGTTTTTGGTCTTAAATGTAGTATCGGAGCATAAAAGTTAATTTGACAAGTAGATATGTTAGAATATTATATCTTGTTGATATAAAAATTATTGGCCGACTTGGTAATAATGAACAAACCCGACTTGGTAATAATGAAAGACCATAAAAACTGATTGTAGAGAAATAGGATTAATTTTAAGTTAGTTGACAGTGGTGGTGATATGTCAATTATTCACGAAAATGTTGTTCGCCAGGTAAATGGAAACATAGTCCCACAAGACATAACATTATCTGGACTAGGCAAAGAGACAGTCTTTACTCTAGGAAGATGTACTCTGTTGGTGACCCTCCAGGAGGTGACACTTGAAATAGACTTCGTAGTTGTGCCCATTTCTACCATTCCAGAAGTGGATGCCCTCATAGGATGGGACGTCATAGGTCGTCCTGGATTAGAAGTTATTCGACGGGATCATGGTATAGATCTTCGGCTTAAAACTTCTATAGCAACTAGAATATGTACTGTTCCGAAAATCAATGAGTCAGGATTGGACGAGCGACAGAAAGTAATTTTAGACAAAATTCTAGAAGAGGTACGGGTCGCATCTCCTTCTGTAGTTACCACCGGGAAGCTTAACATCCAACTAACAGATGATATTCCTGTAGTATTCCGACTTCGCCGTTTAGCTTATTCAGAACGAGTCCACGTAAAGAAAATAATAGAGGATTTGTTGAAAGAAGGAATTATAAGAGAAAGTTCTTCATCTTATGCGAGTCCAATTGTTTTGGTACAGAAAAAAAATGGTTGTTTAAGACTGTGTTGTGACTTTCGGTCGATAAATCAAAAGGCAGTTAAGGATAGATTCCCTATTCCAAATTTGCATGACCAACTGGATGCACTAGGAAATGCTAAATATTTTACAACACTGGACATGAAATCGAGATTTCATCAGCTAGAAATTGAGGAAGATTCTAAAAAGTTTACGGCCTTTGTTACCCTCGATGGCCACTATGAGTATAATCGCATTTGGTTTTGCTAATGCACCAGCATGTTACCAACGAGCCATTAATAAAGCCCTGGGCGATTTAAAAGATAACATAGCACAAGTTTATTTGGATGATGTCATGATTGCAACGAAAACAATTGATGAAGGATTGAATAACTTGCGTCAAGTCTTAAAATCCTTAACTAATTCAGGATTTTCACTTAATTGGGAAAAGTGTGTATTTTTTGCCACAGAGACTGAATATTTGGGGGCAGTGGTTGGAAATGGGGTCATAAACCTAGCCCTCGAAAAGTTGAAGCTCTGACTAGAACACTTGTTCCGACTGATATTAAGGGAGTCAGGCAGTTTATGGGTTTAGCTGGATACTTCAGAAAATGTATTAAAGGATTCTCAGTAATCACAGCCCCTATTACTCAATTGCTAAGGAAGAATGTGGTATTTAAGTGGACAGAAGTACATGAGAATATTAGACAGGGAATAATAAAAAAATTGACGACTCAGCCAATACTGAAAATATTTGATATTGATTTAGCCACAGAACTCTACACAGATGCAAGTTCATTAGGAATTGCAGCGGCCCTGATGCAGAAAGAAAAGGGAATAAGCTATCCTGTGGCTTACTCCAGCCGAAGAACTACTGAATGTGAATCGAAGTATCACTCGTACGATCTGGAAACACTTGCCATAGTAGAAGGTGTTGAGCATTTTCGAGTTTATTTGTATGGTATTGATTTCGTCATTTATACAGACTGTAATTCAGTCCGAGCCACCGCCCTTAAGAAGAATCTTCATCCAAGAGTAGCAAGATGGTGAATGAGATTACAAGATTTCAATTATAAAATTGAATATCGTCAAGGGTGTAAAATGGGTCACGTCGACTACATTAGTCGGTGTCCGATACTACCAGTAACAAGGAAAACTAAGGTTTCAAATAAGGTCAAGACTATCAAAGAATATCAAGCTGAAGATATATTTTGCCAGCAGTTGCACAAAGAATTGTTAAAGGGTTTTTCAATAAAAAATGGTATCATTTATCAGGCCATAAAAAAACCTACTAAAATCGACGATGGATTTAGCTGCTTGGTACCAATCGCTGCACGATTAGCAGTATGAAAACCTATCATCACGATGCGGCTCACATAGGCTGGGATAAATCCATATCACGACTCCGAAATGAGCTATACTATATATATATACTTATTATATTTAAATGGGTGACTCCTTGGGTGTCCTAGAGAAGCGCTATATATACTGGGTTGCCCAGAAGTCCGGAATAAAATTAATATAGCCTTAACCTGGAACTTTTGGGGAAAACGCTCGGACACGTCAATTTAGTTTTATATGTGCTCACATTTTGACGTTATTCGTTTGTTTTCTTATATACATTTGTCAAAGATGTGACGACATCGATCTTTTTTTAAATATATACATACAGCTTGCATACATAATTTGAAAGCTAATATCTCGTACAGTATGCTCATAAATTTTAGCGCGATTCTGTCAAGCTATTTCAAAATGGCGACTGTTAAAAGTTTTTAAAAAATCTCTATTTAAATAAGCGGAAATGATAAATTATTGACTGTTTTTTTACCTTTCAAGGTGAGAAATCTTCATTGTTTCACGACATCTTGTGACTTAACAATAGTCATGGATTATTTGTTATTTATTTTGTAAAAAAAAAATAAAAATGTAACGAAGCAAAACAAAACACAACAAAAAGGTGGTTTAACGTGGCAAATGCAGGAAATGTCCTCCACCGTCTACTTGGCATGCTCCCAGACGATGGTAAAATCCGTCGACGGAATTCCGAATGGCTTCAGCCGGTATGATATGTGTCTCCAATCTAATTTTATATTTCAAATCTTCAATATTATTTAGCCTATTTTGGTAAACTTTTTAAATATCCCCAAAGAAAATAGTCTAGAAGCGTTAAGTCTGGGGACCTCGGTCGTAGCCATTCAATTATACCACGTCGTTCAATCCAGCGATCTGGAAATATGTCATCTAAATAATTATCTTCTCACATTGATACCAAAATGCGGGGGAGCACCATCTTGCTGAAACCAAATTGTTTCATTAGGTATATCTGGGTCTACTTCGTTGGAAAAAATTACAGCTAGAGCAGGCATCAACTCGAAGGTTAAGAAATCCAGGTACCGTTCAGCTGTGAGGTCAGGGCCGTAGCCAGAATGTGTCTGTGACCTTCATAGCCAGGGCATTATAAGATTAGAGAAAATACATACACATATCGGTAGTGCAGAATAGTAAGGACACAGTTCTCTGACAGGGCGAAATTTTCGCCTGTCAGGGCGACGCCCTGATTCGCCCCCACCTAGCTACCGCCCTGTATGAGGTTGATGATTATGATTTATCATTTCCGCTTATTTAAATAGAGATTTTTTAAAAACTTTTAACAGTCGCCATTTTGAAATAGCTTGACAGAGTCGAGCTAAAATTTATCGAAATATTAGCTTTCAAATGATGTATTACAAGCTGTATGTTTCTATTTAAAAAAAGATCGATGTCATCAGTGGCGTAACTACTGGTGTTCCATGTGTTCCAGGAACACAGGCCCCGAAGGGGCCTCCAAAGCTCGGGTACCTACAAGGCTGGGGCCTGGGAAATTTTTGGGTGGGCTACCGTCACCGAACACAAGTTTTTCTGACGTAGTTACGCCACTGGATGTCATATCTTTGACAAATGTCTATAAAAACGAATAACGTCAAAATGTGAGTATACAGCGTGTCTTCGGAAGTTCTTACCAAATGGGAAACTTTTTAATTATTAACTCTACGAAAAAAAGTGCCTCTTCCTAAAAAATCCTGCTTGGTGAGAAAATAAATTTGCACAAGAATATTTCTATGTAGGACATACAGGGTGGCTTAAAAAATTACCGGGTTTAAAATTTATAAAAGACGTCGGCTATATTTACAAAACTAAAAACTTGGAGAGTGCATGTTTAAAGGCTAACAGACTATAACAATTACACAATAAAAACTCTACTTAAGAGAACTACTTTTATGACGGATAAAAATTAGTTCACTAATTTCTATGCTATGAGGTGGCCAATTTCTAGTTTCTCAATAACAAATAAAACTAAATGACTCCAAAAATAATCTAGGTCTCCACATGGTCCCCGTCTTTTTGCATACAAATGATTGTCCTTCTAGAAAACTCTGACACAGCGTTTCTGATCATATGAGGAGTAACTAGCCGGATACACTGCCTTATAGTTTCTTCTAGATGATCAATATCACGGAATGGTCTGTGCTTGTACACCAATTGCTTCAAATGACCCCACAAGAAAAAATCTAGGGGTGTGTGTCCGGTGACCTAGGTGGGGTACTTCTGAACGGCGTCCTATCCATCTTTGTGGAAAAGTTATATCTAAATATTCGTTGACCCTGGTTGCGCTATGACAAGGAGCTCCATGCTGATACCAAACAGCCTGTCGCGTGTTTAATGGCAGGCCGTTAATAAATATAAAAATTTCGGTCCGGTAGGAAATTTAAGTAAATCTCACTATTAATATTTTGATGAAAAAAATATGGACCCACTATTTGATTATTTAAAATACCAAACATTCGTTTTGAAATACGTTTGGTCACGGCATTCGATTACGAAATTGGGGTTCACATCGCTCCGCCAACGACAATTCTGGGAACATACGACACCATTGGAAGTAAATGTTGCCTCGTCACTGAATAAAATTCTCCTTAAAAAGAAAATGTCGTCTTCAACTTCTCCTTGAAACCAAGCACAGAACATGAAAAGCGATTCCATATCTCCAGGTTTGAGCGTGTGTACAAATTTTGGCTTAATACGGATAAAATTTATTTATTCTAAGTATCTTACTAGCAGAAGCTCTTGACACGTTATCTTAAACTGTCTTCTTTATTCTTTCCAATGAAATTTTTGGATTTTCCTTAACCGCTTGCAATACTTGTAATTGATTTTCTTCAGTAAGTGTTCGAACTGCATGTTTCTTCTTGAAATTATTTTTGACAGAGCCAGTATTTTTAAATTTTTTGACGACATTGCCGACAGTAACGTGGCTAATATGTTTATTTGGGTGTCTAGTATTAAAAATGTCGGCAGCCTCGCGATGCGTCTTATAATTATCGCCAACAATAAGAACTATTTCAATTTTTTCATTAACAGTCAGTTTAGTCATCACTATTGTTGTTTAAAGTAACTAAGAAACGGAAAAACCTTTTCTTATCAAGAAGTTCACGTTTTGAAACAGAAATTATAATTGCCAAACTGTCACTGCTAAAACGCCTATTCTGTTACCAACAACAATCAATTGTTCAAAGCCTACTTATCCAGAAATACTTATTACCAAATCTTTACGACTATTAGTTTTGTAAATATAGCCGACGTCTTTTATAAATTTTAAACCCGGTACTTTTTGAAGCCTGTATGTCCAACATACAAATATTCTTGTGGAAATTTATTCTCTCACCAAGCAGGACTTTTTAGGAAGAGGCACTTTTTTTCGTAGAGTTAATAATTAAAAAGTTTCCCATTTGGTAAGAACTTCCGAAGATATATAAAACTAAATTGACGTGTCCGAGCGTTTTCCTCTAAAGTTACAGGTTAAGGCTATATTAATTTTATTCCGGACTTCTCGACAACCCTATATATATTTTTTTAATCGACCGTTTTAAAAGTGGGGCCCAAACCGATAAACCCACAGTTCATCCCGCATCACTGTAACATGTCACCGTGTGGTGGCATGTCAGAAAACAGGTGTTACGTTCAACATTGCCAAACTTAATGCAAAACTGAAATTCCATATAAAATCATAAAAATAAATTATTTATCTACTTGTATTTATCTTTATACCTAAAAAGTGAGGAAATCCAGGCACAAACAATCAGATTTTTTTTTCTTTTTCATTGGAACACTCCTGGAAACACTTTATGCTCAAAACATCTTGGATCTTGACAGCAACACAGAACACAATAATAGTGAAACAGAACCGATAGTTAGTTTTTTGAAAATACACAAATACAATCAGATTATTAGATTTTAATACCCGCGACGCGACGAAATTTGACTTGTTCGTCAGCGACATTCCATCTTTTCTGTCAAACTGCAACTGTTGCCAGAATAAACTACCGGTCTTGAACTGAGCAATTTTGCCGATCCAGCCGGTACAAAAATTTAAAGCTTTGGAATAACGATGTTTGACGTTTCGTTCGTGTGTATTCTTCCATGTGAATAGCTGCTATTTGTGAGGTTATGTGAGAGGTTTTTTTCCTAAAACTTAGATTCAGTGTGTTTTTTTTTTATAGAAATAATTTAACTAATAATTGTTTTTAAATAAGTAAACCTAAGAGAGCATGTGTCTTAAATAAAATTGCATTTTTTTAAAAGAGTTTGAAAGATAATCATTCAAAAGGTCAATGACGTTTGACTTATTTGCTTTCCTGTGTTTGTGACGAATTTTAAAGATATTATTAACAAACCCATTATTTGTTTTGCAAAACATTTTTCGCCGTAGGTTTTCTGGGATCATATTTGTTCATAAACGATAGAAAAATTGTGAAAATTATAATTTTTTTCTAAAGAGTTTGCCTTGTGATGACAACATCGGCCGGAATGCTGACGTCTTTTGACACTGCAGACCCCAGTGTTGCCTGTTTACATATTACGCCAGTGCCCCACATGTGTTTGTCTGATTTGACATAAGGAGATATAATCCGCTTAATAATTAAAAGCGCCAGTTATGGATATTTTTCTTCAATTTATTTTCATTTCAGGAGTTTAAATATAATGTCATTTCCATTAAACTCTGTATATATATATATATATATATATATATATATATATATATATGTATAAAAAAATTGATTATAAAGTATTTAATGAGAAATCTGTTTCAGTTTATTTTCAGATAGTTTTTTAATATTAGGTTCATATTGCGTATTCATTCAATTCAATCAATTTAAAAGTTTGGAAGATACATTTCACCTTATTTTATAGCCATACAAAACAGAGTTTGAAACAATGGAGTTGACCGAATTTATGTGGCTAGGTATCGATAATTTAGAAATGGAATAGTTGAATTTCGAAGCAGCGTAATGTGTAAAACAAAATTTGAAGACTTAATTTCTGAAGTAGAACGAAAATTATGGTAAAGTGCAGATAATGTTGATCCCACAGTAAAAAACTAGTTAATGCTTTTTTAACGATTTTTTCTTCAACTTGATTTTCATTTCCAAATCCTTAGTAAAGATGTCAAGTTTCATCATAAATATTTTAATATTTTCAAACATCATTAAAACAATTAGTCCATGGCCATGGTTGCCTAGCAATCGTGGGTCAGTTAAAAAGGTTGCGTAGGTCAGTGTCTGACCCACGGGTAATAGGTTCGCCATCACTGGTCTAGTTTATAAAATGTTACAATATTGTGAATTTATTTTACTTTTGATACTTAGAATATTTTATTCCCGGTCTACAGAGCTGGGCAAATACTTTTTAAAAGTATTTAAATACTAAATACTAAATACTTAATTAAATTCAAAAGTATTTAAATATTAAATACTTTTTGAAGTAATGAAGTATTTAAATCTTAATTACAAAAAGTATTTAAATACTTTTTAGGTTTAAATACTATATTTAAATACTTTTTAGGTTTAAATACTATATTTAAATACTTTCTAAGTATTTAAATACTTTCTAAGTACTTAAATACTTTCTAAGTATTTAATTACTTTTAAGTATTTATAAATACTTTCTGAGTATTTAATTACTTTTTTTTTAAATATTTATAAATACTTTTAAGAATGAAACACAAAATTTAAATACTTTGTAAACAATAACAGTCGAACCTCTATAACTCGAACCTCTCTTTAACTCGGACATTTTAGTGGTTTTTGTACATTTTCCAAGATTTCTATGTACATATTTTAATGGTACATAGACATTATGTATGTAATAAAAAAAATGTTTTGGAATATTCATTTGGTTTTCCCTTCTCTCTTCCAACTCTCTGTAACTCGATCTTTTTTGGTTGTCCCTTCAAGTTCGAGTTATAGAGGTTCGACTGTAATTACTTTTAAAAATATTTAAATAGTATAGTAGTATTTTTGTCTCCTCTAAGTAGGCAGTTGAATAGGTAGGTACCTCAATCCTCAAAATATTTTAGAATAAAATAAGATCTAACAGCAATAAAAAGTGTGTTTTGTAATATTTTATTGGTATTGACAGTAAATTTTAATTAAAAAACCACGACAACATAAACTTAAGGGTACAAGAATAAAACAGGAATTGTCCATATTTATCGAAATCGAGATTACTAGCGCAACCTGTTGGCACATGTTGTTATTTTCCATGGTCAAAATATTAGCCGAATAAAACTAGGAACGTCTGTTGAAATTAGAGTCAAAGTTTTACTGTACTGAAATAAAACTAGGGATGTCCATACTAAAAAATGCATTTTATCTCAAAACTCTGATTTTCTGACAATCCTTATTTTATCCCTGTATTCTTCAACTGATAAAATAACAAAAGACTTTCTACCTAAACCTAATTACTCAAAATTTGTAATGCAAGAATAATAATTTATAATGTAATGTTTTAAATGTTCGATGCGTTAGCTTTCATAAGAACAAGATTTTCGAAATTATCGTCTGATAAAGCATATCGTCGTGGCGTATTAATGAATGTTGCAAATGAAAACATTCTTTCAACTGGGGCAGATGAGGAAAGAGTAGTGTTATATTTCAAAAATAATTTGTTGATAATGGGATATTTTCTCAGCATTTCTATGTCTGTTTGTGAGTCTTGCATATATTGTGAATGCTTTCAAAGTGGGGACGATTTGCTGCCGTGAGAGAAAATGCAATGTAGTTAGTCTTTTGTACATTAAGTACATTCTTTTGTGATATGATAAAATTAAGCTGCAAACTTGAAGCTGAATTATATTTTTAAAAAACACACTTTAATAAATACAAAATACATTAATAACTTCGTATATTACGTAACATGTGCTAAGATTATCGTATTTTTTTTAATTACTTTTGCCTGATTTCTCCAGTTTTTTTCTTCTGTTTCATCGTATATGGGGGGTAATTACAACCAAGGGCCCGAACAAACCCTCCTTTTATACGCGCCTGCATGACCTATTTTCGAGATTCATACGCCATTGATCAGGATGAACAGCTATGATTTTCGGTCCAGAATCATTTGATTTCTGACCATCAAAGCTACCATTTCGTTCCTTCCACTTGTGTCGGCATCGTACGGAAACTATCTTTCGCTTCCTGACACGCGTGACAAGTGCAAACTTAGAATTTTCCACATGAACCATAATTTAAATAGAAAATAGTACATACTTGAATAGTAAAAAGTATTTAAATACCCCAAAAAAGTATTTAAATACTCCAAAAAATATTTAAATACAAAAAAAATATTTAAATACTCAAAAAGAATTTAAATACTAAAAAAGTATTTAAATACTCCAAAAAGTATTTAAATACTGAAAGGAAAATAAAAAAAATATTTGAATACTAAATACTTTTGCAAAGTATTTGTGAAATAAATACAAATACCTATTATAAAAAAGTATTTAAATACAAAAAAGTATTTAAATAAAAAAAGTATTTGTGAGTACAAATACTGCCCAGCTCTGCCGGTCTACAATATTTCATAGCATAAATTCAACATTTTTTACTGTACTATGTATCACGTACATAATTATTTGGTTCCACCGAATATGTATTGAATAATTTAAAATTATTTAATCATTGTCGCAAATTGAAAGTTTATTTGGTTTTTATAATTCTTACGCTGTAATTATTATAGTTAGAGAGACGGTGACAATAGGGGGTCCGTGAAGTGGAATATCAGTAATTTGATTTTTCGTGGAGTTTAGTTCCCCCTCTACAACTTTTATATCTGATGAAATGCCGTAGAGCGTTGCTGAGAGGCGCTGTACCGCTTTAGATAGAAAATTCCATGAGCCATGTCTGAAAATGAATTTACAGCATCTGCGTGACCCCCAAAGACACGGGAAACACATTTTCTGACAAGTCAACCCTTGCATATACTTTTCCGAGCGTGTAAAAAAAATGAAAATTAAAAAAAAGAGAAAAAAAGCGAATTTGAAGTTGAAACTTTCTAGAATGGAACATTATATGTTAAAGATTATGTTTTTTTTTATTTTGTCGTTCCAGGTCTCGCCATTTCATTATTGGAAATTTTAAAAAATCTCCTCGGAGGAAATTCGGAAAACGATCGTGACATATCAGAAAATTGTCATCCTACATTCCTTGACACCCAAATATTGTGAAAAAAAAAAATTTCAGAAGAATCACACCTAGCTAGGCGGAATTCTGACAATATTACGCAGAGATACCGGAAGGGGCAGGTATCGATCAGTTGTATGACGGGAAAAATGATAACTGGTGATTAAGACAAGCAAGACACGACTCGCCAAAGTTTTTCGTCCTCTGAATCGATGGGATGGGTTTCAAACCCCCTCCCCCATACCGTGTTATTGTAAATCTTTTTATCAGAAAATTGTTTACGACTCATCTCCATGTGGATACAAATCGATTAAGCCCACTTGGACACTTGAGACTTATATTATTTTTCCATTCATATTTTTTGACACGCTCGGAAAAGTATATGCAAGCGTTGACTTGTCAGAAAATGTGTTTCCCGTGACTTTGGGGGTCACGCAGATGCTGTAAATTCATTTTCAGACATGGCTCCATATAATTTTGAATTTATTGAGAATTTCCTATCTAAAGCGGTACAGCGCCTCTCAGCAACACTCTACGGCATTTCATCAGATATAAAAGTTGTAGAGAGGTACTTAAACTCCACGAGAAACCAAATTACTGATATTCCACTTCACGGACCCCCTATTGTAACCGTCTCTCTAACTATTATAGGCAGAGCATGTTATTAGGTCTGTAGGATGCTACATTACGTCCTCTTTCTTGTCCGTTTGGCGGCTGATTGTAATAGATGTTTGCCAAACCTGTATGTGTATCGAGCGGAGGAGGTTACCTTCATTATAAACAATATTATGTGCAATGTTCATGCGCTGTACCGTCATATAGAAACTTTAATTTCACTTACTGTTACATTTGAAATAAATTTAAAAAAATATTATCCAAGTATAATTTGATTAGCTTTTATTATGTTTATTTCATTAAATTAAATCGTTAATATTTATTAATTCACTTCTATTGGATCATTCACCATTCATCAATCAGTCATATTTCACAATTTCTTCGATGTATTCAGTTAAAACACATTTTTGTTTAATTTTTTTATTATTTTCTTAGAAATCATTTCACAATTATCGCTAGTTTGTCCCTTTTAAGTCTACTACTTTTAACAACTATTGACTCTGCCCTGTTAACTGATCTTGCAGTCGTATACATTTGTTGTGTGTGACAAACACAACTAAACTAAACCAATTATTTTTTCAAAAATTAAAAAGCATTGATAAATGATTTAAGTAAAAAGTCGACTATGGATTACGTAAAAGGGACTTTTTAGAACGATTATATCTATACTGCGTCGTTAATGGACGGACGAATCTAACTGACTTACTGAAGGCGTTTGGGCAAAGGGTACCTATTATATGCTACATTTATGGCGTGCTTTGACTTTCAGAGCGAAAAAGGTACCAGCATAGGGAAGCATAATACATTGAAGAACAGGAATTGCTATCGTAACTATTCTACAGTTCATTGTGTTCTTTCTTACTAAACAGGTACTACCATTCGGGGTCGGGGGAAGTCGATGATGAACTAGATAGTAGATTGTGGTTACTTTTGTCGCTAAAGGGATACCAGCATGATGGATCGAGGGAAGGTTGCTGATTCGTTGATGAACTAGGTAGTCGATGGTAATTATTTCTATTGCTAAAGGGATACCAGTATAATGAGTCGGGGGACGTTTGCTGAGTCGTTGGTAAATTAGATAGTAGATTGTGATTACTTTTATCGCTAAAGGGATACCAGCATGATGGGGTGGGGGAAATTTGCTGAGTCATTGATGAACTAAGTAGTCGATTGTGACTATTCTTATTACTAAAGGGATACCAGCATGATGGGCCTGGGGAAGTTTGCTGAGTAGTAAATGAACTAGATGGTAGATTGTGATTACTTTTATCGCTAAAGGGATACCAGCATGATGGGTTGGAGGAAATTTGCTGAGTCATTGACGAACTAAGTAGTCGATTGTGACTATTCTTATTACTAAAGGGATACCAGCATGATGTGCCTGGGGAAGTTTGCTGAGTAATTGATGAACTTGATATTAGATTGTGATTACCTTTATCGCTAAAGGGATACCAGCATGATGGGTTGGAGGAAATTTGCTTAGTCATTGATGAACTAAGTTGTCGATTGTGACTATTCATATTACCAAAGGGATACCAGCATGATGGGCCTGGCGAAGTTTGCTTAGTAGTTGATGAACTAGATAGTAGATTGTGATTACTTTTATCACTAAAGGGATACCAGCATGATGGGTTGTGGGAAATTTGCTGCGTCATTGATGAACTAAGTAGTCGATTGTGACTATTCTTATTACTAAAGGGATACCAACATGATGAGCCTGGGGAAGTTTGCTGAGTAATTGAACTAGATAGTAGATTGTGATTACTTTTATCGCTAAAGGGATACCAACATGATGGGCTGGGGGAAATTTGCTGAGTCATTGATGAACTAAGTAGTCGATTGTGACTATTTTTATTACTAAAGGGATACCAGCATGATGAAGTTTGCTGAGTAGTTAATGAACTAGATGGTAGATTGTGATTAGTTTTATCGCTAAAGGGATACCAGCATGATGGGTTGGAGGAAATTTGTTGAGTCATTGATGAACTAAGTTGTCGATTGTGACTATTCTTATTACTAAAGGGATACCAGCATGATGGGCCTGGTGAAGTTTGCTTAGTAGTTGATGAACTAGATAGTCGATTGTGATTAGTTTTATCGCTAAAGGGATACCAGCATGATGGGTTGGAGGAAATTTGTTGAGTCATTGATGAACTAAGTTGTCGATTGTGACTATTCTTATTACCAAAGGGATACCAGCATGATGGGCCTGGCGAAGTTTGCTTAGTAGTTGATGAACTAGATAGTAGATTGTGATTAGTTTTATCGCTAAAGGGATACCAGCATGATGGGTTGGAGGAAATTTGTTGAGTCATTGATGAACTAAGTAGTCGATTGTGACTATTCTTATTACTAAAGGGATACCGGCATGATGGGCCTGGCGAAGTTTGCTGAGTAGTTAATAAACTAGATGGTAGATTGTGATTAGTTTTATCGCTAAAGGGATACCAGCATGATGGGTTGGAGGAAATTTGTTGAGTCATTGATGAACTAAGTAGTCGATTGTGACTATTCTTATTACTAAAGGGATAACAACATGATGAGCCTGGGGAAGTTTGCTGAGTAATTGATGAACTAGATAGTAGATTGTGATTACTTTTATCGCTAAAGGGATACCAACATGATGGGTTGGGGGAAATTTGCTGAGTCATTGATGAACTAAGTAGTCGATTGTGACTATTTTTATTACTAAAGGGATACCAGCATGATGTGCCTGGGGAAGTTTGCTCAGTAATTGATGAACTAGATAGTAGATTGTGATTACTTTTATCGCTAAAGGGATGCCAGCATGATGGGCCTGGGGAAGATTGCTGAGCAGTTGATGAACTAGATAATAGATTATGATTACTTTTATCGCTAAAGGGATACCAGCATGATGGGTCTGGGGAAGTTTGCTGAGTAGTTAATGAACTAGATGGTAGATTGTGATTAGTTTTATCGCTAAAGGGATACCAACATGATGGGTTGGAGGAAATTTGTTGAGTCATTGATGAACTAAGTTGTCGATTGTGACTATTCTTATTACTAAAGGGATACCAGCATGATGGGCCTGGAGAAATTTGCCGATTAATTGCTGAACTAGATAGTAGATTGTGATTACTTTTATCGCTAAAGGGATACCAGCATGATGGGTTGGAGGAAATTTGCTGAGTCATTGATGAACTAAGTAGTCGATTGTGACTATTCTTATTACTAAAGGGATACCAACATGATGGGCCTGGGGAAGTTTGCTGAGTAATTGATGAACTAGATAGTAGATTGTGATTACTTTTATCGCTAAAGGGATACCAACATGACGGGTTGGGGGAAATTTGCTGTGTCATTGATGAACTAAGTAGTCGATTGTGACTATTTTTATTACTAAAGGGATACCAACATGATGGGCCTGGGGAAGTTTGCTGAGCAATTGATGAACTAGATAGTAGATTGTGATTACTTTTATCGCTAAAGGGATACCAGCATGATGGGTTGGAGGAAATTTGCTGAGTCATTGATGAACTAAGTAGTCGATCGTGACTATTCTTATTACTAAAGGGATACCAGCATGATGTGCCTGGGGAAGTTTGCTGAGTAATTGATGAACTAGATAGTAGATTGTGATTACTTTTATCGCTAAAGGGATACCAGCATGATGGGCATGGGGAAGATTGGTGAGCAGTTGATGAACTAGATAATAGATTGTGATTACTTTTATCGCTAAAGGGATACCAGCATGATGTGCCTCGGGAAATTTGCTGAGTAATTGCTGAACTAGATAGTAGATTGTGATTACTTTTATCGCTAAAGGGATACCAGCATGATGGGTTGGAGGAAATTTGCTGAGTCATTGATGAAGTAAGTAGTCGATTGTGACTATTCTTATTACTAAAGGGATACCAACATGATGGGCCTGGGGAAGTTTGCTGAGTAATTGATGATTTAGATAGTAGATTGTGATTACTTTTATCGCTAAAGGGATACCAACATGATGGGTTGGGGGAAATTTGCTGTGTCATTGATGAACTAAGCAGTCGATTGTGACTATTCTTATTACTAAAGGGATACCAGCATGATGGGCCTGGGGAAGTTTTTTGAGTCATTGATGAAGTAGATAGTAGATTGTGATTACTTTTATCGCTAAAGGGATACCAGCATGATGGGTCGAAGAAAGTTTGCTGATTCGTTGATAAACTAGATAGATGATGAATATTTGGAGTAGTGGACTTGTGAATCCTGTGAAGGAGGATTTGCACTTGTAAACGATTACAAGTGCAAATCCTTCTTCTCGACTTTTGAGTAACTCGTAATGTTGTTATTGTAGATTTTGTATTCTGTCTTCGGCAAGTGCAGACTTTCCTTGTTTTTTTGGATTTAGGTACTTGGGCTGTTGTAACTAAAACGGTTGCTGGAGATGTATGTTTTGTACTAGGTATCTTAGTCCGTCTTCTGCAGGTGCATACTCGTTTCTTTGTTTTATATGTTTTAGTAACTGAAACTGTCGTTGGAGTTGTCTTCTTCCGTCTTCTGCAAGTACATATTTTCCTTGGCTTTTTGGTAGATCCCATGGGTCTCTTGGGCTTTCTTCTGCAGGTGCATACTCTTTTTTTCTTTGTTTTATATGTTTTAGTAACTGAAACTGTCGTTGGAGTTGTCTTCTTCCGTCTTCTGCAAGTACATATTTTCCTTGGATTTTTGGTAGATCCCATGGGTCTCTTGGGCTTTCTTCTGCAGGTGCATACTCTTTTTTTCTTTGTTTTATCTGATGTAGTAACTAAAATTGTTCTTGTTTTTGATTTTTCTAATTCAGTTAATCGGGCTGTTGTAACCAAAACTGTTGTTGATTTTTCTGATTCAGTTTGGCATATATATTTTCCTTCTCTAGTCTCTGTTGTTAAGATCCTTTTCGACGTGGAACTTGGTTTTGATCCATATGAAATATTAACTGAGAACGTTGGGATGGCAATACTGTGGAACCCCGTAGTCGATATGTTAAATGCATAACTTACAGAAATATTAGGAGGGTAAGGTACAGTTTCATTTACAGGTGTCAGAGTAGTTGAAATGTTTAATGGACTTGTAATAGATATATTGCTTGGGGATGATGTTGAACGAGAAGTTGGGATATATGAGGATTTAATAAATGGGGACGTTCTCGCAATATATTGTTGTGTCGTTGAGGTGATCGAAATATTTAATTGGCTGGTACTAGATATGTTAATAGGAGACGTTACTGAGATACCAATTTGCGATGTGGAACTTGGTTTTGATCCATATGTTGAAATATCTGAGAAAGTTGGGATGAAAATATTATGGGACCCCGTAGTCGATATGTTAAATAGATAACTTACAGCAATATTAGGTGGGTAAGGTACAGTTTCATTTACATGTGTTAATGAAGGAGAACTACTTAAATGACTGGTTATAGCTATATCGAAAGAGGACATTGTTGATATACCAATTGGCGACGTAGTAGAAAAACTAAAAGACGCGCTTGCATTTGAATGATAAGTGGGGGAATATGTGGATATATTAAATGCAGATGTTGCCGAAATGTTATGTTTTGTCGTTGAGATGGAAGTAATAATTATTGGACTTGTAATAGATAAATTGATAGCGGAATATGTTGAGATACGAATTGTTGACACTGTAATAACATTAACGGGCTCACTCACACTTGAACTATTAATTGGTGTGTGTGTGGTTATATTCACCGGGGACGCTGTCGAAATCTTAGGTTGTGTCATTGGTGTGGGTATATTATGTGAAGCTGTTGTCGATATGTTATCTGGAAAGGTTGTGTAAATATTAGTTACATAAGGCACAGTCTCATTTGCAGGTGTCAATGTACCTGAAATATTTATTGGACTTGTAATAGATATATTGATAGGGAAAGATGTTGAGATACGAATTGTTGACACGGTAGAAACACTACCTGGCTCGCTCACATTTGAACAATTAATTGGGATGTGTGTCGTTATACTAACCAGGGACGCTGTCGAAATATTAGGTTGTAACATTGGTGTGGAAATATTATATGAAGCTGTTGTCGATATGTTAGCTGCAAGAGTTGATGAAATATTAGTTGCATAAGGCACAGTCTCATTTGCAGGTGTCAATGTACCTGAAATATTTATTGGACTTGTACTTGATATATTGATATGGGAGGATGTTGAGATATGAATTGTTGACACGCTAGAAACACTACCTGGCTCGCTCACCCTTGAACCATTAATTGGGATGTGTGTCGTTATACTAACCAGGGACGCTGTCGAAATATTAGGTTGTAACATTGGTGTGGAAATATTATATGAAGCTGTTGTCGATATGTTAGCTGGGAAGGTTGTATAAATATTAGTTGCATAAGGGACAGTTTCATTTGCAGGTGTCTCAGTACCTGAAATATTCATTGGACTTGTAATATATATATTGATAGGGGAGGATGTTGAAATACGAATTGTTGACACGATAGAAACACTACCTGGCTCGCTCACACGTGAACCATTAATTGGGGTGTGTGTGGTTATTTTAACCGGGGACGCTCTCGAAATGTTAGGTTGTGACATTTGTGTGTAAATATTATATGAAGCTGTTGTCGATATGTTAGCTGGAAGAGTTGATGAAATGTTAGTTGCATAAGGCACAGTCTCATTTGCAGGTGTCAATGTACCTGAAATATTTATTGGACTTGTAGTTGATATATTGATAGGGGAGGATGTTGAGATATGAATTGTTGACACGCTAGAAACACTACCTGGCTCGCTCACACTTGAACCATTAATTGGGATGTGTGTCGTTATACTAACCAGGGACGCTGTCGAAATATTAGGTTGTAACATTGGTGTGGAAATATTATATGAAGCTGTTGTCGATATGTTAGCTGGAAAGGTTGTATAAATATTAGTTGCATAAGGCACAGTTTCATTTGCAGGTGTCTCACTACCTGATATATTCATTGGACTTGTAATATATATATTGATAGGGGAAGATGTTGAAATACGAATTGTTGACACGCTAGAAACACTACCTGGCTCGCTCACACTTGAACAATTCATTGGGGTGTGTGTCGTTATACTAACCAGGGACGCTGTCGAAATATTAGGTTGTAACATTGGTGTGGAAATATTATGTGAAGCTGTTGTCGATATGTTAGCTGGGAAGTTTGTGTAAATATTAGTTGCATAAGGTACAGTCTCATTTGCAGGTGTCAATGTACCTGAAATATTTATTGGACTTGTAATAGATATATTGCTAGATAGAGATGTTGAGATACGAATTGTTGACACGGTAGAAACATTACCTGGCTCGATCACACTTGAACCATTAATTGGGGTGTGTGTGGTTATTTTAACCGGGGACGCTGTCGAAATGTTAGGTTGTGACATTTGTGTGTAAATATTATATGAAGCTGTTGTCGATATGTTAGCTGGAAGAGTTGATGAAATGTTAGTTGCATAAGGCACATTCTCATTTGCAGGTGTCAATGTACCTGAAATATTTATTGGACCTGTAATAGATACATTGATAGTGGAGGATGATGAAATACCAATTGTTGACAAGGTAGAAACATTACTGGGCTCGATCACATTTGAACCATTAATTGGGGTGTGTGTGGTTATACTAACCGGTGACGCTTTCGAAACCTTATAATTTGTCATTGGTGTGGAAAAATTATGTGTAGCTGTTGTCGATAAGTTAGATGGATAGGTTGTGTAAATATTAGTTGCATAAGGCATAGTCTCATTTGCAGCTGTCAATGTACCTGAAATATTTATTGGACTTGTAATAGATATATTGATAAGGGAAGATGTTGAGATACGAATTGTTGACACGGTAGAAACATTACCGGGCTCGCTCACACTTGAACCATTAATTGGGATGTGTGTGGTTATATTAACCGGGGACGCTGTCGAAATGTTAGGTTGTGACATTGGTGTGGAAATATTGTGTGAAGCTTTTGTCGATATGTTAGCCGGAAGAGTTGTGTAAATATTAGTTGCATAAAGCACAGTCTCATTTGCAGATGTCAATGTACCTGAAATATTTATTGGATTTGCAATAGGTATATTGATAGGTGAAGATGTTGAGATACGAATTGTTGACACGGTAGAAACATTGCCGGGCTCGCTCACACTTGAACCATTAATTTGGGTGTGTGTGGTTATATTAACCGGGGACGCTGTCGAAATATTAGGTTGTGACATTTGTGTGTAAATATTATGTGAAGCTGTTGTCGATATGTTAGCTGGAAGGGTTGATGAAATATTAGTTGCATAAGGCACAGTCTCATTTGCAGGTGTCAATGTACCTGAAATATTTATTGGACTTGTAATAGATACATTGATAGTGGAGGATGATGAAATACCAATTGTTGACAAGGTAGAAACATTACTGGGCTCGCTCACATTTGAACCATTAGTTGGGGTGTGTGTGGTTATACTAACCGGTGACGCTTTCGAAACCTTATAATTTGTCATTAGTGTGGAAAAATTATGTGAAGCTGTTGTCGATAAGTTAGATGGAAAGGTTGTGTAAATATTAGTTGCATAAGGCATAGTCTCATTTGCAGCTGTCAATGTACCTGAAATATTTATTGGACTTGTAATAGATATATTGATAAGGGAAGATGTTGAGATACGAATTGTTGACACGGTAGAAACATTACCGGGCTCGCTCATACTTGAACCACTAATTGGGATGTGTGTGGTTATATTAACCGGGGACGCTGTCGAAATGTTAGGTTGTGACATTGGTGTGGAAATATTATGTGAAGCTGCTGTCGATATGTTAGCTGGAAGAGTTGTGTAAATATTAGTTGCATAAAGCACAGTCCCATTTGCAGATGTCAATGTACCTGAAATATTTATTGGACTTGTAATAGATATATTGATATGGGAAGATGTTGAGATACGAATTATTGACACAGTAGAAACACTACCTGGCTTGCTCTCACTTGAACCATTAATTGGGGTGTGTGTGGTTATATTAACCGGGGACGCTATCGAAATGTTAGGTTGTGACATTTGTGTGTAAATATTATGTGAAGCTGTTGTCGATATATTAGCTGGAAGAGTTGATGAAATATTAGTTGCATAAGGCACAGTCTCATTTGCAGATGTCAATGTACCTGAAATATTTATTGGACTTGTAATAGATATATTGATAGGGGAGGATGTTGAGATATGAATTGTTGACACGCTAGAAACACTACTTGGCTCGCTCACATTTGAACAATTAATTGGGATGTGTGTCGTTATACTAACCAGGGACGCTGTCGAAATATTAGGTTGTAACATTGGTGTGGAAATATTATATGAAGCTGTTGTCGATATGTTAGCTGCAAGAGTTGATGAAATATTAGTTGCATAAGGCACAGTCTCATTTGCAGGTGTCAATGTACCTGAAATATTTATTGGACTTGTACTTGATATATTGATAGGGGAGGATGTTGAGATATGAATTGTTGACACGCGAGAAACACTACCTGGCTCGCTCACCCTTGAACCATTAATTGGGATGTGTGTCGTTATACTAACCAGGGACGCTGTCGAAATATTAGGTTGTAACATTGGTGTGGAAATATTATATGAAGCTGTTGTCGATATGTTAGCTGGGAAGGTTGTATAAATATTAGTTGCATAAGGGACAGTTTCATTTGCAGGTGTCTCAGTACCTGAAATATTCATTGGACTTGTAATATATATATTGATAGGGGAGGATGTTGAAATACGAATTGTTGACACGATAGAAACACTACCTGGCTCGCTCACACGTGAACCATTAATTGGGGGGTGTGTGGTTATTTTAACCGGGGACGCTGTCGAAATGTTAGGTTGTGACATTTGTGTGTAAATATTATATGAAGCTGTTGTCGATATGTTAGCTGGAAGAGTTGATGAAATGTTAGTTGCATAAGGCACAGTCTCATTTGCAGGTGTCAATGTACCTGAAATATTTATTGGACTTGTAGTTGATATATTGATAGGGGAGGATGTTGAGATATGAATTGTTGACACGCTAGAAACACTACCTGGCTCGCTCACACTTGAACCATTAATTGGGATGTGTGTCGTTATACTAACCAGGGACGCTGTCGAAATATTAGGTTGTAAAATTGGTGTGGAAATATTATGTGAAGCTGTTATCGATATGTTAGCTGGGAAGGTTGAGTAAATATTAGATGCATAAGGCAGAGTCTCATTTGCAGGTGACAATGTACCTGAAATATTTATTGGATTTGCAATAGGTATATTGATAGGTGAAGATGTTGAGATACGAATTGTTGACACGGTAGAAACATTGCCGGGCTCGCTAACACTTGAACCATTAATTTGGGTGTGTGTGGTTATATTAATCGGGGACGCTGTCGAAATGTTAGGTTGTGACATTTGTGTGTAAATATTATGTGAAGCTGTTGTCGATATGTTAGCTGGAAGGGTTGATGAAATATTAGTTGCATAAGGCACAGTCTCATTTGCAGGTGTCAATGTACCTGAAATATTTATTGGACTTGTAATAGATACATTGATAGTGGAGGATGATGAAATACCAATTGTTGACAAGGTAGAAACATTACTGGGCTCGCTCACATTTGAATCATTAGTTGGGGTGTGTGTGGTTATACTAACCGGTGACGCTTTCGAAACCTTATAATTTGTTATTGGTGTGGAAAAATTATGTGAAGCTGTTGTCGATAAGTTAGATGGAAAGTTTGTGTAAATATTAGTTGCATAAGGCATAGTCTCATTTGCAGCTGTCAATGTACCTGAAATATTTATTGGACTTGTAATAGATATATTGATAGGGGAAGATGTTGAGATACGAATTGTTGACACGATAGAAACATTACCGGACTCGCTCACACTTGAACCATTAATTGGGATGTGTGTGGTTATATTAACCGGGGACGCTGTCGAAATGTTAGGTTGTGACATTGGTGTGGAAATATTATGTGAAGCTGTTGTCGATATGTTAGCTGGAAGAGTTGTGTAAATATTAGTTGCATAAAGCACAGTCTCATTTGCAGATGTCAATGTACCTGAAATATTTATTGGACTTGTAATAGATATATTGATATGGGAAGATGTTGAGATACGAATTGTTGACACAGTAGAAACACTACCTGGCTTGCTCTCACTTGAACCATTAATTGGGGTGTGTGTGGTTATATTAACCGGGGACGCTATCGAAATGTTAGGTTGTGACATTTGTGTGTAAATATTATGTGAAGCTGTTGTCGATATATTAGCTGGAAGAGTTGATGAAATATTAGTTGCATAAGGCACAGTCTCATTTGCAGATGTCAATGTACCTGAAATATTTATTGGACTTGTAATAGATATATTGATAGGGGAGGATGTTGAGATATGAATTGTTGACACGCTAGAAACACTACTTGGCTCGCTCACATTTGAACAAGTAATTGGGATGTGTGTCGTTATACTAACCAGGGACGCTGTCGAAATATTAGGTTGTAACATTGGTGTGGAAATATTATATGAAGCTGTTGTCGATATGTTAGCTGCAAGAGTTGATGAAATATTAGTTGCATAAGGCACAGTCTCATTTGCAGGTGTCAATGTACCTGAAATATTTATTGGACTTGTACTTGATATATTGATAGGGGAGGATGTTGAGATATGAATTGTTGACACGCTAGAAACACTACCTGGCTCGCTCACCCTTGAACCATTAATTGGGATGTGTGTCGTTATACTAACCAGGGACGCTGTCGAAATATTAGGTTGTAACATTGGTGTGGAAATATTATATGAAGCTGTTGTCGATATGTTAGCTGGGAAGGTTGTATAAATATTAGTTGCATAAGTGACAGTTTCATTTGCAGGTGTCTCAGTACCTGAAATATTCATTTGACTTGTAATATATATATTGATAGGGGAGGATGTTGAAATACGAATTGTTGACACGATAGAAACACTACCTGGCTCGCTCACACGTGAACCATTAATTGGGGTGTGTGTGGTTATTTTAACCGGGGACGCTGTCGAAATGTTAGGTTGTGACATTTGTGTGTAAATATTATATGAAGCTGTTGTCGATATGTTAGCTGGAAGAGTTGATGAAATGTTAGTTGCATAAGGCACAGTCTCATTTGCAGGTGTCAATGTACCTGAAATATTTATTGGACTTGTAGTTGATATATTGATAGGGGAGGATGTTGAGATATGAATTGTTGACACGCTAGAAACACTACCTGGCTCGCTCACACTTGAACCATTAATTGGGATGTGTGTCGTTATACTAACCAGGGACGCTGTCGAAATATTAGGTTGTAACATTGGTGTGGAAATATTATATGAAGCTGTTGTCGATATGTTAGCTGGAAAGGTTGTATAAATATTAGTTGCATAAGGCACAGTTTCATTTGCAGGTGTCTCACTACCTGATATATTCATTGGACTTGTAATATATATATTGATAGGGGAAGATGTTGAAATACGAATTGTTGACACGCTAGAAACACTACCTGGCTCGCTCACACTTGAACAATTAATTGGGGTGTGTGTCGTTATACTAACCAGGGACGCTGTCGAAATGTTAGGTTGTGACATTTGTGTGTAAATATTATATGAAGCTGTTGTCGATATGTTAGCTGGAAGAGTTGATGAAATGTTAGTTGCATAAGGCACATTCTCATTTGCAGGTGTCAATGTACCTGAAATATTTATTGGACTTGTAATAGATATACTGCTAGATGAAGATGTTGAGATACGAATTGTTGACACGGTAGAAACATTACCTGGCTCGCTCACACTTGAACCAATAATTGGGGTGTGCGTGGTTATATTAACCGGGGACGCTGTCGAAATGTTAGGTTGTGACATTGATGTGGACATATCATGTGACGCAGTTGTCGATACGTTAGCTGGAAAGGTTGTGTAAATATTAGTTGCATAAGTCACAGTCTCATTTGCAGGTGTCAATGTACCTGAAATATTTATTGGACTTGTAATAGATATATTGATAGGGGAAGATGTTGAGGTACGAATTGTTGACACGGTAGAAACACTACCGGGCTCGCTCACACTTGAACCCTTAATTGGGGTGTGTGTGGTGATACTAACCGGGGACGCTGCCGAAATCTTAGGTTGTGTCATTGGTGTGGAAATATTTTGTAAAGCTGTTGTCGATATGTTAGCTGGGAAGGTTGTGTAAAAAATATTAGTTGCATAAGGCACAGTCTCGTTTGCAGGTGTAAATGTACCTGAAATATTTATTGGACTTGTAATTGATATATTGATAGGGGAGGATGTTGAGACATGAATTGTTGACACGCTAGATACACTACCTGGCTCGCTCACAATTGAACCATTAATTGGGATGTGTGTCGTTATACTAACCAGGGACGCTGTCGAAATATTAGGTTGTAACATTGGTGTGGAAATATTATGTGAAGCTGTTATCGATATGTTAGCTGGGAAGGTTGAGTAAATATTAGATGCATAAGGCAGAGTCTCATTTGCAGGTGTCAATGTACCTGAAATATTTATTGGATTTGCAATAGGTACATTGATAGGTGAAGATGTTGAGATACGAATTGTTGACACGGTAGAAACATTGCCGGGCTCGCTCACACGTGAACCATTAATTTGGGTGTGTGTGGTTATATTAACCGGTGACGCTATCGAAATGTTAGGTTGTGACATTTGTGTGTAAATATTATGTGAAACTGTTGTCGATATGTTAGCTGGAAGGGTTGATGAAATATTAGTTGCATAAGGCACAGTCTCATTTGCAGGTGTCAATGTAACTGAAATATTTATTGGACCTGTAATAGATACATTGATAGTGGAGGATGATGAAATACCAATTGTTGACAAGGTAGAAACATTACTGGGCTCGCTCACATTTGAACCATTAATTGGGGTGTGTGTGGTTATACTAACCGGTGACGCTTTCGAAACCTTATAATTTGTCATTGGTGTGGAAAAATTATGTGAAGCTGTTGTCGATAAGTTAGATGGATAGGTTGTGTAAATATTAGTTGCATAAGGCATAGTCTCATTTGCAGCTGTCAATGTACCTGAAATATTTATTGGACTTGTAATAGATATATTGATAGGGGAAGATGTTGAGGTACGAATTGTTGACACGGTAGAAACACTACCGGGCTCGCTCACACTTAAACAATTAATTGGGGTGTGTGTGGTGATACTAACCGGGGACGCTGCCGAAATCTTAGGTTGTGTCATTGGTGTGGAAATATTTTGTAAAGCTGTTGTCGATATGTTAGCTGGGAAGGTTGTGTAAAAAATATTAGTTGCATAAGGCACAGTCTCATTTGCAGGTGTAAATGTACCTGAAATATTTATTGGACTTGTAATTGATATATTGATAGGGGAGGATGTTGAGACATGAATTGTTGACACGCTAGAAATACTACCTGGCTCGCTCATACTTGAACCATTAATTGGGATGTGTGTCGTTATACTAACCAGGGACGCTGTCGAAATATTAGGTTGTAACATTGGTGTTGAAATATTATATGAAGCTGTTGTCGATATGTTAGCTGGGAAGGTTGTGTAAATATTAGTTGCATAAGGCACAGTTTCATTTGCAGGTGTCTCAGTACCTGAAATATTCATTGGACTTGTAATATATATATTGATAGGGGAAGATGTTGAGGTACGAATTGTTGACACGGTAGAAACACTACCGGGCTCGCTCACACTTGAACCCTTAATTGGGGTGTGTGTGGTTATACTAACCGGGAACGCTGCCGAAATCTTAGGTTGTGTCATTGCTGTGGAAATATTTTGTAAAGCTGTTGTCGATATGTTAGCTGGGATGGATTTGTAAAAAATATTAGTTGCATAAGGCACAGTCTCATTTGCAGGTGTAAATGTACCTGAAATATTTATTGGACTTGTAATTGATATATTGATAGGGGAGGATCTTGAGATATGAATTGTTGACACGCTAGAAACACTACCTGGCTCGCTCACACTTGAACCATTAATTGGGATGTGTGTCGTTATACTAACCAGGGACGCTGTCGAAATATTAGGTTGTAACATTGGTGTGGAAATATTATGTGAAGCTGTTATCGATATGTTAGCTGGGAAGGTTGAGTAAATATTAGATGCATAAGGCAGAGTCTTATTGGCAGGTGTCAATGTACCTGAAATATTTATTGGACTTGTAATATATATATTGATAGAAGAAGATGTTGGGATGTGTGTGGTTATTTTAACCAGGGACGCTGTCGAAATGTTAGGTTGTGACATTTGTGTGTAAATATTATGTGAAGCTGTTGTCGATATGTTAGCTGCAAGAGTTGATGAAATATTAGTTGCATAAGGCACAGTCTCATTTGCAGGTGTCAATGTACCTGAAATATTTATTGGACTTGTTATAGATATATTGCTAGATGAAGATGTTGAGATACGAATTGTTGACACGGTAGAAACATTATCTGGCTCGCTCATACTTGAACCATTAATTGGGATGTGTGTCGTTATACTAACCAGAGACGCTGTCGAAATATTAGGTTGTAACATTGGTGTGGAAATATTATGTGAAGCTGTTATCGATATGTTAGCTGGGAACGTTGAGTAAATATTAGATGCATAAGGCAGAGTCTCATTTGCAGGTGTCAATGTACCTGAAATATTTATTGGACTTGTAATATATATATTGAGAGAAGAAGATGTTGGGATGTGTGTGGCTATTTTAACCGGGGACGCTGTCGAAATGTTAGGTTGTGACATATGTGTGTAAATATTATGTGAAGCTGTTGTCGATATGTTAGCTGGAAGGGTTGATGAAATATTAGTTGCATAAGGCACAGTCTCATTTGCAGGTGTCAATGTACCTGAAATATTTATTGGACCTGTAATAGATACATTGATAGTGGAGGATGATGAAATACCAATTGTTGACAAGGTAGAAACATTACTGGGCTCGCTCATATTTGAACCATTAATTGGGGTGTGTGTGGTTATACTAACCGGTGACGCTTTCGAAACCTTATAATTTGTCATTGGTGTGGAAAAATTATGTGAAGCTGTTGTCGATAAGTGAGATGGATAGGTTGTGTAAATATTAGTTGCATAAGGCATAGTCTCATTTGCAGCTGTCAATGTACCTGAAATATTTATTGGACTTGTAATAGATATATTGATAGGGGAAGATGTTGAGATACGAATTGTTGACACGGTAGAAACATTACCGGGCTCGCTCACACTTGAACCATTAATTGGAATGTGTGTGGTTATATTAACCGGGGACGCTGTCGAAATGTTAGGTTGTGACATTGGTGTGGAAATATTGTGTGAAGCTTTTGTCGATATGTTAGCTGGAAGAGTTGTGTAAATATTAGTTGCATAAAGCACAGTCTCATTTGCAGATGTCAATGTACCTGAAATATTTATTGGATTTGCAATAGGTATATTGATAGGCGAAGATGTTGAGATACGAATTGTTGACACGGTAGAAACATTGCCGGGCTCGCTCACACTTGAACCATTAATTTGGGTGTGTGTGGTTATATTAACCGGGGACGCTGTCGAAATATTAGGTTGTGACATTTGTGTGTAAATATTATGTGAAGCTGTTGTCGATATGTTAGCTGGAAGGGTTGATGAAATATTAGTTGCATAAGGCACAGTCTCATTTGCAGGTGTCAATGTACCTGAAATATTTTTTGGACTTGTAATAGATACATTGATAGTGGAGGATGATGAAATACCAATTGTTGACAAGGTAGAAACATTACTGGGCTCGCTCACATTTGAACCATTAGTTGGGGTGTGTGTGGTTATACTAACCGGTGACGCTTTCGAAACCTTATAATTTGTCATTGGTGTGGAAAAATTATGTGAAGCTGTTGTCGATA
Organism: Barypeithes pellucidus; assembly: GCA_963991005.1. Classification (NCBI taxonomy): domain Eukaryota; kingdom Metazoa; phylum Arthropoda; class Insecta; order Coleoptera; family Curculionidae; genus Barypeithes; species Barypeithes pellucidus. Next base: position 52,612,758 of record OZ022556.1, read on the forward strand.
AGTTAGATGGAAAGGTTGTGTAAATATTAGTTGCATAAGGCATAGTCTCATTTGCAGCTGTCAATGTACCTGAAATATTTATTGGACTTGTAATAGATATATTGATAAGGGAAGATGTTGAGATACGAATTGTTGACACGGTAGAAACATTACCGGGCTCGCTCATACTTGAACCACTAATTGGGATGTGTGTGGTTATATTAACCGGGGACGCTGTCGAAATGTTAGGTTGTGACATTGGTGTGGAAATATTATGTGAAGCTGTTGTCGATATGTTAGCTGGAAGAGTTGTGTAAATATTAGTTGCATAAAGCACAGTCTCATTTGCAGATGTCAATGTACCTGAAATATTTATTGGACTTGTAATAGATATATTGATATGGGAAGATGTTGAGATACGAATTGTTGACACAGTAGAAACACTACCTGGCTTGCTCTCACTTGAACCATTAATTGGGGTGTGTGTGGTTATATTAACCGGGGACGCTATCGAAATGTTAGGTTGTGACATTTGTGTGTAAATATTATGTGAAGCTGTTGTCGATATATTAGCTGGAAGAGTTGATGAAATATTAGTTGCATAAGGCACAGTCTCATTTGCAGATGTCAATGTACCTGAAATATTTATTGGACTTGTAATAGATATATTGATAGGGGAGGATGTTGAGATATGAATTGTTGACACGCTAGAAACACTACTTGGCTCGCTCACATTTGAACAAGTAATTGGGATGTGTGTCGTTATACTAACCAGGGACGCTGTCGAAATATTAGGTTGTAACATTGGTGTGGAAATATTATATAAAGCTGTTGTCGATATGTTAGCTGCAAGAGTTGATGAAATATTAGTTGCATAAGGCACAGTCTCATTTGCAGGTGTCAATGTACCTGAAATATTTATTGGACTTGTACTTGATATATTGATAGGGGAGGATGTTGAGGTATGAATTGTTGACACGCTAGAAACACTACCTGGCTCGCTCACCCTTGAACCATTAATTGGGATGTGTGTCGTTATACTAACCAGGGATGCTGTCGAAATATTAGGTTGTAACATTGGTGTGGAAATATTATATGAAGCTGTTGTCGATATGTTAGCTGGGAAGGTTGTATAAATATTAGTTGCATAAGGGACAGTTTCATTTGCAGGTGTCTCAGTACCTGAAATATTCATTGGACTTGTAATATATATATTGATAGGGGAGGATGTTGAAATACGAATTGTTGACACGATAGAAACACTACCTGGCTCGCTCACACGTGAACCATTAATTGGGGTGTATGTGGTTATTTTAACCGGGGACGCTGTCGAAATGTTAGGTTGTGACATTTGTGTGTAAATATTATATGAAGCTGTTGTCGATATGTTAGCTGGAAGAGTTGATGAAATGTTAGTTGCATAAGGCACAGTCTCATTTGCAGGTGTCAATGTACCTGAAATATTTATTGGACTTGTAGTTGATATATTGATAGGGGAGGATGTTGATATATGAATTGTTGACACGCTAGAAACACTACCTGGCTCGCTCACACTTGAACCATTAATTGGGATGTGTGTCGTTATACTAACCAGGGACGCTGTCGAAATATTAGGTTGTAACATTGGTGTGGAAATATTATATGAAGCTGTTGTCGATATGTTAGCTGGAAAGGTTGTATAAATATTAGTTGCATAAGGCACAGTTTCATTTGCAGGTGTCTCAGTACCTGAAATATTCATTGGACTTGTAATATATATATTGATAGGGGAGGATGTTGAAATACGAATTGTTGACACGATAGAAACACTACCTGGCTCGCTCACACGTGAACCATTAATTGGGGTGTATGTGGATATTTTAACCGGGGACGCTGTCGAAATGTTAGGTTGTGACATTTGTGTGTAAATATTATATGAAGCTGTTGTCGATATGTTAGCTGGAAGAGTTGATGAAATGTTAGTTGCATAAGGCACAGTCTCATTTGCAGGTGTCAATGTACCTGAAATATTTATTGGACTTGTAGTTGATATATTGATAGGGGAGGATGTTGAAATACGAATTGTTGACACGCTAGAAACACTACCTGGCTCGCTCACACTTGAACAATTAATTGGGGTGTGTGTCGTTATACTAACCAGGGACGCTGTCGAAATATTAGGTTGTAACATTGGTGTGGAAATATTATGTGAAGCTGTTGTCGATATGTTAGCTGGGAAGTTTGTGTAAATATTAGTTGCATAAGGTACAGTCTCATTTGCAGGTGTCAATGTACCTGAAATATTTATTGGACTTGTAATAGATATATTGATAGGGGAAGATGTTGAGGTACGAATTGTTGACACGGTAGAAACACTACCGGGCTCGCTCACACTTAAACAATTAATTGGGGTGTGTGTGGTGATACTAACCGGGGACGCTGCCGAAATCTTAGGTTGTGTCATTGGTGTGGAAATATTTTGTAAAGCTGTTGTCGATATGTTAGCTGGGAAGGTTGTGTAAAAAATATTAGTTGCATAAGGCACAGTCTCATTTGCAGGTGTAAATGTACCTGAAATATTTATTGGACTTGTAATTGATATATTGATAGGGGAGGATGTTGAGACATGAATTGTTGACACGCTAGAAATACTACCTGGCTCGCTCATACTTGAACCATTAATTGGGATGTGTGTCGTTATACTAACCAGGGACGCTGTCGAAATATTAGGTTGTAACATTGGTGTTGAAATATTATATGAAGCTGTTGTCGATATGTTAGCTGGGAAGGTTGTGTAAATATTAGTTGCATAAGGCACAGTTTCATTTGCAGGTGTCTCAGTACCTGAAATATTCATTGGACTTGTAATATATATATTGATAGGGGAAGATGTTGAGGTACGAATTGTTGACACGGTAGAAACACTACCGGGCTCGCTCACACTTGAACCCTTAATTGGGGTGTGTGTGGTTATACTAACCGGGAACGCTGCCGAAATCTTAGGTTGTGTCATTGCTGTGGAAATATTTTGTAAAGCTGTTGTCGATATGTTAGCTGGGATGGATTTGTAAAAAATATTAGTTGCATAAGGCACAGTCTCATTTGCAGGTGTAAATGTACCTGAAATATTTATTGGACTTGTAATTGATATATTGATAGGGGAGGATCTTGAGATATGAATTGTTGACACGCTAGAAACACTACCTGGCTCGCTCACACTTGAACCATTAATTGGGATGTGTGTCGTTATACTAACCAGGGACGCTGTCGAAATATTAGGTTGTAACATTGGTGTGGAAATATTATGTGAAGCTGTTATCGATATGTTAGATGGGAAGGTTGAGTAAATATTAGATGCATAAGGCAGAGTCTTATTGGCAAGTGTCAATGTACCTGAAATATTTATTGGACTTGTAATATATATATTGATAGAAGAAGATGTTGGGATGTGTGTGGTTATTTTAACCAGGGACGCTGTCGAAATGTTAGGTTGTGACATTTGTGTGTAAATATTATGTGAAGCTGTTGTCGATATGTTAGCTGCAAGAGTTGATGAAATATTAGTTGCATAAGGCACAGTCTCATTTGCAGGTGTCAATGTACCTGAAATATTTATTGGACTTGTAATAGATATATTGCTAGATGAAGATGTTGAGATACGAATTGTTGACACGGTAGAAACATTATCTGGCTCGCTCATACTTGAACCATTAATTGGGATGTGTGTCGTTATACTAACCAGGGACGCTGTCGAAATATTAGGTTGTAACATTGGTGTGGAAATATTATGTGAAGCTGTTATCGATATGTTAGCTGGGAACGTTGAGTAAATATTAGATGCATAAGGCAGAGTCTCATTTGCAGGTGTCAATGTACCTGAAATATTTATTGGACTTGTAATATATATATTGAGAGAAGAAGATGTTGGGATGTGTGTGGCTATTTTAACCGGGGACGCTGTCGAAATGTTAGGTTGTGACATAATATGTGTGTAAATATTATGTGAAGCTGTTGTCGATATGTTAGCTGGAAGGGTTGATGAAATATTAGTTGCATAAGGCACAGTCTCATTTGCAGGTGTCAATGTACCTGAAATATTTATTGGACCTGTAATAGATACATTGATAGTGGAGGATGATGAAATACCAATTGTTGACAAGGTAGAAACATTACTGGGCTCGCTCATATTTGAACCATTAATTGGGGTGTGTGTGGTTATACTAACCGGTGACGCTTTCGAAACCTTATAATTTGTCATTGGTGTGGAAAAATTATGTGAAGCTGTTGTCGATAAGTGAGATGGATAGGTTGTGTAAATATTAGTTGCATAAGGCATAGTCTCATTTGCAGCTGTCAATGTACCTGAAATATTTATTGGACTTGTAATAGATATATTGATAGGGGAAGATGTTGAGATACGAATTGTTGACACGGTAGAAACATTACCGGGCTCGCTCACACTTGAACCATTAATTGGAATGTGTGTGGTTATATTAACCGGGGACGCTGTCGAAATGTTAGGTTGTGACATTGGTGTGGAAATATTGTGTGAAGCTTTTGTCGATATGTTAGCTGGAAGAGTTGTGTAAATATTAGTTGCATAAAGCACAGTCTCATTTGCAGATGTCAATGTACCTGAAATATTTATTGGATTTGCAATAGGTATATTGATAGGCGAAGATGTTGAGATACGAATTGTTGACACGGTAGAAACATTGCCGGGCTCGCTCACACTTGAACCATTAATTTGGGTGTGTGTGGTTATATTAACCGGGGACGCTGTCGAAATATTAGGTTGTGACATTTGTGTGTAAATATTATGTGAAGCTGTTGTCGATATGTTAGCTGGAAGGGTTGATGAAATATTAGTTGCATAAGGCACAGTCTCATTTGCAGGTGTCAATGTACCTGAAATATTTTTTGGACTTGTAATAGATACATTGATAGTGGAGGATGATGAAATACCAATTGTTGACAAGGTAGAAACATTACTGGGCTCGCTCACATTTGAACCATTAGTTGGGGTGTGTGTGGTTATACTAACCGGTGACGCTTTCGAAACCTTATAATTTGTCATTGGTGTGGAAAAATTATGTGAAGCTGTTGTCGATAAGTTAGATGGAAAGGTTGTGTAAATATTAGTTGCATAAGGCATAGTCTCATTTGCAGCTGTCAATGTACCTGAAATATTTATTGGACTTGTAATAGATATATTGATAAGGGAAGATGTTGAGATACGAATTGTTGACACGGTAGAAACATTACCGGGCTCGCTCATACTTGAACCACTAATTGGGATGTGTGTGGTTATATTAACCGGGGACGCTGTCGAAATGTTAGGTTGTGACATTGGTGTGGAAATATTATGTGAAGCTGTTGTCGATATGTTAGCTGGAAGAGTTGTGTAAATATTAGTTGCATAAAGCACAGTCTCATTTGCAGATGTCAATGTACCTGAAATATTTATTGGACTTGTAATAGATATATTGATATGGGAAGATGTTGAGATACGAATTGTTGACACAGTAGAAACACTACCTGGCTTGCTCTCACTTGAACCATTAATTGGGGTGTGTGTGGTTATATTAACCGGGGACGCTATCGAAATGTTAGGTTGTGACATTTGTGTGTAAATATTATGTGAAGCTGTTGTCGATATATTAGCTGGAAGAGTTGATGAAATATTAGTTGCATAAGGCACAGTCTCATTTGCAGATGTCAATGTACCTGAAATATTTATTGGACTTGTAATAGATATATTGATAGGGGAGGATGTTGAGATATGAATTGTTGACACGCTAGAAACACTACTTGGCTCGCTCACATTTGAACAAGTAATTGGGATGTGTGTCGTTATACTAACCAGGGACGCTGTCGAAATATTAGGTTGTAACATTGGTGTGGAAATATTATATGAAGCTGTTGTCGATATGTTAGCTGCAAGAGTTGATGAAATATTAGTTGCATAAGGCACAGTCTCATTTGCAGGTGTCAATGTACCTGAAATATTTATTGGACTTGTACTTGATATATTGATAGGGGAGGATGTTGAGGTATGAATTGTTGACACGCTAGAAACACTACCTGGCTCGCTCACCCTTGAACCATTAATTGGGATGTGTGTCGTTATACTAACCAGGGATGCTGTCGAAATATTAGGTTGTAACATTGGTGTGGAAATATTATATGAAGCTGTTGTCGATATGTTAGCTGGGAAGGTTGTATAAATATTAGTTGCATAAGGGACAGTTTCATTTGCAGGTGTCTCAGTACCTGAAATATTCATTGGACTTGTAATATATATATTGATAGGGGAGGATGTTGAAATACGAATTGTTGACACGATAGAAACACTACCTGGCTCGCTCACACGTGAACCATTAATTGGGGTGTATGTGGTTATTTTAACCGGGGACGCTGTCGAAATGTTAGGTTGTGACATTTGTGTGTAAATATTATATGAAGCTGTTGTCGATATGTTAGCTGGAAGAGTTGATGAAATGTTAGTTGCATAAGGCACAGTCTCATTTGCAGGTGTCAATGTACCTGAAATATTTATTGGACTTGTAGTTGATATATTGATAGGGGAGGATGTTGATATATGAATTGTTGACACGCTAGAAACACTACCTGGCTCGCTCACACTTGAACCATTAATTGGGATGTGTGTCGTTATACTAACCAGGGACGCTGTCGAAATATTAGGTTGTAACATTGGTGTGGAAATATTATATGAAGCTGTTGTCGATATGTTAGCTGGAAAGGTTGTATAAATATTAGTTGCATAAGGCACAGTTTCATTTGCAGGTGTCTCAGTACCTGAAATATTCATTGGACTTGTAATATATATATTGATAGGGGAGGATGTTGAAATACGAATTGTTGACACGATAGAAACACTACCTGGCTCGCTCACACGTGAACCATTAATTGGGGTGTATGTGGTTATTTTAACCGGGGACGCTGTCGAAATGTTAGGTTGTGACATTTGTGTGTAAATATTATATGAAGCTGTTGTCGATATGTTAGCTGGAAGAGTTGATGAAATGTTAGTTGCATAAGGCACAGTCTCATTTGCAGGTGTCAATGTACCTGAAATATTTATTGGACTTGTAGTTGATATATTGATAGGGGAGGATGTTGAAATACGAATTGTTGACACGCTAGAAACACTACCTGGCTCGCTCACACTTGAACAATTAATTGGGGTGTGTGTCGTTATACTAACCAGGGACGCTGTCGAAATATTAGGTTGTAACATTGGTGTGGAAATATTATGTGAAGCTGTTGTCGATATGTTAGCTGGGAAGTTTGTGTAAATATTAGTTGCATAAGGTACAGTCTCATTTGCAGGTGTCAATGTACCTGAAATATTTATTGGACTTGTAATAGATATATTGCTAGATAGAGATGTTGAGATACGAATTGTTGACACGGTAGAAACATTACCTGGCTCGCTCACACTTGAACCATTAATTGGGGTGTGTGTGGTTATTTTAACCGGGGACGCTGTCGAAATGTTAGGTTGTGACATTTGTGTGTAAATATTATATGAAGCTGTTGTCGATATGTTAGCTGGAAGAGTTGATGAAATGTTAGTTGCATAAGGCACATTCTCATTTGCAGGTGTCAATGTACCTGAAATATTTATTGGACTTGTAATAGATATACTGCTAGATGAAGATGTTGAGATACGAATTGTTGACACGGTAGAAACATTACCTGGCTCGCTCACACTTGAACCAATAATTGGGGTGTGCGTGGTTATATTAACCGGGGACGCTGTCGAAATGTTAGGTTGTGACATTGGTGTGGACATATCATGTGACGCAGTTGTCGATACGTTAGCTGGAAAGGTTGTGTAAATATTAGTTGCATAAGTCACAGTCTCATTTGCAGGTGTCAATGTACCTGAAATATTTATTGGACTTGTAATAGATATATTGATAGGGGAAGATGTTGAGGTACGAATTGTTGACACGGTAGAAACACTACCGGGCTCGCTCACACTTGAACCCTTAATTGGGGTGTGTGTGGTGATACTAACCGGGGACGCTGCCGAAATCTTAGGTTGTGTCATTGGTGTGGAAATATTTTGTAAAGCTGTTGTCGATATGTTAGCTGGGAAGGTTGTGTAAAAAATATTAGTTGCATAAGGCACAGTCTCGTTTGCAGGTGTAAATGTACCTGAAATATTTATTAGACTTGTAATTGATATATTGATAGGGGAGGATGTTGAGACATGAATTGTTGACACGCTAGAAACACTACCTGGCTCGCTCACAATTGAACCATTAATTGGGATGTGTGTCGTTATACTAACCAGGGACGCTGTCGAAATATTAGGTTGTAACATTGGTGTGGAAATATTATGTGAAGCTGTTATCGATATGTTAGCTGGGAAGGTTGAGTAAATATTAGATGCATAAGGCAGAGTCTCATTTGCAGGTGTCAATGTACCTGAAATATTTATTGGATTTGCAATAGGTATATTGATAGGTGAAGATGTTGAGATACGAATTGTTGAAACGGTAGAAACATTGCCGGGCTCGCTCACACGTGAACCATTAATTTGGGTGTGTGTGGTTATATTAACCGGTGACGCTGTCGAAATGTTAGGTTGTGACATTTGTGTGTAAATATTATGTGAAACTGTTGTCGATATGTTAGCTGGAAGGGTTGATGAAATATTAGTTGCATAAGGCACAGTCTCATTTGCAGGTGTCAATGTAACTGAAATATTTATTGGACCTGTAATAGATACATTGATAGTGGAGGATGATGAAATACCAATTGTTGACAAGGTAGAAACATTACTGGGCTCGCTCACATTTGAACCATTAATTGGGGTGTGTGTGGTTATACTAACCGGTGACGCTTTCGAAACCTTATAATTTGTCATTGGTGTGGAAAAATTATGTGAAGCTGTTGTCGATAAGTTAGATGGATAGGTTGTGTAAATATTAGTTGCATAAGGCATAGTCTCATTTGCAGCTGTCAATGTACCTGAAATATTTATTGGACTTGTAATAGATATATTGATAGGGGAAGATGTTGAGGTACGAATTGTTGACACGGTAGAAACACTACCGGGCTCGCTCACACTTAAACAATTAATTGGGGTGTGTGTGGTGATACTAACCGGGGACGCTGCCGAAATCTTAGGTTGTGTCATTGGTGTGGAAATATTTTGTAAAGCTGTTGTCGATATGTTAGCTGGGAAGGTTGTGTAAAAAATATTAGTTGCATAAGGCACAGTCTCATTTGCAGGTGTAAATGTACCTGAAATATTTATTGGACTTGTAATTGATATATTGATAGGGGAGGATGTTGAGACATGAATTGTTGACACGCTAGAAATACTACCTGGCTCGCTCATACTTGAACCATTAATTGGGATGTGTGTCGTTATACTAACCAGGGACGCTGTCGAAATATTAGGTTGTAACATTGGTGTGGAAATATTATATGAAGCTGTTGTCGATATGTTAGCTGGGAAGGTTGTGTAAATATTAGTTGCATAAGGCACAGTTTCATTTGCAGGTGTCTCAGTACCTGAAATATTCATTGGACTTGTAATATATATATTGATAGGGGAAGATGTTGAGGTACGAATTGTTGACACGGTAGAAACTCTACCGGGCTCGCTCACACTTGAACCCTTAATTGGGGTGTGTGTGGTTATACTAACCGGGAACGCTGCCGAAATCTTAGGTTGTGTCATTGCTGTGGAAATATTTTGTAAAGCTGTTGTCGATATGTTAGCTGGGAAGGATTTGTAAAAAATATTAGTTGCATAAGGCACAGTCTCATTTGCAGGTGTAAATGTACCTGAAATATTTATTGGACTTGTAATTGATATATTGATAGGGGAGGATCTTGAGATATGAATTGTTGACACGCTAGAAACACTACCTGGCTCGCTCACACTTGAACCATTAATTGGGATGTGTGTCGTTATACTAACCAGGGACGCTGTCGAAATATTAGGTTGTAACATTGGTGTGGAAATATTATGTGAAGCTGTTATCGATATGTTAGCTGGGAAGGTTGAGTAAATATTAGATGCATAAGGCAGAGTCTTATTGGCAGGTGTCAATGTACCTGAAATATTTATTGGACTTGTAATATATATATTGATAGAAGAAGATGTTGGGATGTGTGTGGTTATTTTAACCAGGGACGCTGTCGAAATGTTAGGTTGTGACATTTGTGTGTAAATATTATGTGAAGCTGTTGTCGATATGTTAGCTGCAAGAGTTGATGAAATATTAGTTGCATAAGGCACAGTCTCATTTGCAGGTGTCAATGTACCTGAAATATTTATTGGACTTGTAATAGATATATTGCTAGATGAAGATGTTGAGATACGAATTGTTGACACGGTAGAAACATTATCTGGCTCGCTCATACTTGAACCATTAATTGGGATGTGTGTCGTTATACTAACCAGGGACGCTGTCGAAATATTAGGTTGTAACATTGGTGTGGAAATATTATGTGAAGCTGTTATCGATATGTTAGCTGGGAACGTTGAGTAAATATTAGATGCATAAGGCAGAGTCTCATTTGCAGGTGTCAATGTACCTGAAATATTTATTGGACTTGTAATATATATATTGATAGAAGAAGATGTTGGGATGTGTGTGGTTATTTTAACCGGGGACGCTGTCGAAATGTTAGGTTGTGACATATGTGTGTAAATATTATGTGGAGCTGTTGTCGATATGTTAGCTGGAAGGGTTGATGAAATATTAGTTGCATAAGGCACAGTCTCATTTGCAGGTGTCAATGTACCTGAAATATTTATTGGACCTGTAATAGATACATTGATAGTGGAGGATGTTGAAATACCAATTGTTGACAAGGTAGAAACATTACTGGGCTCGCTCATATTTGAACCATTAATTGGGGTGTGTGTGGTTATACTAACCGGTGACGCTTTCGAAACCTTATAATTTGTCATTGGTGTGGAAAAATTATGTGAAGCTGTTGTCGATAAGTTAGATGGATAGGTTGTGTAAATATTAGTTGCATAAGGCATAGTCTCATTTGCAGCTGTCAATGTACCTGAAATATTTATTGGACTTGTAATAGATATATTGATAGGGGAAGATGTTGAGATACGAATTGTTGACACGGTAGAAACATTACCGGGCTCGCTCACACTTGAACCATTAATTGGAATGTGTGTGGTTATATTAACCGGGGACGCTGTCGAAATGTTAGGTTGTGACATTGGTGTGGAAATATTGTGTGAAGCTTTTGTCGATATGTTAGCTGGAAGAGTTGTGTAAATATTAGTTGCATAAAGCACAGTCTCATTTGCAGATGTCAATGTACCTGAAATATTTATTGGATTTGCAATAGGTATATTGATAGGCGAAGATGTTGAGATACGAATTGTTGACACGGTAGAAACATTGCCGGGCTCGCTCACACTTGAAACATTAATTTGGGTGTGTGTGGTTATATTAACCGGGGACGCTGTCGAAATATTAGGTTGTGACATTTGTGTGTAAATATTATGTGAAGCTGTTGTCGATATGTTAGCTGGAAGGGTTGATGAAATATTAGTTGCATAAGGCACAGTCTCATTTGCAGGTGTCAATATACCTGAAATATTTTTTGGACTTGTAATAGATACATTGATAGTGGAGGATGATGGAATACCAATTGTTGACAAGGTAGAAACATTACCGGGCTCGCTTACATTTGAACCATTAGTTGGGGTGTGTGTGGTTATACTAACCGGTGACGCTTTCGAAACCTTATAATTTGTCATTGGTGTGGAAAAATTATGTGAAGCTGTTGTCGATAAGTTAGATGGAAAGGTTGTGTAAATATTAGTTGCATAAGGCATAGTCTCATTTGCAGCTGTCAATGTACCTGAAATATTTATTGGACTTGTAATAGATATATTGATAAGGGAAGATGTTGAGATACGAATTGTTGACACGGTAGAAACATTACCGGGCTCGCTCATACTTGAACCACTAATTGGGATGTGTGTGGTTATATTAACCGGGGACGCTGTCGAAATGTTAGGTTGTGACATTGGTGTGGAAATATTATGTGAAGCTGTTGTCGATATGTTAGCTGGAAGAGTTGTGTAAATATTAGTTGCATAAAGCACAGTCTCATTTGCAGATGTCAATGTACCTGAAATATTTATTGGACTTGTAATAGATATATTGATATGGGAAGATGTTGAGATACGAATTGTTGACACAGTAGAAACACTACCTGGCTTGCTCTCACTTGAACCATTAATTGGGGTGTGTGTGGTTATATTAACCGGGGACGCTATCGAAATGTTAGGTTGTGACATTTGTGTGTAAATATTATGTGAAGCTGTTGTCGATATATTAGCTGGAAGAGTTGATGAAATATTAGTTGCATAAGGCACAGTCTCATTTGCAGATGTCAATGTACCTGAAATATTTATTGGACTTGTAATAGATATATTGATAGGGGAGGATGTTGAGATATGAATTGTTGACACGCTAGAAACACTACTTGGCTCGCTCACATTTGAACAAGTAATTGGGATGTGTGTCGTTATACTAACCAGGGACGCTGTCGAAATATTAGGTTGTAACATTGGTGTGGAAATATTATATGAAGCTGTTGTCGATATGTTAGCTGCAAGAGTTGATGAAAAATTAGTTGCATAAGGCACAGTCTCATTTGCAGGTGTCAATGTACCTGAAATATTTATTGGACTTGTACTTGATATATTGATAGGGGAGGATGTTGAGGTAAGAATTGTTGACACGCTAGAAACACTACCTGGCTCGCTCACCCTTGAACCATTAATTGGGATGTGTGTCGTTATACTAACCAGGGATGCTGTCGAAATATTAGGTTGTAACATTGGTGTGGAAATATTATATGAAGCTGTTGTCGATATGTTAGCTGGGAAGGTTGTATAAATATTAGTTGCATAAGGGACAGTTTCATTTGCAGGTGTCTCAGTACCTGAAATATTCATTGGACTTGTAATATATATATTGATAGGGGAGGATGTTGAAATACGAATTGTTGACACGATAGAAACACTACCTGGCTCGCTCACACGTGAACCATTAATTGGGGTGTATGTGGTTATTTTAACCGGGGACGCTGTCGAAATGTTAGGTTGTGACATTTGTGTGTAAATATTATATGAAGCTGTTGTCGATATGTTAGCTGGAAGAGTTGATGAAATGTTAGTTGCATAAGGCACAGTCTCATTTGCAGGTGTCAATGTACCTGAAATATTTATTGGACTTGTAGTTGATATATTGATAGGGGAGGATGTTGAGATATGAATTGTTGACACGCTAGAAACACTACCTGGCTCGCTCACACTTGAACCATTAATTGGGATGTGTGTCGTTATACTAACCAGGGACGCTGTCGAAATATTAGGTTGTAACATTGGTGTGGAAATATTATATGAAGCTGTTGTCGATATGTTAGCTGGAAAGGTTGTATAAATATTAGTTGCATAAGGCACAGTTTCATTTGCAGGTGTCTCAGTACCTGAAATATTCATTGGACTTGTAATATATATATTGATAGGGGAGGATGTTGAAATACGAATTGTTGACACGATAGAAACACTACCTGGCTCGCTAACACGTGAACCATTAATTGGGGTGTATGTGGTTATTTTAACCGGGGACGCTGTCGAAATGTTAGGTTGTGACATTTGTGTGTAAATATTATATGAAGCTGTTGTCGATATGTTAGCTGGAAGAGTTGATGAAATGTTAGTTGCATAAGGCACAGTCTCATTTGCAGGTGTCAATGTACCTGAAATATTTATTGGACTTGTAGTTGATATATTGATAGGGGAGGATGTTGAAATACGAATTGTTGACACGCTAGAAACACTACCTGGCTCGCTCACACTTGAACAATTAATTGGGGTGTGTGTCGTTATACTAACCAGGGACGCTGTCGAAATATTAGGTTGTAACATTGGTGTGGAAATATTATGTGAAGCTGTTGTCGATATGTTAGCTGGGAAGTTTGTGTAAATATTAGTTGCATAAGGTACAGTCTCATTTGCAGGTGTCAATGTACCTGAAATATTTATTGGACTTGTAATAGATATATTGCTAGATAGAGATGTTGAGATACGAATTGTTGACACGGTAGAAACATTACCTGGCTCGCTCACACTTGAACCATTAATTGGGGTGTGTGTGGTTATTTTAACCGGGGACGCTGTCGAAATGTTAGGTTGTGACATTTGTGTGTAAATATTATATGAAGCTGTTGTCGATATGTTAGCTGGAAGAGTTGATGAAATGTTAGTTGCATAAGGCACATTCTCATTTGCAGGTGTCAATGTACCTGAAATATTTATTGGACTTGTAATAGATATACTGCTAGATGAAGATGTTGAGATACGAATTGTTGACACGGTAGAAACATTACCTGGCTCGCTCACACTTGAACCAATAATTGGGGTGTGCGTGGTTATATTAACCGGGGACGCTGTCGAAATGTTAGGTTGTGACATTGGTGTGGACATATCATGTGACGCAGTTGTCGATACGTTAGCTGGAAAGGTTGTGTAAATATTAGTTGCATAAGTCACAGTCTCATTTGCAGGTGTCAATGTACCTGAAATATTTATTGGACTTGTAATAGATATATTGATAGGGGAAGATGTTGAGGTACGAATTGTTGACACGGTAGAAACACTACCGGGCTCGCTCACACTTGAACCCTTAATTGGGGTGTGTGTGGTGATACTAACCGGGGACGCTGCCGAAATCTTAGGTTGTGTCATTGGTGTGGAAATATTTTGTAAAGCTGTTGTCGATATGTTAGCTGGGAAGGTTGTGTAAAAAATATTAGTTGCATAAGGCACAGTCTCGTTTGCAGGTGTTAATGTACCTGAAATATTTATTGGACTTGTAATTGATATATTGATAGGGGAGGATGTTGAGACATGAATTGTTGACACGCTAGAAACACTACCTGGCTCGCTCACACTTGAACCATTAATTGGGATGTGTGTCGTTATACTAACCAGGGACGCTGTCGAAATATTAGGTTGTAACATTGGTGTGGAAATATTATATGAAGCTGTTGTCGATATGTTAGCTGGGAAGGTTGTGTAAATATTAGTTGCATAAGGCACAGTTTCATTTGCAGGTGTCTCAGTACCTGAAATATTCATTGGACTTGTAATATATATATTGATAGGGGAAGATGTTGAGGTACGAATTGTTGACACGGTAGAAACACTACCGGGCTCGCTCACACTTGAACCCTTAATTGGTGTGTGTGTGGTTATGCTAACCGGGGACGCTGCCGAAATCTTAGGTTGTGTCATTGCTGTGGAAATATTTTGTAAAGCTGTTGTCGATATGTTAGCTGGGAAGGATTTGTAAAAAATATTAGTTGCATAAGGCACAGTCTCATTTGCAGGTGTAAATGTACCTGAAATATTTATTGGATTTGCAATAGGTATATTGATAGGTGAAGATGTTGAGATACGAATTGTTGACACGGTAGAAACATTGCCGGGCTCGCTCACACGTGAACCATTAATTTGGGTGTGTGTGGTTATATTAACCGGTGACGCTGTCGAAATGTTAGGTTGTGACATTTGTGTGTAAATATTATGTGAAGCTGTTGTCGATATGTTAGCTGGAAGGGTTGATGAAATATTAGTTGCATAAGGCACAGTCTCATTTGCAGGTGTCGATGTAACTGAAATATTTATTGGACCTGTAATAGATACATTGATAGTGGAGGATGATGAAATACCAATTGTTGACAAGGTAGAAACATTACTGGGCTCGCTCACATTTGAACCATTAATTGGGGTGTGTGTGGTTATACTAACCGGTGACGCTTTCGAAACCTTATAATTTGTCATTGATGTGGAAAAATTATGTGAAGCTGTTGTCGATAAGTTAGATGGATAGGTTGTGTAAATATTAGTTGCATAAGGCATAGTCTCATTTGCAGCTGTCAATGTACCTGAAATATTTATTGGACTTGTAATAAATATATTGATAGGGGAAGATGTTGAGGTACGAATTGTTGACACGGTAGAAACACTACCGGGCTCGCTCACACTTAAACAATTAATTGGGGTGTGTGTGGTGATACTAACTGGGGACGCTGCCGAAATCTTAGGTTGTGTCATTGGTGTGGAAATATTTTGTAAAGCTGTTGTCGATATGTTAGCTGGGAAGGTTGTGTAAAAACTATTAGTTGCATAAGGCACAGTCTCATTTGCAGGTGTAAATGTACCTGAAATATTTATTGGACTTGTAATATATATATTGATAGAAGAAGATATTGGGATGTGTGTGGTTATTTTAACCGGGGACGCTGTCGAAATGTTAGGTTGTGACATTTGTGTGTAAATATTATGTGAAGCTGTTGTCGATATGTTAGCTGCAAGAGTTGATGAAATATTAGTTGCATAAGGCACAGTCTCATTTGCAGGTGTCAATGTACCTGAAATATTTATTGGACTTGTAATAGATATATTGCTAGATGAAGATGTTGAGATACGAATTGTTGACACGGTAGAAACATTATCTGGCTCGCTCATACTTGAACCATTAATTGGGATGTGTGTCGTTATACTAACCAGGGACGCTGTCGAAATATTAGGTTGTAACATTGGTGTGGAAATATTATGTGAAGCTGTTATCGATATGTTAGCTGGGAAGGTTGAGTAAATATTAGATGCATAAGGCAGGGTCTCATTTGCAGGTGTCAATGTACCTGAAATATTTATTGGACTTGTAATATATATATTGATAGAAGAAGATGTTGGGATGTGTGTGGTTATTTTAACCGGGGACGCTGTCGAATTGTTAGGTTGTGACATATGTGTGTAAATATTATGTGAAGCTGTTGTCGATATGTTAGCTGGAAGAGTTGTGTAAATATTAGTTGCATAAGGCACAGTCTCATTTGCAGGTGTCAATGTACCTGAAATATTTATTGGACCTGTAATAGATACATTGATAGTGGAGGATGATGAAATACCAATTGTTGACAAGGTAGAAACATTACTGGGCTCGCTCACATTTGAACCATTAGTTGGGGTGTGTGTGGTTATACTAACCGGTGACGCTTTCGAAACCTTATAATTTGTCATTGGTGTGGAAAAATTATGTGAAGCTGTTGTCGATAAGTTAGATGGAAAGGTTGTGTAAATATTAGTTGCATAAGGCATAGTCTCATTTGCAGCTGTCAATGTACCTGAAATATTTATTGGACTTGTAATAGATATATTGATAAGGGAAGATGTTGAGATACGAATTGTTGACACGGTAGAAACATTACCGGGCTCGCTCATACTTGAACCACTAATTGGGATGTGTGTGGTTATATTAACCGGGGACGCTGTCGAAATGTTAGGTTGTGACATTGGTGTGGAAATATTATGTGAAGCTGTTGTCGATATGTTAGCTGGAAGAGTTGTGTAAATATTAGTTGCATAAAGCACAGTCTCATTTGCAGATGTCAATGTACCTGAAATATTTATTGGACTTGTAATAGATATATTGATATGGGAAGATGTTGAGATACGAATTGTTGACACAGTAGAAACACTACCTGGCTTGCTCTCACTTGAACCATTAATTGGGGTGTGTGTGGTTATATTGACCGGGGACGCTCTCGAAATGTTAGGTTGTGACATTTGTGTGTAAATATTATGTGAAGCTGTTGTCGATATGTTAGCTGGAAGAGTTGATGAAATATTAGTTGCATAAGGCACAGTCTCATTTGCAGATGTCAATGTACCTGAAATATTTATTGGACTTGTAATAGATATATTGATAGGGGAGGATGTTGAGGTACGAATTGTTGACACGGTAGAAACACTACCGGGCTCGCTCACACTTGAACCCTTAATTGGGGTGTGTGTCGTTATACTAACCAGGGACGCTGTCGAAATATTAGGTTGTAACATTGGTGTGGAAATATTATATGAAGCTGTTGTCGATATGTTAGCTGGAAAGGTTGTATAAATATTAGTTGCATAAGGCACAGTTTCATTTGCAGGTGTCTCAGTACCTGAAATATTCATTGGACTTGTAATATATATATTGATAGGGGAGGATGTTGAAATACGAATTGTTGACACGATAGAAACACTACCTGGCTCGCTCACACGTGAACCATTAATTGGGGTGTATGTGGTTATTTTAACCGGGGACGCTTTCGAAACCTTATAATTTGTCATTGGTGTGGAAAAATTATGTGAAGCTGTTGTCGATAAGTTAGATGGAAAGGTTGTGTAAATATTAGTTGCATAAGGCATAGTCTCATTTGCAGCTGTCAATGTACCTGAAATATTTATTGGACTTGTAATAGATATATTGATAAGGGAAGATGTTGAGATACGAATTGTTGACACGGTAGAAACATTACCGGGCTCGCTCATACTTGAACCACTAATTGGGATGTGTGTGGTTATATTAACCGGGGACGCTGTCGAAATGTTAGGTTGTGACATTGGTGTGGAAATATTATGTAAAGCTGTTGTCGATATGTTAGCTGGAAGAGTTGTGTAAATATTAGTTGCATAAAGCACAGTCTCATTTGCAGATGTCAATGTACCTGAAATATTTATTGGACTTGTAATAGATATATTGATATGAGAAGATGTTGAGATACGAATTGTTGACACAGTAGAAACACTACCTGGCTTGCTCTCACTTGAACCATTAATTGGGGTGTGTGTGGTTATATTAACCGGGGACGCTGCCGAAATCTTAGGTTGTGTCATTGCTGTGGAAATATTTTGTAAAGCTGTTGTCGATATGTTAGCTGGAAGAGTTGAAGAAATATTAGTTGCATAAGGCACAGTCTCATTTGCAGATGTCAATGTACCTGAAATATTTATTGGACTTGTAATAGATATATTGATAGGGGAGGATGTTGAGGTACGAATTGTTGACACGGTAGGAACACTACCGGGCTCGCTCACACTTGAACCCTTAATTGGGGTGTGTGTCGTTATACTAACCAGGGACGCTGTCGAAATATTAGGTTGTAACATTGGTGTGGAAATATTATATGAAGCTGTTGTCGATATGTTAGCTGCAAGAGTTGATGAAATATTAGTTGCATAAGGCACAGTCTCATTTGCAGGTGTCAATGTACCTGAAATATTTATTGGACTTGTAATAGATATATTGATATGGGAAGATGTTGAGATACGAATTGTTGACACAGTAGAAACACTACCTGGCTTGCTCTCACTTGAACCATTAATTGGGGTGTGTGTGGTTATATTAACCGGGGACGCTCTCGAAATGTTAGGTTGTGACATTTGTGTGTAAATATTATGTGAAGCTGTTGTCGATATGTTAGCTGGAAGAGTTGATGAAATATTAGTTGCATAAGGCACAGTCTCATTTGCAGATGTCAATGTACCTGAAATATTTATTGGACTTGTAATAGATATATTGATAGGGGAGGATGTTGAGATATGAATTGTTGACACGCTAGAAATACTACCTGGCTCGCTCACATTTGAACAATTAATTGGGATGTGTGTCGTTATACTAACCAGGGACGCTGTCGAAATATTAGGTTGTAACATTGGTGTGGAAATATTATATGAAGCTGTTGTCGATATGTTAGCTGCAAGAGTTGATGAAATATTAGTTGCATAAGGCACAGTCTCATTTGCAGGTGTCAATGTACCTGAAATATTTATTGGACTTGTACTTGATATATTGATAGGGGAGGATGTTGAGATATGAATTGTTGACACGCTAGAAACTCTACCTGGCTCGCTCACCCTTGAACCATTAATTGGGATGTGTGTCGTTATACTAACCAGGGACGCTGTCGAAATATTAGGTTGTAACATTGGTGTGGAAATATTATATGAAGCTGTTGTTGATATGTTAGCTGGGAAGGTTGTATAAATATTAGTTGCATAAGGGACAGTTTCATTGGCAGGTGTCTCAGTAGCTGAAATATTCATTGGACTTGTAATATATATATTGATAGGGGAGGATGTTGAAATACGAATTGTTGACACGATAGAAACACTACCTGGCTCGCTCACACTTGAACCATTAATTGGGGTGTGTGTGGTTATTTCAACCGGGGACGCTGTCGAAATGATAGGTTGTGACATTTGTGTGTAAATATTATATGAAGCTGTTGTCGATATGTTAGCTGGAAGAGTTGATGAAATGTTAGTTGCATAATGCACAGTCTCATTTGCAGGTGTCAATGTACCTGAAATATTTATTGGACTTGTAATAGATATATTGCTAGATGAAGATGTTGAGATACAAATTGTTGACACGGTAGAAACATTACCTGGCTCGCTCACACTTGAACCAATAATTGGAGTGTGTGTGGTTATATTAACCGGGGACGCTGTCGAAATGTTAGGTTGTGACATTGGTGTGGAAATATCATGTGACGCAGTTGTCGATACGTTAGCTGGAAAGGTTGTGTAAATATTAGTTGAATAAGTCACAGTCTCATTTGCAGGTGTCAATGTACCTGCAATATTTATTGGACTTGTAATAGATATATTGATAGGGGAAGATGTTGAGGTACGAATTGTTGACACGGTAGAAATACTACCGGGCTCGCTCACACTTGAACCCTTAATTGGGGTGTGTGTGGTTATACTAACCGAGGACGCTGCCGAAATCTTAGGTTGTGTCATTGCTGTGGAAATATTTTGTAAAGCTGTTGTCGATATGTTAGCTGGGAAGGTTGTGTAAAAAATATTAGTTGCATAAGGCACAGTCTCATTTGCAGGTGTAAATGTACCTGAAATATTTATTGGACTTGTAATTGATATATTGATAGGGGAGGATGTTGAGGTACGAATTGTTGACACGGTAGAAACACTACCGGGCTCGCTCACACTTGAACCCTTAATTGGGGTGTGTGTGGTGATACTAACCGGGGACGCTGCCGAAATCTTAGGTTGTGTCATTGGTGTGGAAATATTGTGTGAAGCTTTTGTCGATATGTTAGCTGGAAGAGTTGTGTAAATATTAGTTGCATAAAGCACAGTCTCATTTGCAGATGTCAATGTACCTGAAATATTTATTGGACTTGTAATAGATATATTGATATGGGATGATGTTGAGATACGAATTGTTGACAAAGTAGAAACACTACCTGGCTCGCTCTCATTTGAACCATTAATTGGGGTGTGTGTGGTTATATTAACCGGGGACGATATCGAAATGTTCGGTTGTGACATTTGTGTGTAAATATTATGTGAAGCTGTCGTCGATATGTTAGCTGGAAGAGTTGATGAAATATTAGTTGCATAAGGCACAGTCTCATTTGCAGGTGTCAATGTACCTGAAATATTTATTGGACTTGTAATATATATATTGATAGAAAAAGATGTTGGGATGTGTGTGGTTATTTTAACCGGGGACGCTGTCGAAATGTTAGGTTGTGACATTTGTGTGTAAATATTATGTGAAGCTGTTGTCGATATGTTAGCTGCAAGAGTTGATGAAATATTAGTTGCATAAGGCACAGTCTCATTTGCAGGTGTCAATGTACCTGAAATATTTATTGGACTTGTAATAGATATATTGCTAGATGAAGATGTTGAGATACGAATTGTCGACACGGTAGAAACATTATCTGGCTCGCTCATACTTGAACCATTAATTGGGGTGTGTGTCGTTATACTAACCAGGGACGCTGTCGAAATATTATGTTGTAACATTGGTGTGGAAATATTATGTGAAGCTGTTGTCGATATGTTAGCTGGGAAGTTTGTGTAAATATTAGTTGCATAAGGCACAGTCTCATTTGCAGGTGTCAATGTACCTGAAATATTTATTGGACTTGTAATATATATATTGATAGAAAAAGATGTTGGGATGTGTGTGGTTATTTTAACCGGGGACGCTGTCGAAATGTTAGGTTGTGACATTTGTGTGTAAATATTATGTGATGCTGTTGTCGATACGTTAGCTGCAAGAGTTGATGAAATATTAGTTGCATAAGGCACAGTCTCATTTGCAGGTGTCAATGTACCTGAAATATTTATTGGACTTGTAATAGATATATTGCTAGATGAAGATGTTGAGATACGAATTGTTGACACGGTAGAAACATTATCTGGCTCGCTCACACTTGAACCTTTAATTGGGGTGTGTGGGGCTATACTAACCGAGGACGCTGCCGAAATCTTAGGTTGTGTCATTGCTGTGGAAATATTTTGTAAAGCTGTTGTCGATATGTTAGCTGGGAATGTTGTGTAAAAAATATTAGTTGCATAAGGCACAGTCTCATTTGCAGGTGTAAATGTACCTGAAATATTTATTGGACTTGTAATTGATATATTGATAGGGGAGGATGTTGAGGTACGAATTGTTGACACGGTAGAAACACTACCGGGCTCGCTCACACTTGAACCCTTAATTGGGGTGTGTGTGGTTATACTAACCGGGGACGCTGCCGAAATCTTAGGTTGTGTCGTCATTGCTGTGGAAATATTTTGTAAAGCTGTTGTCGATATGTTAGCTGGGAAGGCTGTGTAAAAAATATTAATTGCATAAGGCACAGTCTCATTTGCAGGTGTAAATGTACCTGAACTATTTATTGGACTTGTAATTGATATATTGATAAGGGAGGATGTTGGGATACGAATTGTTGACACGGTAGAAACATTACCAGGCTCGCTCACACTTGAACCATTAATTGGGATGTGTGTGGTTATTTTAACCGGGGACGCTGTCGAAATGTTAGGTTGTGACATTTGTGTGTAAATATTATGTGAAGCTGTTGTCGATATGTTAGCTGCAAGAGTTGATGAAACATTAGTTGCATAAGGCACAGTCTCATTTGCAGGTGTCAATGTACCTGAACTATTTATTGGACTTGTAATAGATATATTGATAGGGGAGGATGTTGAGGTACGAATTGTTGACACGGTAGAAACACTACAGGGCTCGCTCACACTTGAACCCTTAATTGGTGTGTGTGTGGTTATACTAACCGGGGACGCGGTCGAAGTCTTAGGTTGTGTCATTGGTGTGGAAATATTTTGTAAAGCTGTTGTCGTTATGTTAGCTGGGAAGGTTGTGTAAAAAAGATTAGTTGCATAAGGCACAGTCTCATTTGCAGGTGTAAATGTACCTGAAATATTTATTGGACTTGTAATTGATATATTGTTAGGGGAGGATGTTGAGATATGAATTGTTGACCCGCTAGAAATACTACCTGGCTCGCTCACACTTGAACCATTAATTGGGATGTGTGTCGTTATAGTAACCAGGGATGCTGTCGAAATATTAGGTTGTAACATTGGTGTGGAAATATTATGTGAAGCTGTTATCGATATGTTAGCTGGGAAGGTTGAGTAAATATTAGATGCATAAGGCAGAGTCTCATTTGCAGGTGACAATGTACCTGAAATATTTATTGGATTTGCAATAGGTATATTGATAGGTGAAGATGTTGAGATACGAATTGTTGACACGGTAGAAACATTGCCGGGCTCGCTCACACTTGAACCATTAATTTGGGTGTGTGTGGTTATATTAATCGGGGACGCTGTCGAAATGTTAGGTTGTGACATTTGTGTGTAAATATTATGTGAAGCTGTTGTCGATATGTTAGCTGGAAGGGTTGATGAAATATTAGTTGCATAAGGCACAGTCTCATTTGCAGGTGTCAATGTACCTGAAATATTTATTGGACTTGTAATAGATACATTGATAGTGGAGGATGATGAAATATCAATTGTGGACAAGGTAGAAACATTACTGGGCTCGCTCACATTTGAACCATTAGTTGGGGTGTGTGTGGTTATACTAACCGGTGACGCTTTCGAAACCTTATAATTTGTCATTGGTGTGGAAAAATTATGTGAAGCTGTTGTCGATAAGTTAGATGGCAAGGTTGTGTAAATATTAGTTGCATAAGGCATAGTCTCATTTGCAGCTGTCAATGTACCTGAAATATTTATTGGACTTGTAATAGATATATTGATAGGGGAAGATGTTGAGATACGAATTGTTGACACGATAGAAATATTACCGGGCTCGCTCACACTTGAACCATTAATTGGGATGTGTGTGGTTATATTAACCGGGGACGCTGTCGAAATGTTAGGTTGTGACATTGGTGTGGAAATATTATGTGAAGCTGTTGTCGATATGTTAGCTGGGAAGTTTGTGTAAATATTAGTTGCATAAGGTACAGTCTCATTTGCAGGTGTCAATGGACCTGAAATATTTATTGGACTTGTAATAGATATATTGCTAGATAGAGATGTTGAGGTACGAATTGTTGACACGGTAGAAACATTACCTGGCTCGCTCACACTTGAACCATTAATTGGAGTGTGTGTGGTTATTTTAACCGGGGACGCTGTCGAAATGTTAGGTTGTGACATTTGTGTGTAAATATTATATGAAGCTGTTGTCGATATGTTAGCTGGAAGAGTTGATGAAATGTTAGTTGCATAAGGCACATTCTCATTTGCAGGTGTCAATGTACCTGAAATATTTATTGGACTTGTAATAGATATACTGCTAGATGAAGATGTTGAGATACGAATTGTTGACACGGTAGAAACATTACCTGGCTCGCTCACACTTGAACCAATAATTGGGGTGTGCGTAGTTATATTAACCGGGGACGCTGTCGAAATGTTAGGTTGTGACATTGGTGTGGACATATCATGTGACGCAGTTGTCGATACGTTAGCTGGGAAGGTTGTGTAAAAAATATTAGTTGCATAAGGCACAGTCTCGTTTGCAGGTGTAAATGTACCTGAAATATTTATTGGACTTGTAATTGATATATTGATAGGGGAGGATGTTGAGACATAAATTGTTGACACGCTAGAAACACTACCTGGCTCGCTCACACTTGAACCATTAATTGGGATGTGTGTGGTGATACTAACCGGGGACGCTGCCGAAATCTTAGGTTGTGTCATTGGTGTGGAAATATTTTGTAAAGCTGTTGTCGATATGTTAGCTGGGAAGGTTGTGTAAATATTAGTTGCATAAGGCACAGTTTCATTTGCAGGTGTCTCAGTATCTGAAATATTCATTGGACTTGTAATATATATATTGATAGGGGAAGATTTTGAGGTACGAATTGTTGACACGGTAGAAACACTACCGGGCTCGCTCACACTTGAACCCTTAATTGGGGTGTGTGTGGTTATACTAACCGGATACGCTGCCGAAATCTTAGGTTGTGTCATTGCTGTGGAAATATTTTGTAAAGCTGTTGTCGATATGTTAGCTGGGAAGGATTTGTAAAAAATATTAGTTGCATAAGGCACAGTCTCATTTGCAGGTGTAAATGTACCTGAAATATTTATTGGGCTTGTAATTGATATATTGATAGGGGAGGATCTTGAGATATGAATTGTTGACACGCTAGAAACACTACCTGGCTCGCTCACACTTGAACCATTAATTGGGATGTGTGTCGTTATACTAACCAGGGACGCTGTCGAAATATTAGGTTGTAACATTGGTGTGGAAATATTATGTGAAGCTGTTATCGATATGTTAGCTGGGAAGGTTGAGTAAATATTAGATGCATAAGGCAGAGTCTCATTTGCAGGTGTCAATGTACCTGAAATATTTATTGGATTTGCAATAGGTATATTGATAGGTGAAGATGTTGAGATACGAATTGTTGACACGGTAGAAACATTGCCGGGCTCGCTCACACGTGAACCATTAATTTGGGTGTGCGTGGTTATATTAACCGGTGACGCTGTCGAAATGTTAGGTTGTGACATTTGTGTGTAAATATTATGTGAAGCTGTTGTCGATATGTTAGCTGGAAGGGTTGATGAAATATTAGTTGCATAAGGCACAGTCTCATTTGCAAGTGTCAATGTACCTGAAATATTTATTGGACCTGTAATAGATACATTGATAGTGGAGGATGATGAAATACCAATTGTTGACAAGGTAGAAACATTACTGGGCTCGCTCACATTTGAACCATTAATTGGAGTGTGTGTGGTTATACTAACCGGTGACGCTTTCGAAACCTTATAATTTGTCATTGGTGTGGAAAAATTATGTGAAGCTGTTGTCGATATGTTAGCTGGGAAGGTTGTGAAAAAAATATTAGTTGCATAAGGCACAGTCTCATTTGCAGGTGTAAATGTACCTGAAATATTTATTGGACTTGTAATTGATATATTGATAGGGGAGGATGTTGAGACATGAATTGTTGACACGCTAGAAACACTACCTGGCTCGCTCATACTTGAACCATTAATTGGGATGTGTGTCGTTATACTAACCAGGGACGCTGTTGAAATATTAGGTTGTAACATTGGTGTGGAAATATTATATGAAGCTGTTGTCGATATGTTAGCTGGGAAGTTTGTGTAAATATTAGTTGCATAAGGCACAGTTTCATTTGCAGGTGTCTCAGCACCTGAAATATTCATTGGACTTGTAATATATATATTGATAGGGGAAGATGTTGAGGTACGAATTGTTGACACGGTAGAAACACTACCGGGCTCGCTCACACTTGAACCCTTAATTGGGGTGTGTGTGGTTATACTAACCGGGAACGCTGCCGAAATCTTAGGTTGTGTCATTGCTGTGGAAATATTTTGTAAAGCTGTTGTCGATATGTTAGCTGGGAAGGATTTGTAAAAAATATTAGTTGCATAAGGCACAGTCTCATTTGCAGGTGTAAATGTACCTGAAATATTTATTGGACTTGTAATTGATATATTGATAGGGGAGGATCTTGAGATATGAATTGTTGACACGCTAGAAACACTACCTGGCTCGCTCACACTTGAACCATTAATTGGGATGTGTGTCGTTATACTAACCAGGGACGCTGTCGAAATATTAGGTTGTAACATTGGTGTGGAAATATTATGTGAAGCTGTTATCGATATGTTAGCTGGGAAGGTTGAGTAAATATTAGATGCATAAGGCAGAGTCTCATTTGCAGGTGTCAATGTACCTGAAATATTTATTGGACTTGTAATATATATATTGATAGAAGAAGATGTAGGGATGTGTGTGGTTATTTTAACCGGGGACGCTGTCGAAATGTTAGGTTGTGACATTTGTGTGTAAATATTATGTGAAGCTGTTGTCGATATGTTAGCTGCAAGAGTTGATGAAATATTAGTTGCATAAGGCACAGTCTTATTTGCAGGTGTCAATGTACCTGAAATATTTATTGGACTTGTAATAGATATATTGCTAGATGAAGATGTTGAGTTACGAATTGTTGACACGGTAGAAACATTATCTGGCTCGCTCATACTTGAACCATTAATTGGGGTGTGTGTCGTTATACTAACCAGGGACGCTGTCGAAATATTAAGTTGTAACATTGGTGTGGAAATATTATGTGAAGCTGTTATCGATATGTTAGCTGGGAAGGTTGAGTAAATATTATATGCATAAGGCAGAGTCTCATTTGCAGGTGTCAATGTACCTGAAATATTTATTGGACTTGTAATATATATATTGATAGAAGAACATGTTGGGATGTGTGTGGTTATTTTAACCGGGGACGCTGTCGAAATGTTAGGTTGTGACATATGTGTGTAAATATTATGTGAAGCTGTTGACGATATGTTAGCTGGAAGGGTTGATGAAATATTAGTTGCATAAGGCACAGTCCCATTTGCAGGTGTCAATGTACCTGAAATATTTATTGGACCTGTAATAGATACATTGATAGTGGAGGATGATGAAATACCAATTGTTGACAAGGTAGAAACATTACTGGGCTCGCTCACATTTGAACCATTAATTGGGGTGTGTGTGGTTATACTAACCGGTGACGCTTTCGAAACCTTATAATTTGTCATTGGTGTGGAAAAATTGTGTGAAGCTGTTGTCGATAAGTTAGATGGATAGGTTGTGTAAATATTAGTTGCATAAGGCATAGTCTCATTTGCAGCTGTCAATGTACCTGAAATATTTATTGGACTTGTAATAGATATATCGATAGGGGAAGATGTTGAGATACGAATTGTTGACACGGTAGAAACATTACCGGGCTCGCTCACACTTGAACCATTAATTGGGATGTGTGTGGTTATATTAACCGGGGACGCTGTCGAAATGTTAGGTTGTGACATTGGTGTGGAAATATTGTGTGAAGCTTCTGTCGATATGTTAGCTGGAAGAGTTGTGTAAATATTAGTTGCATAAAGCACAGTCTCATTTGCAGATGTCAATGTACAAATATTTATTGGATTTGCAATAGGTATATTGATAGGTGAAGATGTTGAGATGCGAATTGTTGACACGGTAGAAACATTGCCGGGCTCGCTCACACTTGAACCATTAATTTGGGTGTGTGTGGTTATATTAACCGGGGACGCTGTCGAAATATTAGGTTGTGACATTTGTGTGTAAATATTATGTGAAGCTGTTGTCGATATGTTAGCTGGAAGGGTTGATGAAATATTAGTTGCATAAGGCACAGTCTCATTTGCAGGTGTCAATATACCTGAAATATTTATTGGATTTGCAATAGGTATATTGATAGGTGAAGATGTTGAGATACGAATTGTTGACACGGTAGAAACATTGCCGGGCTCGCTCACACTTGAACCATTAGTTGGGGTGTGTGTGGTTATACTAACCGGTGACGCTGTCGAAACCTTATAATTTGTCATTGGTGTGGAAATATTTTGTAAAGCTGTTGTCGTTATGTTAGCTGGGAAGGCTGTGTAAAAAATATTAGTTTCATAAGGCACAGTCTCATTTGCAGGTGTAAATGTACCTGAAATATTTATTGGACTTGTAATTGATATATTGTTAGGGGAGGATGTTGAGATATGAATTGTTGACCCGCTAGAAATACTACCTGGCTCGCTCACACTTGAACCATTAATTGGGATGTGTGTCGTTATAGTAACCAGGGATGCTGTCGAAATATTAGGTTGTAACATTGGTGTGGAAATATTATGTGAAGCTGTTATCGATATGTTAGCTGGGAAGGTTGAGTAAATATTAGATGCATAAGGCAGAGTCTCATTTGCAGGTGACAATGTACCTGAAATATTTATTGGATTTGCAATAGGTATATTGATAGGTGAAGATGTTGAGATACGAATTGTTGACACGGTAGAAACATTGCCGGGCTCGCTCACACTTGAACCATTAATTTGGGTGTGTGTGGTTATATTAACCGGGGACGCAGTCGAAATGTTAGGTTGTGACATTGGTGTGGAAATATTGTGTGAAGCTTTTGTCGATATGTTAGCTGGAAGAGTTGTGTAAATATTAGTTGCATAAAGCACAGTCTCATTTGCAGATGTCAATGTACCTGAAATATTTATTGGATTTGCAATAGGTATATTGATAGGTGAAGATGTTGAGATACGAATTGTTGACACGGTAGAAACATTGCCGGGCTCGCTCACACTTGAACCATTAATTTGGGTGTGTGTGGTTATATTAACCGGGGACGCTGTCGAAATGTTAGGTTGTGACATTTGTGTGTAAATATTATGTGAAGCTGTTGTCGATATGTTAGCTGGAAGGGTTGATGAAATATTAGTTGCATAAGGCACAGTCTCATTTGCAGGTGTCAATGTACCTGAAATATTTATTGGACTTGTAATAGATACATTGATAGTGGAGGATGATGAAATACCAATTGTTGACAAGGTAGAAACATTACTGGGCTCGCTCACATTTGAACCATTAGTTGGGGTGTGTGTGGTTATACTAACCGGTGACGCTTTCGAAACCTTATAATTTGTCATTGGTGTGGAAAAATTATGTGAAGCTGTTGTCGATAAGTTAGATGGAAAGGTTGTGTAAATATTAGTTGCATAAGGCATAGTCTCATTTGCAGCTGTCAATGTACCTGAAATATTTATTGGACTTGTAATAGATAAATTGATAGGGGAAGATGTTGAGATACGAATTGTTGACACGGTAGAAACATTACCGGGCTCGCTCATACTTGAACCATTAATTGGGATGGGTGTGGTTATATTAACCGGGGACGCTGTCGAAATGTTAGGTTGTGACATTGGTGTGGAAATATTATGTGAAGCTGTTGTCGATATGTTAGCTGGAAGAGTTGTGTAAATATTAGTTGCATAAAGCACAGTCTCATTTGCAGATGTAAATGTACCTGAAATATTTATTGGACTTGTAATAGATATATTGATATGGGAAGATGTTGAGATACGAATTGTTGACACAGTAGGAACACTACCTGGCTTGCTCTCACTTGAACCATTAATTGGGGTGTGTGTGGTTATATTAACCGGGGACGCTATCGAAATATTAGGTTGTGACATTTGTGTGTAAATATTATGTGAAGCTGTTGTCGATATGTTAGCTGGAAGAGTTGATGAAATATTAGTTGCATAAGGCACAGTCTCATTTGCAGATGTCAATGTACCTGAAATATTTATTGGACTTGTAATAGATATATTGATAGGGGAGGATGTTGAGATATGAATTGTTGACACGCTAGAAACACTACCTGGCTCGCTCACATTTGAACAATTAATTGGGATGTGTGTCGTTATACTAACCAGGGACGCTGTCGAAATATTAGGTTGTAACATTGGTGTGGAAATATTATATGAAGCTGTTGTCGATATGTTAGCTGCAAGAGTTGATGAAATATTAGTTGCATAAAGCACAGTCTCATTTGCAGATGTCAATGTACCTGAAATATTTATTGGATTTGCAATAGGTATATTGATAGGTGAAGATGTTGAGGTACGAATTGTTGACACGGTAGGAACACTACCGGGCTCGCTCACACTTGAACCCTTAATTGGGGTGTGTGTCGTTATACTAACCAGGGACGCTGTCGAAATATTAGGTTGTAACATTGGTGTGGAAATATTATATGAAGCTGTTGTCGATATGTTAGCTGCAAGAGTTGATGAAATATTAGTTGCATAAGGCACAGTCTCATTTGCAGGTGTCAATGTACCTGAAATATTTATTGAACTTGTAATAGATATATTGATATGGGAAGATGTTGAGATACGAATTGTTGACACAGTAGAAACACTACCTGGCTTGCTCTCACTTGAACCATTAATTGGGGTGTGTGTGGTTATATTAACCGGGGACGCTCTCGAAATGTTAGGTTGTGACATTTGTGTGTAAATATTATGTGAAGCTGTTGTCGATATGTTAGCTGGAAGAGTTGATGAAATATTAGTTGCATAAGGCACAGTCTCATTTGCAGATGTCAATGTACCTGAAATATTTATTGGACTTGTAATAGATATATTGATAGGGGAGGATGTTGAGATATGAATTGTTGACACGCTAGAAATACTACCTGGCTCGCTCACATTTGAACAATTAATTGGGATGTGTGTCGTTATACTAACCAGGGACGCTGTCGAAATATTAGGTTGTAACATTGGTGTGGAAATATTATATGAAGCTGTTGTCGATATGTTAGCTGCAAGAGTTGATGAAATATTAGTTGCATAAGGCACAGTCTCATTTGCAGATGTCAATGTACCTGAAATATTTATTGGACTTGTACTTGATATATTGATAGGGGAGGATGTTGAGATATGAATTGTTGACACGCTAGAAACTCTACCTGGCTCGCTCACCCTTGAACCATTAATTGGGATGTGTGTCGTTATACTAACCAGGGACGCTGTCGAAATATTAGGTTGTAACATTGGTGTGGAAATATTATATGAAGCTGTTGTTGATATGTTAGCTGGGAAGGTTGTATAAATATTAGTTGCATAAGGGACAGTTTCATTGGCAGGTGTCTCAGTAGCTGAAATATTCATTGGACTTGTAATATATATATTGATAGGGGAGGATGTTGAAATACGAATTGTTGACACGATAGAAACACTACCTGGCTCGCTCACACTTGAACCATTAATTGGGGTGTGTGTGGTTATTTTAACCGGGGACGCTGTCGAAATGATAGGTTGTGACATTTGTGTGTAAATATTATATGAAGCTGTTGTCGATATGTTAGCTGGAAGAGTTGATGAAATGTTAGTTGCATAATGCACAGTCTCATTTGCAGGTGTCAATGTACCTGAAATATTTATTGGACTTGTAATAGATATATTGCTAGATGAAGATGTTGAGATACAAATTGTTGACACGGTAGAAACATTACCTGGCTCGCTCACACTTGAACCAATAATTGGAGTGTGTGTGGTTATATTAACCGGGGACGCTGTCGAAATGTTAGGTTGTGACATTGGTGTGGAAATATCATGTGACGCAGTTGTCGATACGTTAGCTGGAAAGGTTGTGTAAATATTAGTTGAATAAGTCACAGTCTCATTTGCAGGTGTCAATGTACCTGCAATATTTATTGGACTTGTAATAGATATATTGATAGGGGAAGATGTTGAGGTACGAATTGTTGACACGGTAGAAATACTACCGGGCTCGCTCACACTTGAACCCTTAATTGGGGTGTGTGTGGTTATACTAACCGAGGACGCTGCCGAAATCTTAGGTTGTGTCATTGCTGTGGAAATATTTTGTAAAGCTGTTGTCGATATGTTAGCTGGGAAGGTTGTGTAAAAAATATTAGTTGCATAAGGCACAGTCTCATTTGCAGGTGTAAATGTACCTGAAATATTTATTGGACTTGTAATTGATATATTGATAGGGGAGGATGTTGAGGTACGAATTGTTGACACGGTAGAAACACTACCGGGCTCGCTCACACTTGAACCCTTAATTGGGGTGTGTGTGGTGATACTAACCGGGGACGCTGCCGAAATCTTAGGTTGTGTCATTGGTGTGGAAATATTGTGTGAAGCTTTTGTCGATATGTTAGCTGGAAGAGTTGTGTAAATATTAGTTGCATAAAGCACAGTCTCATTTGCAGATGTCAATGTACCTGAAATATTTATTGGACTTGTAATAGATATATTGATATGGGATGATGTTGAGATACGAATTGTTGACAAAGTAGAAACACTACCTGGCTCGCTCTCATTTGAACCATTAATTGGGGTGTGTGTGGTTATATTAACCGGGGACGATATCGAAATGTTCGGTTGTGACATTTGTGTGTAAATATTATGTGAAGCTGTCGTCGATATGTTAGCTGGGAAGTTTGTGTAAATATTAGTTGCATAAGGCACAGTCTCATTTGCAGGTGTCAATGTACCTGAAATATTTATTGGACTTGTAATATATATATTGATAGAAAAAGATGTTGGGATGTGTGTGGTTATTTTAACCGGGGACGCTGTCGAAATGTTAGGTTGTGACATTTGTGTGTAAATATTATGTGAAGCTGTTGTCGATACGTTAGCTGCAAGAGTTGATGAAATATTAGTTGCATAAGGCACAGTCTCATTTGCAGGTGTCAATGTACCTGAAATATTTATTGGACTTGTAATAGATATATTGCTAGATGAAGATGTTGAGATACGAATTGTTGACACGGTAGAAACATTATCTGGCTCGCTCACACTTGAACCCTTAATTGGGGTGTGTGTGGCTATACTAACCGAGGACGCTGCCGAAATCTTAGGTTGTGTCGTCATTGCTGTGGAAATATTTTGTAAAGCTGTTGTCGATATGTTAGCTGGGAAGGCTGTGTAAAAAATATTAATTGCATAAGGCACAGTCTCATTTGCAGGTGTAAATGTACCTGAAATATTTATTGGACTTGTAATTGATATATTGATAAGGGAGGATGTTGGGATACGAATTGTTGACACGGTAGAAACATTACCAGGCTCGCTCACACTTGAACCATTAATTGGGATGTGTGTGGTTATTTTAACCGGGGACGCTGTCGAAATGTTAGGTTGTGACATTTGTGTGTAAATATTATGTGAAGCTGTTGTCGATATGTTAGCTGCAAGAGTTGATGAAACATTAGTTGCATAAGGCACAGTCTCATTTGCAGGTGTCAATGTACCTGAACTATTTATTGGACTTGTAATAGATATATTGATAGGGGAGGATGTTGAGGTACGAATTGCTGACACGGTAGAAACACTGCCGGGCTCGCTCACACTTGAACCCTTAATTGGGGTGTGTGTGGTGATACTAACCGGGGACGCTGCCGAAATCTTAGGTTGTGTCATTGGTGTGGAAATATTTTGTAAAGCTGTTGTCGATATGTTAGCTGGGAAGGTTGTGTAAAAAATATTAGTTGCATAAGGAACAGTCTCATTTGCAGGTGTAAATGTACCTGAAATATTGATTGGACTTGTAATTGATATATTGATAGGGGAGGATGTTGAGATATGAATTGTTGACACGCTAGAAACACTACCGGGCTCGCTCACACTTGAACCCTTAATTGGGGTGTGTGTGGTGATACTAACCGGGGACGCTGCCGAAATCTGAGGTTGTGTCATTGGTGTGGAAATATTTTGTAAAGCTGTTGTCGATATGTTAGCTGGGAAGGTTGTGTAAAAAATATTAGTTGCATAAGGCACAGTCTCATTTGCAGGTGTAAATGTACCTGAAATATTTATTGGACTTGTAATTGATATATTGATAGGGGAGGATGTTGAGATATGAATTGTTGACACGCTAGAAACACTACCTGGCTCGCTCACACTTGAACCATTAATTGGGATGTGTGTCGTTATACTAACCAGGGACGCTGTCGAAATATTAGGTTGTAACATTGGTGTGGAAATATTATATGAAGCTGTTGTCGATATGTTAGCTGGGAAGGTTGTGTAAATATTAGCTGCATAAGGCACAGTTTCATTTGCAGGTGTCTCAGTACCTGAAATATTCATTGGACTTGTAATATATATATTGATAGGGGAAGATGTTGAGGTACGAATTGTTGACACTGCAGAAACATTACCGGGCTCGCTTACACTTGATCCACTAATTGGGGTGTATGTGGTAATATTAACCGGGGACGCTGTCGAAATGGAAGTTTGTGACATTGGTGTGGAAATATCATGTGAAGCTATTGTCGATATGTTTGCTGGAAAGGTTGTGTAAATATAAGTTGCATAAGGCACAGTTTCACTTGCAGGTGTCAATGTACCTGACATATTTGGAATTGTAATAGATATATTGATAGGGGAGGATGTTGAAATACGAATTGTTGACACGCTAGAAACACTACCTGGCTCGCTCACACTTGAACCATTAATTGGGGTGTGTGTCGTTATACTAACCAGGGACACTGTCGAAATATTAGGTTGTAACATTGGTGTGGAAATATTATGTGAAGCTGTTGTCGATATGTTAGCTGGGAAGTTTGTGTAAATATTAGTTGCATAAGGCACAGTCTCATTTGCAGGTGTCAAAGTACCTGAAATATTTATTGGACTTGTAATGGATATATTGATAGGGGAGGATGTTGAAATACGAATTGTTGACACGGTAGAAACACTACCTGGCTCGCTCACACTTGAACCCTTAATTGGGGTGTGTGTGGCTATACTAACCGAGGACGCTGCCGAAATCTTAGGTTGTGTCGTCATTGCTGTGGAAATATTTTGTAAAGCTGTTGTCGATATGTTAGCTGGGAAGGCTGTGTAAAAAATATTAATTGCATAAGGCACAGTCTCATTTGCAGGTGTAAATGTACCTGAAATATTTATTGGACTTGTAATTGATATATTGATAAGGGAGGATGTTGGGATACGAATTGTTGACACGGTAGAAACATTACCAGGCTCGCTCACACTTGAACCATTAATTGGGATGTGTGTGGTTATTTTAACCGGGGACGCTGTCGAAATGTTAGGTTGTGACATTTGTGTGTAAATATTATGTGAAGCTGTTGTCGATATGTTAACTGCAAGAGTTGATGAAACATTAGTTGCATAAGGCACAGTCTCATTTGCAGGTGTCAATGTACCTGAACTATTTATTGGACTTGTAATAGATATATTGATAGGGGAGGATGTTGAGGTACGAATTGCTGACACGGTAGAAACACTGCCGGGCTCGCTCACACTTGAACCCTTAATTGGGGTGTGTGTGGTGATACTAACCGGGGACGCTGCCGAAATCTTAGGTTGTGTCATTGGTGTGGAAATATTTTGTAAAGCTGTTGTCGATATGTTAGCTGGGAAGGTTGTGTAAAAAATATTAGTTGCATAAGGAACAGTCTCATTTGCAGGTGTAAATGTACCTGAAATATTTATTGGACTTGTAATTGAT
Organism: Barypeithes pellucidus; assembly: GCA_963991005.1. Lineage (NCBI taxonomy): Eukaryota > Metazoa > Arthropoda > Insecta > Coleoptera > Curculionidae > Barypeithes > Barypeithes pellucidus. Next base: position 52,648,820 of record OZ022556.1, read on the forward strand.
ATATTGATAGGGGAGGATGTTGAGATATGAATTGTTGACACGCTAGAAACACTACCGGGCTCGCTCACACTTGAACCCTTAATTGGGGTGTGTGTGGTGATACTAACCGGGGACGCTGCCGAAATCTGAGGTTGTGTCATTGGTGTGGAAATATTTTGTAAAGCTGTTGTCGATATGTTAGCTGGGAAGGTTGTGTAAAAAATATTAGTTGCATAAGGCACAGTCTCATTTGCAGGTGTAAATGTACCTGAAATATTTATTGGACTTGTAATTGATATATTGATAGGGGAGGATGTTGAGATATGAATTGTTGACACGCTAGAAACACTACCTGGCTCGCTCACACTTGAACCATTAATTGGGATGTGTGTCGTTATACTCACCAGGGACGCTGTCGAAATATTAGGTTGTAACATTGGTGTGGAAATATTATATGAAGCTGTTGTCGATATGTTAGCTGGGAAGGTTGTGTAAATATTAGCTGCATAAGGCACAGTTTCATTTGCAGGTGTCTCAGTACCTGAAATATTCATTGGACTTGTAATATATATATTGATAGGGGAAGATGTTGAGGTACGAATTGTTGACACTGCAGAAACATTACCGGGCTCGCTTACACTTGATCCACTAATTGGGGTGTATGTGGTAATATTAACCGGGGACGCTGTCGAAATGGAAGTTTGTGACATTGGTGTGGAAATATCATGTGAAGCTATTGTCGATATGTTTGCTGGAAAGGTTGTGTAAATATAAGTTGCATAAGGCACAGTTTCACTTGCAGGTGTCAATGTACCTGACATATTTGGAATTGTAATAGATATATTGATAGGGGAGGATGTTGAAATACGAATTGTTGACACGCTAGAAACACTACCTGGCTCGCTCACACTTGAACCATTAATTGGGGTGTGTGTCGTTATACTAACCAGGGACACTGTCGAAATATTAGGTTGTAACATTGGTGTGGAAATATTATGTGAAGCTGTTGTCGATATGTTAGCTGGGAAGTTTGTGTAAATATTAGTTGCATAAGGCACAGTCTCATTTGCAGGTGTCAAAGTACCTGAAATATTTATTGGACTTGTAATGGATATATTGATAGGGGAGGATGTTGAAATACGAATTGTTGACACGGTAGAAACACTACCTGGCTCGCTCACACTTGAACCATTAATTGGGGTGTGTGTTGTTATATTAACCGTGGATGCTGTCGAAATGTTAGGTTGTGACATTTTTGTGGAATTATTATGTGAAGCTGTTGTCGATATGTTAGCTGGGAAAGATGTGTAAATATTAGATGCATAAGGCACAGTCTCATTTGCAGATGTCAATGAACCTGAAATATTTATTGGACTTGTAATGGATATATTGATAGGGGAGGATGTTGAAATACGAATTGTTGACACGGTAGAAACACTACCTGGCTCGCTCACACTTGAACCATTAATTGGGATGTGTGTGGTTATTTTAACCGGGGACGCTGTCGAAATGTTAGGTTGTGACATTTGTGTGTAAATATTATGTGAAGCTGTTGTCGATATGTTAGCTGCAAGAGTTGATGAAACATTAGTTGCATAAGGCACAGTCTCATTTGCAGGTGTCAATGTACCTGAACTATTTATTGGACTTGTAATAGATATATTGATAGGGGAGGATGTTGAGGTACGAATTGCTGACACGGTAGAAACACTGCCGGGCTCGCTCACACTTGAACCCTTAATTGGGGTGTGTGTGGTGATACTAACCGGGGACGCTGCCGAAATCTTAGGTTGTGTCATTGGTGTGGAAATATTTTGTAAAGCTGTTGTCGATATGTTAGCTGGGAAGGTTGTGTAAAAAATATTAGTTGCATAAGGAACAGTCTCATTTGCAGGTGTAAATGTACCTGAAATATTTATTGGACTTGTAATTGATATATTGATAGGGGAGGATGTTGAGATATGAATTGTTGACACGCTAGAAACACTACCGGGCTCGCTCACACTTGAACCCTTAATTGGGGTGTGTGTGGTGATACTAACCGGGGACGCTGCCGAAATCTGAGGTTGTGTCATTGGTGTGGAAATATTTTGTAAAGCTGTTGTCGATATGTTAGCTGGGAAGGTTGTGTAAAAAATATTAGTTGCATAAGGCACAGTCTCATTTGCAGGTGTAAATGTACCTGAAATATTTATTGGACTTGTAATTGATATATTGATAGGGGAGGATGTTGAGATATGAATTGTTGACACGCTAGAAACACTACCTGGCTCGCTCACACTTGAACCATTAATTGGGATGTGTGTCGTTATACTAACCAGGGACGCTGTCGAAATATTAGGTTGTAACATTGGTGTGGAAATATTATATGAAGCTGTTGTCGATATGTTAGCTGGGAAGGTTGTGTAAATATTAGCTGCATAAGGCACAGTTTCATTTGCAGGTGTCTCAGTACCTGAAATATTCATTGGACTTGTAATATATATATTGATAGGGGAAGATGTTGAGGTACGAATTGTTGACACTGCAGAAACATTACCGGGCTCGCTTACACTTGATCCACTAATTGGGGTGTATGTGGTAATATTAACCGGGGACGCTGTCGAAATGGAAGTTTGTGACATTGGTGTGGAAATATCATGTGAAGCTATTGTCGATATGTTTGCTGGAAAGGTTGTGTAAATATAAGTTGCATAAGGCACAGTTTCACTTGCAGGTGTCAATGTACCTGACATATTTGGAATTGTAATAGATATATTGATAGGGGAGGATGTTGAAATACGAATTGTTGACACGCTAGAAACACTACCTGGCTCGCTCACACTTGAACCATTAATTGGGGTGTGTGTCGTTATACTAACCAGGGACACTGTCGAAATATTAGGTTGTAACATTGGTGTGGAAATATTATGTGAAGCTGTTGTCGATATGTTAGCTGGGAAGTTTGTGTAAATATTAGTTGCATAAGGCACAGTCTCATTTGCAGGTGTCAAAGTACCTGAAATATTTATTGGACTTGTAATGGATATATTGATAGGGGAGGATGTTGAAATACGAATTGTTGACACGGTAGAAACACTACCTGGCTCGCTCACACTTGAACCCTTAATTGGGGTGTGTGTGGCTATACTAACCGAGGACGCTGCCGAAATCTTAGGTTGTGTCGTCATTGCTGTGGAAATATTTTGTAAAGCTGTTGTCGATATGTTAGCTGGGAAGGCTGTGTGAAAAATATTAATTGCATAAGGCACAGTCTCATTTGCAGGTGTAAATGTACCTGAAATATTTATTGGACTTGTAATTGATATATTGATAAGGGAGGATGTTGGGATACGAATTGTTGACACGGTAGAAACATTACCAGGCTCGCTCACACTTGAACCATTAATTGGGATGTGTGTGGTTATTTTAACCGGGGACGCTGTCGAAATGTTAGGTTGTGACATTTGTGTGTAAATATTATGTGAAGCTGTTGTCGATATGTTAACTGCAAGAGTTGATGAAACATTAGTTGCATAAGGCACAGTCTCATTTGCAGGTGTCAATGTACCTGAACTATTTATTGGACTTGTAATAGATATATTGATAGGGGAGGATGTTGAGGTACGAATTGCTGACACGGTAGAAACACTGCCGGGCTCGCTCACACTTGAACCCTTAATTGGGGTGTGTGTGGTGATACTAACCGGGGACGCTGCCGAAATCTTAGGTTGTGTCATTGGTGTGGAAATATTTTGTAAAGCTGTTGTCGATATGTTAGCTGGGAAGGTTGTGTAAAAAATATTAGTTGCATAAGGAACAGTCTCATTTGCAGGTGTAAATGTACCTGAAATATTTATTGGACTTGTAATTGATATATTGATAGGGGAGGATGTTGAGATATGAATTGTTGACACGCTAGAAACACTACCGGGCTCGCTCACACTTGAACCCTTAATTGGGGTGTGTGTGGTGATACTAACCGGGGACGCTGCCGAAATCTGAGGTTGTGTCATTGGTGTGGAAATATTTTGTAAAGCTGTTGTCGATATGTTAGCTGGGAAGGTTGTGTAAAAAATATTAGTTGCATAAGGCACAGTCTCATTTGCAGGTGTAAATGTACCTGAAATATTTATTGGACTTGTAATTGATATATTGATAGGGGAGGATGTTGAGATATGAATTGTTGACACGCTAGAAACACTACCTGGCTCGCTCACACTTGAACCATTAATTGGGATGTGTGTCGTTATACTAACCAGGGACGCTGTCGAAATATTAGGTTGTAACATTGGTGTGGAAATATTATATGAAGCTGTTGTCGATATGTTAGCTGGGAAGGTTGTGTAAATATTAGCTGCATAAGGCACAGTTTCATTTGCAGGTGTCTCAGTACCTGAAATATTCATTGGACTTGTAATATATATATTGATAGGGGAAGATGTTGAGGTACGAATTGTTGACACTGCAGAAACATTACCGGGCTCGCTTACACTTGATCCACTAATTGGGGTGTATGTGGTAATATTAACCGGGGACGCTGTCGAAATGGAAGTTTGTGACATTGGTGTGGAAATATCATGTGAAGCTATTGTCGATATGTTTGCTGGAAAGGTTGTGTAAATATAAGTTGCATAAGGCACAGTTTCACTTGCAGGTGTCAATGTACCTGACATATTTGGAATTGTAATAGATATATTGATAGGGGAGGATGTTGAAATACGAATTGTTGACACGCTAGAAACACTACCTGGCTCGCTCACACTTGAACCATTAATTGGGGTGTGTGTCGTTATACTAACCAGGGACACTGTCGAAATATTAGGTTGTAACATTGGTGTGGAAATATTATGTGAAGCTGTTGTCGATATGTTAGCTGGGAAGTTTGTGTAAATATTAGTTGCATAAGGCACAGTCTCATTTGCAGGTGTCAAAGTACCTGAAATATTTATTGGACTTGTAATGGATATATTGATAGGGGAGGATGTTGAAATACGAATTGTTGACACGGTAGAAACACTACCTGGCTCGCTCACACTTGAACCATTAATTGGGGTGTGTGTTGTTATATTAACCGTGGATGCTGTCGAAATGTTAGGTTGTGACATTTTTGTGGAATTATTATGTGAAGCTGTTGTCGATATGTTAGCTGGGAAAGATGTGTAAATATTAGATGCATAAGGCACAGTCTCATTTGCAGATGTCAATGAACCTGAAATATTTATTGGAATTGTAATAGATATATTGATAGGGGAAGATGTTGAGATACGAATTGTTGACACGGTAGAAACATTATCGGGCTCGCTCACACTTGAACCATTAATTGAGGTGTGTGTGGTTATATTAACCGGGGACGCTGTCGAAATGTTAGGTTGTGACATTTGTGTGTAAATATTATGTGAAGCTGTTGTCGATCTGTTAGCTGGAAGAGTTGATGAAATATTACTTGCATAAGGCACAGTCTCATTTGCAGGTGTCAATGTACCTGAAATATTTATTGGACTTGTAATAGATATATTGCTAGATGAAGATGTTGAGATACGAATTGTTGACACGGTAGAAATATTACCTGGCTCGCTCACACTTGAACCAATAATTGGGGTGTGTGTTGTTATATTTACCGGGGACGCTGTCGAAATATTAGGTTGTAACATTGGTGTGGAAATATTATATGAAGCTGTTGTCGATATGTTAGCTGGGAAGGTTGTGTAAATATTCGTTGCATAAGGCACAGATTCATTTGCAGGTGTCTCAGTACCTGAAATATTCATTGGACTTGTAATATATATATTGACAGGGGAAGATATTGAGGTACGAATTGTTGACACGGCAGAAACATTACCGGGCTCGGTTACACTTGATCCACTAATTGGGGTGTATGTGGTTATTTTAACCGGGGACGCTGTCGAAATGTTAGGTTGTGACATTGGTGTGGAAATATCATGTGAAGCTATTGTCGATATGTTTGCTGGAAAGGTTGTGTAAATATAAGTTGCATAAGGCACAGTCTTACTTGCAGGTGTCAATGTATCTGAAATATTTAGAATTGTAATAGATATATTGATAGGGGAGGATGTTGAAATACGAATTGTTGACACGCTAGAAACACTACTTGGCTCGCTCACACTTGAACCATTAATTGGGATGTGTCTCGTTATATTAACCGGGGAGGCTGTCGAAATGTTAGGTTGTGACATTTGTATGTAAATATTATGTGAAGCTGTTGTCCATATGTTAGCTGGAAGAGTTGATGAAATATTAGTTGCATAAGGCACAGTCTCATTTGCAGGTGTCAATGTACCTGAAATATTTATGGGATTTGCAATAGGTATATTGATAGGTGAAGATGTTAACATACGAATAGTTGACGATATGTTAACTGGAAGAGTTGTTGAAATATTCGTTGCATAAGGCAGAGTCTCATTTGCAGGTGTCAATGAACCTGAAATATTTATTGGAATTGTAATAGATATATTGATAGGGGAAGATGTTGAGATACGAATTGTTGACAAGGTAGAAACATTACCGGGCTCGCTCACACTTGAACCATTAATTTGGGTGTGTGTTGTTATATTAACCGGGGACGCTGTCGAAATGTTAGGTTGTGACATTTGTGTGTAAATATTATGTGAAGCTGTTGTCGATATGTTAGCTGGAAGAGTTGATGAAATATTAGTTGCATAAGGCACAGTCTCATTTGCAGGTGTCAATGTACATGAAATATTTATTGGACTTGTAATAGATATATTGATAGTGGATGAAAATGAAATACCAATTGTTGACACGGTAGAAACATTACTAGGCTCGCTCACACTTGAAATATTAATTGAGGTGTTTGTGGTTATATTAACCGGAAAGGTTGTCGAAATCTTAGGTTGTGACATTGGTGTGGAAATATTGTATGAAGCTTTTGTCGATATGTTAGCTGGAAGAGTTGTGTAAATATTAGTTGCATAAAGCACAGTCTCATTTGCAGATGTCAATGTACCTGAAATATTTATTGGACTTGTAATAGATATATTGATAGTGGAGGATGATGAAATACCAATTGTTGACACGGTAGAAACATTACTGGGCTCGCTCGCATTTGAACCATTAATTGGGGTGTGTGTGGTTATACTAACCGGTGACGCTTTCGAAACCTTATAATTTGTCATTGGTGTGGAAAAATTATGTGAAGCTGTTGTCGATATGTTAGATGGAAAGGTTGTGTAAATATTAGTTGCATAAGGCACAGTCTCATTTGCAGGTGTCAATGTACCTGAAATATTTATTGGACTTGTAATAGATATATTGATAGAGGAAGATGTTGGGATACGAATTGTTGACACGGTAGAAACATTACAGGGCTCGCTCACACTTGAACCTTTAATTGGGGTGTGTGTGGTTATTTTAACCGTTGACGCTGTCGAAATGTTAGGTTGTGACATTTGTGTGTAAATATTATGTGAAGCTGTGGTCGATATGTTAGCTGGAAGCGTTGATGAAATATTAGTTGCATAAGGCACAGTCTCATTTGCAGGTGTCAATGTACCTGAAATATTTATTGGACTTGTAATAGATATATTGATAGTGGAGGATGATGAAATACCAATTGTTGACACGGTAGAAACATTACTGGGCTCGCTCACATTTGAACCATTAATTGGTGTGTGTGTGGTTATACTAACCGGTGACGCTTTCGAAACCTTATAATTTGTCATTGGAGTGGAAAATTTATGTGAAGCTGTTGTCGATATGTTAGATGGAAAGGTTGTGTAAATATTAGTTGCATAAGGCACAGTCTCATTTGCAGGTGTCAATGTACCTGAAATATTTATTGGACTTGTAATAGATATATTGATAGAGGAAGATGTTGGGATACGAATTTTTGACACGGTAGAAACATTACAGGGCTCACTCACACTTGAACCATTAATAGGGGTGTGTGTGGTTATTTTAACCGTTGACGCTGTCGAAATGTTAGGTTGTGACCTTTGTGTGTAAATATTATGTGAAGCTGTGGTCGATATGGTAGCTGGAAGGGTTGATGAAATATTAGTTGCATAAGGCACAGTCTCATTTGCAGGTGTACCTGAAATATTTATTGGACTTGTAATGGATATATTGATAGTTGAAGATGTTGAGGTACGAATTGTTGACACGGTAGAATCACTACCGGGCTCGCTCACACTTGAACCCTTAATTGGGGTGTGTGTGGTTATACTAACCGGGGATGCTATCGAAATCTTAGGTTGTGTCATGGGTGTGGAAATATTATGTGAAGCAGCTGTTGTCGATATGTTAGCTTGAAATGTTGTGTAAATATTAGTTGCATAAGGCACAGTCTCATTTACAGGTGTCAATGTACCTGAAATATTTAATGTACTTGTAATAGATATAATGATAGGGGAGGATGTTGAAATACGAAATGTTGACACGCTAGAAACACTACTTGGCTCGCTCACACTTGAACCATTAATTAGGGTGTGTGTCGTTATACTAACCAGGGACGCTGTCGAAATATTAGGTTGTAACATTGGTGTGGAAATATTATATGAAGCTGTTGTCGATATGTTAGCTGGGAAGGTTGAGTAAATATTAGATGCATAAGGCACAGTCTCATTTGCAGGTGTCAATGTACCTGAAATATTTATTGGATTTGCAATAGGTATATTAATAGGTGAAGATGTTAACATACGAATAGTTGACGATATGTTAACTGGAAGAGTTGTTGAAATATTAGTTGCATAAGGCAGAGTCTCATTTGCAGGTGTCAATGAACCTGAAATATTTATTGGAGTTGTAATAAATATATTGATAGGGGTTGATGTTGAGATACGAATTGTTGACACGGTAGGAACATTAGCGGGCTCGCTCACACTTGAACCATTAATTTGGGTGTGTGTGGTTATATTAACCGGGGACGCTGTGGAAATGTTACGTTGTGACATTTGTGTGTAAATATTATGTGAAGCTGTTGTCGATATGTTAGCTGGAAGAGTTGATGAAATATTAGTTGCATAAGGCACAGTCTCATTTGCAGTTGTCAATGTACCTGAAATATTTATTGGACTTGTAATAAATATATTGATAGGGGTTGATGTTGAGATACGAATTGTTGACACGGTAGGAACATTAGCGGGCTCGCTCACACTTGAACCATTAATTTGGGTGTGTGTGGTTATATTAACCGGGGACGCTGTGGAAATGTTACGTTGTGACATTTGTGTGTAAATATTATGTGAAGCTGTTGTCGATATGTTAGCTGGAAGAGTTGATGAAATATTAGTTGCATAAAGCACAGTCTCATTTGCAGGTGTCAATGTACCTGAAATATTTATTGGACTTTTAATAGATATATTGATAGAGGAAGATGTTGGGATACGAATTGTTGACACTGTAGAAACATTACCGGGCTTGCTCACACTTGAACCATTAATTGGGGTGCGTGTGGTTATTTTAACCGGGGACGCTGTAGAAATGTTAGGTTGTGACATTTGTGTGTAAATATTATGTGAAGCTGTTGTCGATATGTTAGCTGGAAGAGTTGATGAAATATTAGTTGCATAAGGCACAGTCTCATTTGCAGTTGTCAATGTACCTGAAATATTTATTGGACTTGTAATAGATATATTGATAGGGGAAGATGTTGAGGTACGAATTGTTGACACGGTAGAAACACTACCGGGCACGCTCACACTTGAACCCTTAGTTGGGGTGTGTGTGGTTATACTAACCGGGGACGCTGTCGAAATCTTAGGTTGTGTGATTGGTGTGGAAATATTTTGTAAAGCCGTTGTCGATATGTTGGCTGGGAAGGTTGTGTAAAAAACATTAGTTGCATAAGGCACAGTCTCATTTGCAGGTGTAAATATACCTGAAATATTTATTGGACTTGTAATAGATATATTGATAGGGGAGGATGTTGAGATATGAATTGTTGATACCCTAGAAACACTACGTGGCCCGCTCACACTTGAACCATTAATTGGGGTGTGTGTCGTTATACTAACCGGGGACGCTGTCGAAATCTTAGGTTGTGTCATTGGTGTGGAAATATTTTGTAAAGCTGTTGTCGATATGTTAGCTGGGAAGGTTGTGTAAATATTAGTTGCATAAGGCACAGTCTCATTTGCAGGTGTCAATGTACCTGAAATATTTATTGGACTTGTAATAGATATATTGATAGAGGAAGATGTTGGGATACGAATTGTTGACACTGTAGAAACAATACCTGGCTCACTCACACTTGAACCATTAATTGGGTTGTGTGTCGTTATACTAACCAGGGACGCTGTCGAAATATTAGGTTGTAACATTGGTGTGGAAATATTATGTGAAGCTGTTGTCGATATGTTAGCTGGGAAGGTTGAGTAAATATTAGATGCATAAGGCACAGTCTCATTTGCAGGTGTCAATGTACCTGCAATATTTATTGGATTTGCAATAGGTATATTAATAGGTGAAGATGTTAACATACGAATAGTTGACGATATGTTAACTGGAAGAGTTGTTGAAATATTAGTTGCATAAGGCAGAGTCTCATTTGCAGGTGTCAATGAACCTGAAATATTTATTGGAGTTGTAATAAATATATTGATAGGGGTTGATGTTGAGATACGAATTGTTGACACGGTAGGAACATTAGCGGGCTCGCTCACACTTGAACCATTAATTTGGGTGTGTGTGGTTATATTAACCGGGGACGCTGTCGAAATGTTACGTTGTGACATTTGTGTGTAAATATTATGTGAAGCTGTTGTCGATATGTTAGCTGGAAGAGTTGATGAAATATTAGTTGCATAAGGCACAGTCTCATTTGCAGGTGTCAATGTACATGAAATATTTATTGGACTTGTAATAGATATATTGATAGTGTATGATGCTGAAATACCAATTGTTGACACGGTAGAAACATTACTGGGCTCGCTCACACTTGAAATATTAATTGGGGTGTTTGTGGTTATATTAACCGGGAAGGCTGTCGAAATCTTAGGTTGTGACATTGGTGTGGAAATATTGTATGAAGCTTTTGTCGATATGTTAGCTGGAAGAGTTGTGTAAATATTAGTTGCATAAAGCACAGTCTCATTTGCAGATGTCAATGTACCTGAAATATTTATTGGACTTGTAATAGATATATTGATAGTGGAGGATGATGAAATACCAATTGTTGACACGGTAGAAACATTACTGGGCTCGCTCGCATTTGAACCATTAATTGGGGTGTGTGTGGTTATACTAACCGGTGACGCTTTCGAAACCTTATAATTTGTCATTGGTGTGGAAAAATTATGTGAAGCTGTTGTCGATATGTTAGATGGAAAGGTTGTGTAAATATTAGTTGCATAAGGCACAGTCTCATTTGCAGGTGTCAATGTACCTGAAATATTTATTGGACTTGTAATAGATATATTGATAGAGGAAGATGTTGGGATACGAATTGTTGACACTGTAGAAACTTTACCGGGCTCGCTCACACTTGAACCATTAATTGGGGTGTGTGTGGTTATTTTAAGCGGGGACGCTGTAGAAATGTTAGGTTGTGACATTTGTGTGTAAATATTATGTGAAGCTGTTGTCGATATGTTAGCTGGAAGAGTTGATGAAATATTAGTTGCATAAGGCACAGTCTCATTTGCAGTTGTCAATGTACCTGAAATATTTATTGGACTTGTAATAGATATATTGATAGAGGAAGATGTTGGGATACGAATTGTTGACACGGTAGAAACATTACAGGGCTCGCTCACACTTGAACCATTAATTGGGGTGTGTGTGGTTATTTTAACCGTTGACGCTGTCGAAATGTTAGGTTGTGACATTTGTGTGTAAATATTATGTGAAGCTGTGGTCGATATGTTAGCTGGAAGAGTTGATGAAATATTAGTTGCATAAGGCACAGTCTCATTTGCAGGTGTCAATGTACCTGAAATATTTATTGGACTTGTAATAGATATATTGATAGTGGAGGATGATGAAATACCAATTGTTGACACGGTAGAAACATTACTGGGCTCGCTCACATTTGAACCATTAATTGGTGTGTGTGTGGTTATACTAACCGGTGACGCTTTCGAAACCTTATAATTTGTCATTGGAGTGGAAAATTTATGTGAAGCTGTTGTCGATATGTTAGATGGAAAGGTTGTGTAAATATTAGTTGCATAAGGCACAGTCTCATTTGCAGGTGTCAATGTACCTGAAATATTTATTGGACTTGTAATAGATATATTGATAGAGGAAGATGTTGGGATACGAATTTTTGACACGGTAGAAACATTACAGGGCTCACTCACACTTGAACCATTAATAGGGGTGTGTGTGGTTATTTTAACCGTTGACGCTGTCGAAATGTTAGGTTGTGACCTTTGTGTGTAAATATTATGTGAAGCTGTGGTCGATATGGTAGCTGGAAGGGTTGATGAAATATTAGTTGCATAAGGCACAGTCTCATTTGCAGGTGTACCTGAAATATTTATTGGACTTGTAATGGATATATTGATAGTTGAAGATGTTGAGGTACGAATTGTTGACACGGTAGAATCACTACCGGGCTCGCTCACACTTGAACCCTTAATTGGGGTGTGTGTGGTTATACTAACCGGGGATGCTATCGAAATCTTAGGTTGTGTCATGGGTGTGGAAATATTATGTGAAGCAGCTGTTGTCGATATGTTAGCTTGAAATGTTGTGTAAATATTAGTTGCATAAGGCACAGTCTCATTTACAGGTGTCAATGTACCTGAAATATTTAATGTACTTGTAATAGATATAATGATAGGGGAGGATGTTGAAATACGAAATGTTGACACGCTAGAAACACTACTTGGCTCGCTCACACTTGAACCATTAATTAGGGTGTGTGTCGTTATACTAACCAGGGACGCTGTCGAAATATTAGGTTGTAACATTGGTGTGGAAATATTATATGAAGCTGTTGTCGATATGTTAGCTGGGAAGGTTGAGTAAATATTAGATGCATAAGGCACAGTCTCATTTGCAGGTGTCAATGTACCTGAAATATTTATTGGATTTGCAATAGGTATATTAATAGGTGAAGATGTTAACATACGAATAGTTGACGATATGTTAACTGGAAGAGTTGTTGAAATATTAGTTGCATAAGGCAGAGTCTCATTTGCAGGTGTCAATGAACCTGAAATATTTATTGGAGTTGTAATAAATATATTGATAGGGGTTGATGTTGAGATACGAATTGTTGACACGGTAGGAACATTAGCGGGCTCGCTCACACTTGAACCATTAATTTGGGTGTGTGTGGTTATATTAACCGGGGACGCTGTGGAAATGTTACGTTGTGACATTTGTGTGTAAATATTATGTGAAGCTGTTGTCGATATGTTAGCTGGAAGAGTTGATGAAATATTAGTTGCATAAGGCACAGTCTCATTTGCAGTTGTCAATGTACCTGAAATATTTATTGGACTTGTAATAAATATATTGATAGGGGTTGATGTTGAGATACGAATTGTTGACACGGTAGGAACATTAGCGGGCTCGCTCACACTTGAACCATTAATTTGGGTGTGTGTGGTTATATTAACCGGGGACGCTGTGGAAATGTTACGTTGTGACATTTGTGTGTAAATATTATGTGAAGCTGTTGTCGATATGTTAGCTGGAAGAGTTGATGAAATATTAGTTGCATAAAGCACAGTCTCATTTGCAGGTGTCAATGTACCTGAAATATTTATTGGACTTTTAATAGATATATTGATAGAGGAAGATGTTGGGATACGAATTGTTGACACTGTAGAAACATTACCGGGCTTGCTCACACTTGAACCATTAATTGGGGTGCGTGTGGTTATTTTAACCGGGGACGCTGTAGAAATGTTAGGTTGTGACATTTGTGTGTAAATATTATGTGAAGCTGTTGTCGATATGTTAGCTGGAAGAGTTGATGAAATATTAGTTGCATAAGGCACAGTCTCATTTGCAGTTGTCAATGTACCTGAAATATTTATTGGACTTGTAATAGATATATTGATAGGGGAAGATGTTGAGGTACGAATTGTTGACACGGTAGAAACACTACCGGGCACGCTCACACTTGAACCCTTAGTTGGGGTGTGTGTGGTTATACTAACCGGGGACGCTGTCGAAATCTTAGGTTGTGTGATTGGTGTGGAAATATTTTGTAAAGCCGTTGTCGATATGTTGGCTGGGAAGGTTGTGTAAAAAACATTAGTTGCATAAGGCACAGTCTCATTTGCAGGTGTAAATATACCTGAAATATTTATTGGACTTGTAATAGATATATTGATAGGGGAGGATGTTGAGATATGAATTGTTGATACCCTAGAAACACTACGTGGCCCGCTCACACTTGAACCATTAATTGGGGTGTGTGTCGTTATACTAACCGGGGACGCTGTCGAAATCTTAGGTTGTGTCATTGGTGTGGAAATATTTTGTAAAGCTGTTGTCGATATGTTAGCTGGGAAGGTTGTGTAAATATTAGTTGCATAAGGCACAGTCTCATTTGCAGGTGTCAATGTACCTGAAATATTTATTGGACTTGTAATAGATATATTGATAGAGGAAGATGTTGGGATACGAATTGTTGACACTGTAGAAACAATACCTGGCTCACTCACACTTGAACCATTAATTGGGTTGTGTGTCGTTATACTAACCAGGGACGCTGTCGAAATATTAGGTTGTAACATTGGTGTGGAAATATTATGTGAAGCTGTTGTCGATATGTTAGCTGGGAAGGTTGAGTAAATATTAGATGCATAAGGCACAGTCTCATTTGCAGGTGTCAATGTACCTGAAATATTTATTGGATTTGCAATAGGTATATTAATAGGTGAAGATGTTAACATACGAATAGTTGACGATATGTTAACTGGAAGAGTTGTTGAAATATTAGTTGCATAAGGCAGAGTCTCATTTGCAGGTGTCAATGAACCTGAAATATTTATTGGAGTTGTAATAAATATATTGATAGGGGTTGATGTTGAGATACGAATTGTTGACACGGTAGGAACATTAGCGGGCTCGCTCACACTTGAACCATTAATTTGGGTGTGTGTGGTTATATTAACCGGGGACGCTGTCGAAATGTTACGTTGTGACATTTGTGTGTAAATATTATGTGAAGCTGTTGTCGATATGTTAGCTGGAAGAGTTGATGAAATATTAGTTGCATAAGGCACAGTCTCATTTGCAGGTGTCAATGTACATGAAATATTTATTGGACTTGTAATAGATATATTGATAGTGTATGATGCTGAAATACCAATTGTTGACACGGTAGAAACATTACTGGGCTCGCTCACACTTGAAATATTAATTGGGGTGTTTGTGGTTATATTAACCGGGAAGGCTGTCGAAATCTTAGGTTGTGACATTGGTGTGGAAATATTGTATGAAGCTTTTGTCGATATGTTAGCTGGAAGAGTTGTGTAAATATTAGTTGCATAAAGCACAGTCTCATTTGCAGATGTCAATGTACCTGAAATATTTATTGGACTTGTAATAGATATATTGATAGTGGAGGATGATGAAATACCAATTGTTGACACGGTAGAAACATTACTGGGCTCGCTCGCATTTGAACCATTAATTGGGGTGTGTGTGGTTATACTAACCGGTGACGCTTTCGAAACCTTATAATTTGTCATTGGTGTGGAAAAATTATGTGAAGCTGTTGTCGATATGTTAGATGGAAAGGTTGTGTAAATATTAGTTGCATAAGGCACAGTCTCATTTGCAGGTGTCAATGTACCTGAAATATTTATTGGACTTGTAATAGATATATTGATAGAGGAAGATGTTGGGATACGAATTGTTGACACTGTAGAAACTTTACCGGGCTCGCTCACACTTGAACCATTAATTGGGGTGTGTGTGGTTATTTTAACCGGGGACGCTGTAGAAATGTTAGGTTGTGACATTTGTGTGTAAATATTATGTGAAGCTGTTGTCGATATGTTAGCTGGAAGAGTTGATGAAATATTAGTTGCATAAGGCACAGTCTCATTTGCAGTTGTCAATGTACCTGAAATATTTATTGGACTTGTAATAGATATATTGATAGGGGAAGATGTTGAGGTACGAATTGTTGACACGGTAGAAACACTACCGGGCTCGCTCACACTTGAACCCTTAATTGGGGTGTGTGTGGTTATACTAACCGGGGACGCTGTCGAAATCTTAGGTTGTGTGATTGGTGTGGAAATATTTTGTAAAGCCGTTGTCGATATGTTGGCTGGGAAGGTTGTGTAAAAAACATTAGTTGCATAAGGCACAGTCTCATTTGCAGTTGTCAATGTACCTGAAATATTTATTGGACTTGTAATAGATATATTGATAGGGGAAGATGTTGAGGTACAAATTGTTGACACGGTAGAAACACTACCGGGCTCGCTCACACTTGAACCATTAATTGGGGTGTGTGTCGTTATACTAACCAGGGACGCTGTCGAAATATTAGGTTGTAACATTGGTGTGTAAATATTATGTGAAGCTGTTGTCGATATGTTAGCTGGGAAGTTTGTGTAAATATTAGTTGCATAAGGCACAGTCTCATTTGCAGGTGTTAAAGTACCTGAAATATTTATTGGACTTGTAATGGATACATTGATAGGGGAGGATGTTGAAATACGAATTGTTGATACGCTAGAAACACTACCTGGCTCGATGACACTTGAACCATTAATTGGGGTGTGTGTCGTTATACTAACCAGGGACGCTGTCGAAATATTAGGTTGTAACATTGGTGTGGAAATATTATGTGAAGCTGTTGTCGATATGTTAGCTGGGAAGGTTGAGTAAATTTTAGATGCATAAGGCACAGTTTCATTTGCAGGTGTTAATGTACCTGAAATATTTATTGGATTTGCAATAGGTATGTTGATAGGTGAAGATGTTAACATACGAATAGTTGACGATATGTTAACTGGAAGAGTTGTTGAAATATTAGTTGCATAAGGCAGAGTCTCATTTGCAGGTGTCAATGTACCTGAAATATTTATTGGACTTGTAATAGATATATTGATAGGAGAAGATGTTGAGATATGAATCACGGTAGAAACATTACCGGGCTCGCTCACACTAGAACCATTAATTGGAGTGTGTGTGGTTATATTAAACGGCGACGCTGTCGAAATGTTAGGTTTTGACATTGGTGTGGAAATATTATGTGAAGTTGTTGTCGATATGTTTGCATGTAGAGTTGTTGAAATATTAGTTGCATAAGATACAGTCTCATTTCTAGGTGTCAATGTAATAGATATATTTTTAGGGGAAGATGTTGAGATGTGAATTGTTGATACGGTAGAAACACTACCGGGCTCGCTCACACTTGAACCATTAATTGGGGTGTTTGTTGTTATATTAACCGGGGACGCTGTCGATATGTTAGGTTGTGTCATTGGTGTGGAAATATTATATGAAACTGTTAATATGTTAGCTGTTATGGTTGTGGAAATATTAGCAATAGATATATTGATAGGGAAAGATGTTGAGATACGAATTGTTGACAAGGAAGAAACATTATCGGGATCACTCACACTTGAACCATTAATTGAGATGTGTGTAGATATATTAACCGGGGACGCTGTCGATATGTTAAGGTGTGTCCTTGAGGTGGATATTTTAGGTGAAGCTGTTGCTGATATGTTCGCTATGCTTGTAATAGATATATTGATAGACGAAGATGTTGAGATATGAATTGTTGACATGGTAGAAACATTACCGGGCTCGCTCGCACATGAACCATTAATTGAGATATGTGTAGATATATTAACCGCTGACGCTGTCGATATGTTAAGTTGTGACATTGGTGTGAAAATATTATATGAAGCTGTTGTCGATATGTTATCTGGAAAGGTTGTGTAAATATTAGTTGCATAAGGCACAGTCTCATTTGAAGGTGTCAATGTACTTGAAATATTTATTGGACTTGTCGAAATGTTAGGTTGTGTCATTGGTGTGGAAATATTATATAAAGCTGTTGTTAATGTGTTAGCAGGAATGGATGGGAGGATGGGAGGGGAAGATGTTGAGATACGAATTGTTGACACGGTAGAAAAATTATCAGGCTCGCTCGCACTTGAATCATTAATTGAGATGTGTGTAGATATATTAACCGGGGACGCTGTCGAAATGTTAGGTTGTGTCATTAGTGTGGACATATTATGTGAAGCTGTTGTCGATATGTTAACTAGAAATGTCGTGGTAATGTTAGTTGCGTAAGGCAGAGCATAATTTGAAGGTTTCAATGTAGCTGAAATATTTATTGGACTATTAATAGCTATATTGATAAGGAAAGATGTTGAGTTAGAAATTGTTGACACGGTAGAAACATTACCGGGCTCGGTCATACTTGAACCATTAATTGAGATGTGTGTAGATATATTAACCAGGGACGCTATCGATATGTTAAGTTGTGTCATTCGGGTGGAAATATTAGGTGAAGCTGTAGCTGATATGTTAGCTGCAAAGGTTTTGGAAATATTAGTTGCGTAAGGCACAGTCTCATTTGCAGGTATTAATGTAGCTGAAATATTTATTGGGCTTGTAATAGATATATTGATAGGGGAAGATGTTGAAATATGAATTATTGAGATGGTAGGAACATTACCGGGCTCGTTCGCACATGAACCATTAATTGAGATATGTGTAGATATATTAACCGCTGACGCTGTCGATATGTTAAGTTGTGTCATAGGTGTGGAAATATTAGATGAAGTTGTTGTCGATAAGTTAACTGGAAAGGTCGTGGAAATGTTAGTTGCGTAAGGCAGAGTCTCATTTGCAGGTGTCAGTGTAGCTGAAATATTTATTGTGGTTCTAGTAGATATATTGATAATTGAAGATGTTGAAATACGAATTGTTGACACGGTAGAAACATTATCGAGCTCGCTCGCACTTGAACCATTAGTTGAGATGTGCGTAGATATATTAACCGGGGAAGTTGTCGAAATGTTAGGTTTTGTCATTGGTGTGGAAATATTATGTGAGGCTGTTTTCGATATGTTAGCTGTCAAGGTTGTGGAAATATTAGTTGCATAAGGCATAGTCTCATTTGCAGGAGTCAATGTAGCTGAAATATTTATTGGACTTGTAATAGATATATTGATAGGGGAAGATGTTGAGATACGAATTGTTGACATGGTAGAAATATTACCGGGCTCACTCGCACTTGAATCATTAAATGAGATGTGCGTAGATATATTAATCGGGGACGCAGTCGATATGTTAAGTTGTGTCATTGGGGTGGAATGTGAAGCTGTTGTCGATATGTTAGCTGGAAATGTTGTGGAAACATTAGCTGCATAAGGCAGATTCTCATTTGCAGGTGCCAATGTAGCTGAAAAATTCATTATGCTTGTAATAGGTATAATGATAGGCGAAGATCTTGAGATACGAATTGTTGACATGGTAGAAACATTGACGAGCTCGCTCGCACTTGAATCATTAATTGAAATGTGTGTAGAAATATTTACCGGGGACGCTGTCGATATGTTAAGTTGTGTCATTGGGGTGGAAATATTAGGTGAAGCTCTTGTCGATATGTTAACTGGAAAGGTCGTGGAAATGTTAGTTGCATAAGGCAGAGCATCATTTGCAGGTTTCAATGTAGCTGAAATATTTATTGGATTTTTAATAGATATATTGATAGGGAAAGATATTGAGGCATAAATTGTTGATACCGTAGAAACATTGCCGGACTCGCTCACACTTGAACCATTAATTGTTGTATGTGTGATTATATTAACCGGGGACATTGTCGGAGTGTTAGGTTGTGTTATTGGTGTGGAAATATTATATGAAGCTGTTGTTGATATGTTAGCTGTAATGGTTGCGGAAATATTAGCAGTAGATATATTGATAGGGGAAGATGTTGAAATACGAATTGCTGATGAGGTAGAAACATTACCGGGCTCGCTCGCACTTGAACCATTAATTGAGATGTGTGTAGATATATTAACCGGGGACGCTGTCGATATGTTAAATTGTGTCATTGGGGTGGAAATATTATATGAAGCTGTTGTTGATATGTTAGTTGGAATTATTATGGAAATAATAGCAATAGATATATTGATAGGGAAAGACGTTGAGATAACAGTTGTGTACAAGGTAGAAACATTATCGGGCTCGCTCGCACTTGAACCATTAGTTGTGATGTGTGTAGATATATTAACCGGAGACGCTGTCGATTTATTAAGTTGTGTCATTGGGGTAGAAATATTAGGTGGGTAAGGCACAATTTTATTTAAAGGTGTCAATATGGTTGAAATATTTATTGGACTTATACTAGATATATTGATAGTCGAAAATGTTGAGACATGAATTGTTGACACGGTTGAAATATTAAGAGGTGAGCTTACATGTGAACCTTTAATTGGGGTGTATGTTGATATATTGACCGGGTACGTTGTCGAAATATTAACTGAATATAATTTGGAAATATTAGTTGAGTAAGATATAGTGTCGTTTACAATATTTAGTTTACTTTTCATAGATGGCAGCGCTGAGATAATAGATGTTGATGTGGTAGAAATTTTAACGCTTATGTTAGCTTGTGTCATACTAAAAATGTTTTGCGAATTTTTAGCGAATCTCTTTATAGGGATTTTATTAATAATATTGTTATTAAATGATAGAGTGAAAGTATTATTGTTATTCGCAGTAAATACAAAAACGGGTATCGACGTACCAGAAGCATTAACAATGTCAATAATTGGTGTAGTTAGTAAGACTGGTGAAAATGGAATTGTTGTAGTTGAAATAGCCTTTTTACTGTTTATTAAATATTGAGCGGATATGGTATGATTTATCACTGGAGCCGATCTAAAGATGTTAAATTTGGCTTCCATTGCAGAACATGTAGCTAAAGAGCCTCTTGTCAAGCTAACATCTTGTGACGAAGTTAAATTGATTGTTTTGGTTTCTATTTTCTGACTGCTTCTCTGGTATTTTTCAGCGTCCTTTTTGTGAGCACTTTGGTTTAAGATTATTACCGATGGCTTTTTAAAAGCGTAAATCAAAGTTTCAGTAAAATTTTTCCATCCAATTTGTTCTTGTATATCTAAGTAATTTTTAATTTTTATGTTGTTGATTTGTAAATCATATGTAGAAATGGTACCATTTATTACATTTTGATATTTTTCTTTGTAATAGTTACATTTTTTATAAAGGTGACCCTTCCTCATGTATATGCAATCCCACTTAGGTTTCATTCCAGGTCCTAAAAATATTTTTTAAATTAACAAGCAGTCGAGACGGATGGACAAATAAATCAGTTCATAAATAGGTAAATCGAAATGGATATGGGCAAAAATAATGTTAAGAACATGTTTTGTCAGGGTATATTCAATTTTGTAGAAAAAATTCATTATAGCTAATTATTACTATTATACATATTATGGTATTTCAACTGAACTCTGATATTTGTCCAAAACTATGATGGTTCCCTATCCCAATATTTTCTTTAATATGTCTGTACAACCATTACTGCCTGATGACTCTGGAAATGCATAGAAATGGTACCAATTTTGTGAGTCGGCACTGACATCATTAACTCATAAATTCATAATAAACATATATTATATGTATATTATACATTTATGAGTTATATTATAATATAACATTATAATAAACATACATCGATCAATTTTAGGTCGAAATGTCCTAACAGTGGCGGTTTTTTTTTTATTGAAGAAACCCTAGTTGGCATCTTTCTACTATTAAAACTGGTCTACAGACCAACCATCAATATTATTCTAATAAATCCTAAAACTAAAAATGATAATACTTAAGTTCAACCAGTGATGTCCTAGGCTTGTGTCCTATTGAGTTAGACTCTTACACATGTACACAGAGTACGCGCACTTGGCTATGCTTTTGAAACATACACTACACTAATTCGAAGGGTTTGGTTCTCTTCAATCTTCGAGTCAGGTTCTGGTTGTCAAGCAGACGGATGGCTTCCACGTTGACATGGTGGTGCAACCTGGCCTCATGTTTGCCAGCAAATTTCTTGATCTCTTGTTTGACATAAGGGATTCCAAGGTCCCTATGAATATCGGAGTTGCGTACGTACCACGGTGCATTTACCATGTTACGTAATACTTTATTTTGGAAACTTTGAATTGGCATTATGTTGCTCACTTTTGTACAGCCCCAAAGGTGGATATAGTATTTGCAGCGAATCCTCAAGCTTTTCCGACAGCTGACATCATTAATATGTGATCGATCAGCTGTTTGGGGACTTAACCAAATACCCCAGTTTTATAGGAACCGTATTGAGCGTGTTTTGCTTTTATATTTTTCGAGTTTGATTAGTGCTAATACGTTTAGAAGTGTATTTCCGTCGTTTTAGAAGTGTTTATTTTGTGTTGAAAACTTTGATTAATTACATATTGAGTTGTTTGTGTATCTGGTAAACCACGGCTACGTTATGAAAAATTTATAGGTTAATATTTTCATTTATGTGTTTTTAGGCGAAAATAATAATTATGGAGCATAATTATTGTCTGCCTTCTACCTCAGCTGATGCCACCGTTAGAGAAACTAAGGTGAATTTTAATATTAATAAAAAAATTTCTTGATATTTCATTTCTTTCTGATCGAGTTGAGATTTGTTTCAGTTAAATATCAGGTAATACTTTTGTGTGGCGACTTGAATGTAGACAGTTTGGTTAGCTGGGAAAGTAGAAAATATCTGCACATTTTTTTGCAGAGAATACTAAATATATTGTTTATTAAAGTGGATGTTGAAATTTCTGTTCTTGGCACGAGTGGTTGCACAATAAGATTATTTCCTATAATAAATAATAAAAGATGTATTTAAAAATATAAATAGACTCGTTTCATTTCTAAAATAAACTTACGTACTATTGTAGTACGGTCCTGGAAGGTCCTGGAATGTCGTACAAACCTAGGCAAAATAAATAACCACAAATAAGCAGGCAAGTCATTAATGTCACGTGACACTTGACATATCTGGCGCGAGGATTCGCTGCAACCACTATACCATACAGCCAAACTGGTTTAAAGATTTGGTTGTAGATAAGGATCTTATTATGTATTGACAGTCGAGATTTTCTACCCAGAAGCCAATAATATTGTCTGTATTTTAAATTAAGCTCAGTTTTTTTCTTCTTGATATGTTCCTTCCATCGCAGCTTGACATCCAGGGTTATACCAAGGTATTTTGCTTTAAGTTCATAAGGAACTATTATACCATTAACATTAAGAGTCGGAGGATCCGTTAATTTCTTGTTGGTAAAATTAACATGGACTGATTTTTGTTCGTTTAACTTGATTTTCCAATTTTTGCTCCAACTCACGATCCTATCGCAAGCACTTTGTAACTTGGCTGTGGATTGTTCGATATTTTTAACCACATTATGGATGATGCGGTGTTGCCGGATCATACCGAAAGTGGTAACAACTTCGGAATTCTAAATGCATTACCCTATATATTATATTTTTCTTGGAATCTAGGTAAAAATCTAGAAAATCTAGAAAAGAAAATCATATCTTTTTGGCGGTTATAGCTAGAAAGCTGAAATTTTGGCAATAGTTTCACAAGACCATCGAAATTTTATAATTTCGAACAGTATTTAATTAGTTTTATACAGGGCGTCTCCATAGCAATATTTCTGAGGAAGATGAATTATTGCAAAAATCTTCTTTCTTTTACATGGTATTTGATATGTTTTTCTAATGGAGGATCGTATTTTCTATCTAATGATACTTTTTCCTCTACCTATCTTCAATATTTTCGGACTTGATTGGAGAAATTTAAAAATTATCTTATAAAAATATATTTTTTGGTAGTGTGATCGGCTGTGGAATGGATTCATAGAAACAAAATAATGAAAAATCCATTTGACGTTATGTCTGCGTTATTGTAATAAAAATTGCTAATTCACATTATTCGAGCTTAGATATTTTAAGTTTATTTTATATTCATGGGGAGTGTGGTAGAGTTTCATCTAGAACTTGCAGAAATTTTAATGAACTTCATCCTGATGCAGCTCCTATGACTCCCAAAAAGTTGATTGGCCGAGGAAATCCATGTAAATGACCCCAAGGTCTCCGGATCTTACCCCCCTAGATTTTTATAGGATAGGATTAAAGAAATAGTATACAAGACACCCATCACAACAAGGGTAGATTTAGAAAATCGAGCACGAACAGCTTTGGGGCAGGGTAGAAATGAAAATGGTGACAAATGGACATGTTACCACCACAATTCATGAATGTTTAAGAGCCAGTCATTTAGTTATTAGTTATTTTATTGGTGTTGTTGCGTAATTTTAATTTTGTTCATTTATTTATTAATAAATTGCTTATATGTTAACTATTTTTTTACAATAACACAGGCATAACGTCAAATTGATTTTTCATTATTTTGTTTCTATGAATCCATTCCACAGCCAATCACACTACCAAAAGATATATTTTTATAAGATAATTTTTAAATTTCTCTATAAGTCCGAACATATTGAAGATAGGTATAGGAACACTTAATATCATTAGATAGAAAATTCGATCATCCATTAGCAAAACATATCAAATACATATCCCATTTAAAAAAAAAGAAGATTTTTGCAATAATTCATCTCCCTCAGAAATATTGTTAGGAGACGCCCTGTATAAAACTAATTAAATACTGTTCGAAATTATGAAAATTGGATGGTCTTTTGAAACTATTGTCAAAATTTCAGCTTTCTAGCTATAACCGCTAAAAAGATATGATTTTCTTTTCAGGTCCCGATAAGGCGCTAAAAAATCACAAGATTATTTATAATTCAAAAACTCTTAAAGATAGGTATATGATATTATACAGAAAACTGTTCTAGATTTTTATCTAGATTCCAAGAAAAATATAATATATAGGGTAATGCGTTTAAAATTCCGAAGTTGCTACCACTTTCGGTATGATCCGGCAACACCGCAGCATCCAAAATATTTTATAAACGTAGAAAACAATCTCTTATAGCCACAGCCAAATTTTCCAGATAAAATTTCATTTAGTTCTCGAAATACTTCTAATAAAGATAAACTGTTATGCAATTGGCTAACTACATCATCAAAAAAAATTATTATCAATTTTGCAAGATGATTCTTGCACCAATCGGATGAATTTAACAGCAACGTAAATCTATACAGAATATTACTTAATGATATGTATTTCTTTTTTAATGGGTTACTCCTGGTTCAATTTTGAGTAGAAAAGTTCTTATACACATATGTCCTAACAGTGGCGGCTCGTGACCATTAGAGGCAGTGAGGCGATTTCACGGATGCTATCGTATCAACATGTTATTTATAGCTACCCCATGACACATTTACTTTTATCTAGTAGGATTTTGTAGTCCTCAGATGTCATAATAAATCAAAGTTTATTTTCTAATTCTTCATAGGACGGGCTTTTTCGTTTTTTTTTAAATTTTTGTTTTGAAAAATTATGTCATAGCTCTAGAAATTTTTTTTAAATCAACGTAGCCATAGGAAGTAACCGTTTTCCCTCAATAGTAAGTACAGCCAGCAATATAAACGTTATTTAAGAATGCTACAGCAAATCCAGGTCCAGATATGAGTTTCATATCAAGAACTTGGAAAACTGCGAGCCTTGTCGTCAGTCTTTTTTTAAATCTTTTTTAGGAGTACTTATCTGCAAGCGCGGATCCAGGGGTGTCCTGGGGTCACCCCCTCAAACAAGCAATGAAACACGAAAAATAACTTAGATACTGTTTTGACTAACGCGGCAGCGTATTACTTTTCCTTGTATGACCTCCCCCAAACTGAAGTTTGATCCCCCCCCCCCCGGTTCTGGATCCCCTTTCTTATCTTCCGCATCAAATAATTTCCCGCCCTCCTCTTCATTGTGGATTGAAAAACACTTTTCGTGTTGAAAAAAAATCGCGAAAGTAATCAATTTACTACTAAAATCGATAATATAAATTAACCGCCAAAACAAACACTAACCTCAACTGACCCGTTAACCTTATTCGCATTGGCCTCCTCTTCTTAATACGACCCAAACAAAACGGTCAATAGTTTCAATCAATATGCTCGATACAGCCATATTTTTAATTTTGACGATTAATAAAAAAAACAGTATCATTAGAAAATATTGTTTACAACGAGTCAAATTTAAATATATGTTCAAAATATACACGTATTTGTCAATACATTAGAAAAATATTGACATAAAATATCATTTTATTATTTAACCTTGCCGAATAGACAACAGTGCAAATTAGCACGCGGGGATATAAAATGCGTGCATGAAATGGAAATGTACCGGTTGCGCGCGGCCTAAAATGCATCCATAGGCAATTAAATTTGGAGGATTCGAGGCGAAATGGCTATCGCCGAAGTGTGTCTTTGCACTTACGACGTTAGTTACACAAATAACGTTTTAATAACCATAACAAGTAGATGTGCATATATGAATGTTTATAGTACACTAATTTTTAGTATAAAATATTAATTATCATATAAAACCACACGTTTTTACCTCAAAATGCTTTATTTCTCAAGCCAATGGTGTAGGTACCGCTACGCCTCAATACAATTTTAACCAAAAAATATGTTAAGTCATTGATATTTTCTAAACAAGAATTTTAATATTATCATCCAGTTACCGTGTGGAAGAAAATAACATGATAATAATAATTATGCATCCCTTTTTGTTATAACATATTTTTTGGTACCTACCATAATATATGAGAAAAAAAGTTTTTTGGTAACAATGTACGTGTGGCTTTATGTGTGGTTCTATACCCAAAGTCAGTATAATATCTTAAATGGTTTTCGAGATTTTTGATAAAACCAAAAAAACACTCTGTATATCCAAAACAAGTACCTACATATCATTAAGCAACATTCTGTATACATGGTTCAGCTTGGGACCTGCGTCAGATTTCCATTGCTCCTATACGAATTAGGTTAGGAATTTCATTCATATACTGATTTATAGCTGTGTATCATACGATGAATTTCAGAAACGTATTTTCCCACATAAAGGCCAAAAAGTCTGATAAGTGATCAGTAGATGAGCTAGGACAGTTCGGGGCCAAATACCGCCACTTTTACATGTAATTTCCCATAAGGAAATTTAAGGTTCGATCTGCATTGTTTTTTAACGACGCCCAGACCGAGAAGAACGTGGGAAGAGTGTGGAGATGAGAGGAGAGTGAAGTGTGGAGAGGTGTGGAGGGATTATGTTAGAGAGCGAAGTGGGAGGATGTGATATGGAGAGGAGTAGAAGAATGTGGTGTGGAGAGGAGTGAGGAGAGTGGGAGGATAGTGATAGGGAGGGGATTGGTGGAATATATAGGAGCAGTGTGGTAGGAGAATTTAGGAGGTGTGGAGGAGTGTAGAAAAGAGTAGAGGAAAAGTAGGGAGACTAATGAATATACTAGGTAGACTGAATGGAAGATTTGAAGAAATTAGGGAGGGAAAAGAAAGGAGATATTAGACGACAGTCTAATTTTAATATCTCACACTCAATCTCCTCAGCCGTCTGTAGAACTACAGTTGCATACATTTTTGAACGAAGACCTATAAAATGAGTCATAATTCGACCATTATTTTCATCTTTCATTATCCCCAAAACCTTTTTATTGACTCTAGGTATATTGTAAATATTATTTCCCACATACACTGGTGTCAAAATGCTGGTGACAGTCATGCAAAATTACATCATAAACGTCTTCATGTTTGATTTCATAAATAAGGCTGTCCGTATCTGTATATAGAACTTTACATTGAATATCAAATATTTTTTTTTATAATTATAATGAAAATCATATAGAGTTGTTTTGGCCAAATATAAAATACACATTCCTACATATATCGGTTTGTTGAAGTATACCTCGGCCTTGTTCATTTCTATAATTACGAGACTTTCGTTAATAACAGTTGAAGATTTAAACTCTGGACGGGAGATCAAAGCATCGGCACCATATCGCCCATCCCAGTTAGTCTTTAATTTAACGATGCTATGTTTTCTTATATTTTCCATTGTTTTACCGAACACTGCATTGTTCATAAGCTTAAAGAGATTTTTTTCTAAATCAGTTTTTGCTGCTTGTCGTAAATTGGTATTTTAATCAATATAGGATAAGCCAGGGAGATTGACTAAAGAATTATGAATTTTAGTTAGTTTAACACCAAGTCCTATGACTTGTTTTAAATTTCGGTAATGGATAATATATTCTTTTTTATTATAGAGCGTTGCCAGCAGTTTTTTAGTATTTGATCCTTTTATTTCCCTATGGTCAGGACAAGGAGGTAAATCTAAAAATTTATTATGCAGTGCTTCAGGTATTTCAAGGTCAACTTCTAAGACATAACCTTCATCAGAATTTTCTGGAACTTGAAGAATGTTTAAATGCAAAATTTCATCTTCTGAAAGCCATTGAAACCCCCCATATGTTAGGTATTATGACATAGCCCACCCATATTGGTTATTAATATCAAAATACATTAAATACGAATCCTCTTTATTTGCATTATAGGTTGGCATATACTTATTATTTGCTTTACTGTATCGCTTACAGCATTGACTTAGGCCGCCCCTTATACCTCGTTCAATAAATGTTACCATTTCGTAATCGGTAAGTAACTCATGCTTAACCTGATTATCCTTATACATTTTGAATATTAAGCACAACCAGGCGTATCCAGGCAGACTATATGACCAGGCTGGGTCAAGACCATAAGTCAGGTGAGATGTTGATCTAAATTATTGTTCGAATATATCTGCTAATAATAATAAAATATCCGTTTTAAGGTATAAATCGGAATATTCTTGTAAAGTCTCACAGGCAAAGTCATTCCATACTTTTTCGGCATGCATATAAGATTCAGCACTTATATGGCAATCCTCAAGCCTCAGCCTATCCCAACTGTCCATGTAATCGTATGAAAAAATACCTTTACATGTTAATAAATTAAATGTTTCATCAGATAATTGATTAAAATTAGATTTTAGGATTGGATAATCATCTAAATTTGATGCCAATTTATCAAGACCTGACTCAAGAAATCTGAAGCTATCAATAAAGCGAAATTGAACCGAATTATCCTCAATGTATTTCGTAAAAGAGATATATTTTTCCTTTGTAACAGGTAAGACATCAACTCGTCCTTCTACCTCTGCCAAGGCCTTGACTATCATGTGACCATTATAGCAACTAAGATTATGGAACACAACAGGAACAGTGTGAAAATCTTGATAATTTAAATTGCTGATTTCATGGCTCGGGCCTCTATATGTTGAATCGAAGTGATTATAATCACGAACTTTTTTATCGTCAAATGAAAACGGTTTCTCGCAAATATGACATGCTCGTGCTTTATAGAATAGTTTAGTTTGTTCATTAGTGAATTCTTCCATAGGTAACGGACATAGAAAAACAGTTTCAAGGTTCTCAGCAAAGTTTTGAAGTTCTTTGATAAACCATTCCATGCAATCCAGTCCAGTATATGAACGATAAAATGAGAGGGTGTCATCATAGGAGCATTTGACGTAATATCCAACGTATATGGTACATGTTGTTGACTTTTTTGTGTATTTTTTTGAGAGTTATCTTCTACTGGAATCAATAAGCACTCCATATCAGCATAAATTATAAATGCAACCTTTTCTTTATGACTAAATTTATTGAATTCTATTATTTTGTTTCCTTCTTTCGGTAATACAGGAACTGCCAATTTATCTATTTTGAAACAATATTTAATATGTTTTGTCAATTTTTCTTCAGTGCGAAAATAGTGAAGACAACGATCACATATAAACTTTTGCCCGTCTTTCCTGCTTAGTTGAGACGAAAGCAGTAGTGATAAATTTTTGATCCATGTAAAATGGTATCTAACTGGTCCTAATTTATCTAAATCACCCTTAGAAATGTAATTATCTTGCAAAAGCAATAAATTTACATGTCTCTTTTTTTGTCTTTAGTAATTTAATATGGTAGGGTTTTAAAACTTTTTTTACATTTTTGTAATCTATAAATGTTTAAAGACAGATTATTTTGTATTTCAAAACGAGGAATTTGACCAAGAGTTATAGGAAATGATGTTTTCCACAAGTTTATTAGCCTAAGACATCTTGAATCTGTAATAATAACAATTACTTATTAATTAAAAAATTAAGGAGCTGCAGAAATTACACGTCTACACTGTCAGATGAACTAAGTTAGAATGAGCTCTAGTCCCGCAATACATTTGTTTTAAGTGAAAATAAGCTCTACCCCGTAATACTCACATATTTAATAATCTTGGTTGACAGCAAAATTCCACCAAACGTATCGCTCATTTAAGAAGTTAATTGACAAATAATACCTATTTACGTATTATAGTTTAATCAAAAAATTTTAAACCTTAAAATCAAAAAAAATTGTATATATTTTAAAATAAATCAATTTTCGAGTATACCACGTACTCTGACATCCATACTCTAAAATATATGCAAGTCGTCCCATCCCTTTATACCAATAGGAGGCAAATCGTATATAAAATATGTAAGTTTTTACTTCATTATCTATTGCTACCCTTTCAGGGTGTAGATAACTTTTCTATATCATTATAAGTAATTACTGATTAAATACAGTGTTTTTATCTCTAAATTACCAAACAATAGTTGAAAACATCACATTCAAAGTTAAGAAATGTCTTAATTCTTACTACCATACATATCAGTTTTTAGCGTTTGTTACAGTCTTAAACTAACTAAGTAGGCACATAGGATTTTAGAAAATTATAGAAAACCACCGATTTTCAACCAAATATGTAAATTCACTATCAAGCTTTTAAAGTCGAGAATATTACTATCACTATCCTCATTATTACAATATTTAAGCATATCATTATCATTTATATTTAAACCCGTATCATTGTTAATGAGATTCAAGAACGATTCATTCAATAATAAATCAGAACTGATAGTATTATTCTCCTCCTCATTAAAATATGCCACGAGTTGCTTAGAACTCATTGTACATAGCGAGCAATGAACACGATCATTAAATTTACAGGCCTCATTTAAATCAAAAGCAGTTAAATCAATTGTTGAATCCATAACTTCAAAAATTAGAACCACAAAACACAAGATAATAACAAAAAGTGATCGGAAAACACAAAGTAACACAATTGAATAACTGAAAACACCCACACACACTCCATCTGTTCTCTCGTAAGGGGTGTTGTATTGCCGTTGTAAATATATTTTTTATTATATCCGTTCTATTATTTTTTCACTCAACTTTTACTATTGTTATATTTTAATTTGAACTTACTACTATTATATTTTACTTTGAATGTAGGAAATTTTATGAACTTAAACTACAGCTCCCCAGCTTTTATGATACACTCTCTTCCCCTTCTACTCTCACCAGAAGTGGGTGGGGGAACAATCTATCAGAGACCAGGGGGCGGGCTGAGGGGGGAGGGTGTCGACCAATCAAAAAAGTGGAGGGGGTGCCGGTGTCGATCAGGGGGCGGGGCTTAAATATAATAGTAGTAAGTTCAAATTAAAATATAACAGTAGTAAAAGTTGAGTGAAAAAATAATAGAATGGATATAATAAAAAAAATATATTTACAACGGCAATACAACACCCCTTACGAGAGAACAGATGGAGTCGGTGCATAAAGAGGAAACATTATTTTTCCCTAAAGAAGAAGATATTATCGAGGCGAGATTGAAAGCGTTGGTGCCTGTCGACCGCTATAACTACGATGCTGACGATGATGAAGAAGACTCTGGA
This sequence comes from Barypeithes pellucidus, assembly GCA_963991005.1. NCBI lineage: Eukaryota > Metazoa > Arthropoda > Insecta > Coleoptera > Curculionidae > Barypeithes > Barypeithes pellucidus. Next base: position 52,680,534 of record OZ022556.1, read on the forward strand.
ACTGAGGACGGGATTCCTGACAGCGGTTGTGGAGAGGAAGTGTTAGTAAACACTAAAAAAGTGAATGCTTCAGAGGCTGTGCAGCCTAACTATTTAAAACGCGAAGTTTGTGTCATGCAATCTTACATTTTTAATAACATCAATATCTGGAGGCATGTATAGTGTTTGTCACAATTGCTATTATTTGTGTGCATTAGAGCAGCAATGTGGTAAACACATACATGTCAATACCCACTACAAGCGTGCAATCGATTGTTGTCGTGATGATATTAAATGTAAGGTTGAAGACATGACAAATAATAATCATAAATTTATTAGTAACAATTCTTACAACTGTATAAATGTTTTACATTAGCTGATGCACAGTGCCAAAGCTATACCGCCTTATGAAAATAACAATCTGGAATTCTCTTGTATTTGCTTAGTTTTAATTTATTTGCAACTAGAATGCTAATAACACTTTTTCTAAAACCATTTTTAAGAATATTGCATTTGAACTCCTTTCTCATATATTTTTTGGCTTATCGAATGAATAATACACTCTTTTAAGAATATAATCGAGTTCGTTAAAGGATATCCTATTTTCCCAGTCCAAGTGGTGATATTCTTCATGTAACAATTATATCTACTGCCGACGGCATGCTTCCCTACAAAAGAGGTTGGCACCTTTAAAGAGTTAGGTATATATAGTGGTTTCCATATGTCTTATAGACACGATCAGGGAAAATTGTTGCCTACCGGCTATTAAAGAAACCATCTATCAGCCATCCTTAAAGGGTTATGATGTGTAATAGAGTTCCGTTACATATATTTTAGAGTATGAATGTCAGGGTACGTGATATACTTCAAAATTTATTTATTTAAAATATATACAATTTTCTTTTGCTTTTAATCATCCTGAAAGGGTTGCGATAAATAATGGAGAAAAAACTTACATATTTTATATACGATTTTTCTCCTATTGGTATAAAGGATTGGTCGACTTTTTTATGCATGAAAACACGTCAGGTACCCTTTCGAGAGGAGACGTATTGACTCTGGTGCTCGGTAATCCCTCCCTACAAAAGAGGTTGACACCTTTAAAGAGTTAGGTATATACAGTGTTTTCCATATGTCTTATAGACACGATCAGGGAAAATTGTTGCCTGCAGGCTATTAAAGAAACCATCTATCAGCCATCTTTAAAATGTTATGAAGTATAATAGAGTTTCATTGCATATATTTTAGAGTGTGGATGTCAGACTACGTGGTATACTCGAAAATTGATTTATTTTAAAGTATATACAATTTTTTTTGTTTTTATGGTTTAAAATTTTTTGATTAAACTATAATACGTAAATAGATATTATTTATCATTTAACTTCTTAAATGAGCGATACGTTTGGTGGAATTTTGCTGTCAACCAAGATTATTAAATATATGAGTATTACGGGGTAGAGCTTATTTTCACTTAAAACAAATGTATTGCGGGGCTAGAGCTCATTCTAACTTAGTTCATTTGACAGTGTAGACGTGTAATTTCTTCAGCTCCTTAATTTTCTAATTAATAAGTAATTGTTGGTACTACAGATTCAAGATGTCTTGGGCTAATAAACTTGTGGAAAACATCAGAACTTTAGTTTGTCGACCCACAAATGATGGAAAGACAATCAAATACAAAATAATCTGTCTTTAAACATTTATAGATTACAAAAATGTAAAAAAAGTTTTAAAACCCTACCATATTAAATTACTAAAGACAAAAAAAAGAGACATGTAAATTTATTGCGTTTGCAAGATAATTACATTTCTGAGGGTGATTTAGATAAATTAGGACCAGTTAGATACAATTTTACATGGATCAAAAATTTATCACGACTGCTTTCGTCTCAACTAAGCAGGAAAGACTGGCAAAAGTTTATATGTGATCGTTGTCTTCACTATTTTCGCACTGGAGAAAAATTGACAAAACATATTAAATATTGTTTCAAAATAAATTGGCAGTTCCTGTATTACCGAAAGAAGAAAACAAAATAAAAGAATTCAATAAATTTAGTCATAAAGAAAAGGTTGCGTTTATAATTTATGCTGACACGGAGGGCTTATTGATTCCAGTAGAAGATAACTCTCAAAAAAATACACAAAAAAAGTCAACAACATGTACCATATAGCGTTGGATATTACGTCAAATGCTCCTATGATGACACCCTCTCATTTTATCGTTCATATACTGGACTGGATTGCATGGAATGGTTTATAAAAGAACTTCAAAATTTTGCTGAGGACCTTGAAACTGTTTTTCTATGTCCGTTACCTATCGAAGAATTAACTAATGAACAAACTAAACTATTCTATAAAGCACGAGAATGTCATATTTGCGAGAAACCGTTTTCATTTGACGATAAAAAAGTTCGTGATTATAATCACTTATCAAGATTTTCACACTATTCCTGTTGTGTTCCATAATCTTAGTTGCTATGATGGTCACATGATAGTCAAAGCCTTGGCAGAGGTAGAAGGACGAGTTGATGTCTTACCTGTTACAAAGGAAAAGTATATCTCTTTTACGAAATACATTGAGGATAATTTGGTTCAATTTCGCTTTATTGATAGCTTCAGATTTCTTGAGAAAGGTCTTGATAAATTGGCATCAAATTTAGATGATTATCCAATCCTAAAATCTAATTTTAATCAATTATCTGATGAAACATTTAATTTATTAACACGTAAAGGTATTTTTTCATGCGATTACATGGACAGTTGGGATAGGCTGAATGAATTAGAACTACCACCTAAATATGCTTTTTACAATAGTCTTGAGGATTGTCATATAAGTGCTGAATCTTATATGCATGCCGAAAAAGTATGGAAGGACTTTGCCTGTGAGACTTTACAAGAATATTCCCATTTATACCTTAAAACGGATATTTTATTATTAGCAGATATATTCGAACAATTTAGATCAACATCTGACCTGACTTATGGTCTTGACCCAGCCTGGTTATATACTCTGCCTGGATACGCCTGGTTGTGCTTAATGTTCAAATGTATAAGGAGAATCAGGTTAAGCTTGAGTTACTTACCGATTACGAAATGGTAACATTTATTGAACGAGGTATAAGGGGCGGCCTAAGTCAATGCTGTAAGCGATACAGTAAAGCAAATAATAAGTATATGCCAACCTATGATGCAAATAAAGAGGATTCGTATTTAATGTATTTTGATATTAATAACCAATATGGGTGGGCTATGTCACAATAACTACCATATGGGGGGTTTCAATGGCTTTCAGAAGATGAAATTTTGCATTTAAACATTCTTCAAGTTCCAGAAAATTCTGATGAAGGTTATCTTAGAAGTTGACCTTGAAATACCTGACGCACTGCATAATACATTTTTAGATTTATCTCCTTGTCCTGAGCATAGGGAAACAAAAGGATCAAATAATAAAAAACTGCTGGCAACGCTCTATAATAAAAAAGAATATATTATCCATTACCGAAATTTAAAACAAGTCATAGGACTTGGTGTTAAACTAACTAAAATTCATAATCCTTTAGTCAATCTCCCTGGCTTAAGCAGCAAAAACTGATTTAGAAAAGAATCTCTGTAAGCTTATGAACAATGCAGTGTTCGGTAAAACAATGGAAAATATAAGAAAACAGACTAACTGGGATGGGCGTTATGGTGCCGAAGCTTTGATCTTCCGTCCAGAGTTTAAATATTCAACTGTTATTAACTAAAGTCTCGTAATTATAGAAATGAACAAGGCTGAGGTATACTTCAGCAAACCGATATATGTAGGAATGTGTATTTTAGATTTGGCCAAAACAACTCTATATGATTTTCATTATAATTATATGAATGAAATATTTGATAATCAATGTAAAGTTCTATATACAGATACGGACAGCCTTATTTATGAAATCAAATATGAAGACGATTATGATGTAATTTTGCATGACTGTCACCAGCATTTTGACACCAGTGACTATGCGGAAAATAATATTTACAATATACCTAGAGTTAATAAAAAGGTTTTGGGGATGATGAAAGATGAAAATAATGGTCGAATTATGACTCATTTTATAGGTTTTCGTTCAAAAATGTATGCAAATGTAGTTCTACAGACGGCTGAGGAGATTGAGTGTGATATATTAAAATTAGAAGACGGTGAAAAAGAGCAGGCTGAAATTGAAAGAGTTTCATCAAACTTTGGCGTGACAAAAAAGATTAAATGGGTCAAGAAATCTGTTATAAAAAATAAAATTACCTTTGATGATTATGTTGAGTGTTTGGAAAGGGAGCAAATATCTCAAACATTGATTCGATCAGAACGACACGAGCTCCATACAATTCGACAAATGAAGGTTGGTCTAAGTCCGCATGATGATAAGAGAAGGATAACTAAAACGTCATATGATACTTTACCTTGGGGACATCACAGTATCATGGAAGAATGATATCGAGATATGTATTGTCATCAGAGTATAGTTTTGTAAATACTATAAAATTTAGTCTGTAAAATATGTTAACTTTTAAAATAAAAAAATGTAATCTTAAGCATTGGTTTTTTTTAATTAAAATCTGTATTAGGTACATAAGTACTAAGCTACGTAGTGACTATTAAAAACTCACCACACTCATTTTATTATCTTTTCATGCATCCTAACACATCTGTCCTCATTCATCTCTTTTCTTTTCCCTCCCTAATTTCTTCAAATCTTTCATTCAGTCTACCTATATATTCATTAGTCTCCCTACTTTTCCTCTACTCCTTTCTACACTCCTCCACACCTCCTAAATTCTCCTACCACACCTCTCCTATATATTCCACCAATCCCTCCCTATCACTATCCTCCCACTCTCCTCACTCCTATCCACACCACATTCTCCTACTCCTCTCCCCATCACATCCTCTCACTTCGCTGCCTAACACAATCCCTCCACTCCTCTCCACACTTCACTCTCCTCTCATCTCCACACTCCTCCCACGTTCTTCTCAGTCTGGGCGTCGCGACGCTAGGCGTCGTTAAAAAAAATGCAGATCGAACCTTAAATTTCCTTATGGGAAATTACATGTAAAAGTGGCGACATTTGGCCCCGAACTGTCCTAGCTTATCTACTATGATCTTTTAATGGGACACCCAGAATTTAATTACATATTTAGGTTCATATTTTATTCCTGTTCTCGCAGAACCATTTGTATTTGGCGAGTTAAGTTTAATTAAAGTAATATAATTTGTTTAGAATCGATTTTCTTTTATAATAAAGGCGAAATGCCCTTTGAATAAAAAAAAAATGGATGTTAATTGGCCAATTTTTTACAGGGTTTTTTTTCCTCCTATTTTTCTTCTATCTAGTTGGTATCCTATCCTGCCCGCTGGGATACATTCCGTTGCTGGGTCTGTAAGGACGATGTTACAGGGATCAATCTACCCGAAAAAAATGGTAGACCTCTGGAATCCTCACCGCGTCATATAAGGCCAGATTATTATTTTATTTTTTTTTCATTTTACCTTTCTTATTATTATCAATATTATTTTTATTTATCAGAGTAATTCTAAATTATCCTTTTCGAATAGTAACTGCAAGTTACCCTTTTTTCTATAACTGTAATTTTGTCGACTAAAGAACAAAGTCGATTATTTTTTTTATTTAGGTTTTGTTCTGACCATAGCCCAACAGCATGTATTAGATTAGATTAGATTATACTGGAGCTGGTCGTCCGACCTTGTCCACCGCGACCTTTTCAGATCTATTGTGGAGACTCCGTTTGATTAGAGTGTCTTGTCTAGCCCTGCCTTTTTTATTAGACTCATTAGCTTTGACAATGGCTCCTGCAATGGCAACAGCATGTATCATAATCGACTATTTAATTTTCTTAATAACATACACTATTTAAGTTGCATTCTCCAGTTTTACGATAGAAACTTCATAATATTTTATTATTTTATATATTTTTTTTACTAGTCTTAAAATTCCTAAAATTTAAGGATAAGAATAGTTATTATTTTACTACAATCCATCATAACCTCTTCACCAATACAATAGTAATTTACACAGGCTGTTTTGTCTAACCGCTGGCCCGCTACCCGCTTTCCCGGCCTAGACTAAGTCGATATTTGGAATTATAAATTTCCCGGCAACTTCGATGTTTTTATTCTTCTACACTATAATTTATTATTTGGAAAAAACTTAATAGTGGAGTCGTTCTGGCGAAATCACCGGCACGAAAATCCCTTGACGAAATCGAGTATTTTTTTCCCCCCCAATCGATACAGTAGGATCCCCTCGACATTCTGACATGATTTGTAGAGGGCGCCACATGCGGGGTGGGGGGCACGCATCGTAAATCTAACCTACAACGGGAAATGGAAAATAACTCAGCCGGTTTTGATGCCACAAAAAAAATGTGAAGGGCAAAATTGAAGAGCTTGGCAGAGCGCGTAAGCTCGAATAAACGTGATCCCGATATCTCAATGAGTTCGTGAATTATGCCATTTTCAGCTGCAAAAAACAATAAAATTAAATTAATTATATCTCGAGAAGGGGCGGAATTGGGGAATCAATTTTTCGCAAGTCAACGGGTGACACCGAGTACTTTAATGGGCCGGAGGCTGGGGTGTATTGGGGCAATTAGGAGGGGAGTAATGGGGAGGGGGGGGGGGATATTACATAATGCTATTAAGTATAGTGTTGGGAAACCCCGATGATTTTAATAATCGAGTACTTAATACTCGAGCAATTTTAATAATCGAGTGAATCGCTTAAAATTCCAATTCACCAAGCGATGACGTCACCGACCGCTCCACCGGCAGCCTAGCTGTTTACATGTGATCAGGTAGGGTATTTAGCTGGCATGTAGCTACGGGTGGGCACAGGTTTAGGCAAAAAATTGTAGTAGCCACCAAAAAAATTCCAGAAATTTATTTATTTGTGAATAATGAATTTTTACCACGTGTCTCGATACCAAGCAAAAAAACTGCAAAAAATCACCCAAATATGTATTTATTGTTAGGTTTATTATTGTGCGTTTTTAACCCGAACAAAAAGTATTACCAAGAGTTATTTTTCTTCACATCTTCCTCAATCTACGAGCATAAAATAAGTAGATATTTAAAATAGCTTGTCAAATTCTTCCACTTTAAATTATCAGGTGCCCACTGTATGCACTTCAAAAATTTAGGCTTAGTTACGCGACTGGCAAAATAAGAAAATCGGCTATTATTTTTTTAAATTCATGTACTCATGTATTCATAGTTACCTAAACGTTCCTGTTTAAATTTAAGAATACTTACTTTTAATTACCAAAAAATTTGTTGATACCTATGTGTTGCTAACTATTTTGCTCGTTTTCTTATTTTCCATTAACATTTTCTATAATGTATGTTATTTTTAAGAAGTCTTCTTGAGTTTAATAATAAAAAGTTCCTGTTTAGATTTAAAAATGTTTACTATAAGATTACCAACGAATTTTTCTATATATTTTGTTAACCATTTTGTTCGTTTTGTTATTTTTCATTAACAATTTCTATTATTATGTTATATTTGAGAAGTTTTCTCGTCTTTATAGTAATTAAAAATTTAAAAATTATATTCTTTAATTTTTTAATATTTACAATCGGAGACCTAAACTACTCCGCTGGCTAGCCAGTTAAAACAAAACTTTACAAAAGGCATGCCGCGATGACTCCGCTAAGGGATTCGGCATACTTTTTTATATGCACCTTCTCATTTATGTGCCTTTAAGAAAGACGTATGTCGCGTACTTGCTCAGCGTCAAACTCGAACGTCGCCAATCGGATGGCGCGGCGCGTAGACCGAACGTCGTCTATCAAGTAACCGGCGATATTTATCGGATTTTCGCCTGAATTTATAACTAGAGTATTTCCTATCGAGCGAAAAACTGTTCGAATATACGAGCAGTTTTTTAACTGGATCACACTAAAGCGGTATATTTCCGCCGGCGTCAAGCGAAACTCGGGTATCGAGTGAAAGATAATAAGTGACGGGCGACGGTTTTCGCCTGAATAGATAACTCGAACGGTTTTTTAATAATCGAGCGATGTCGGTTATTTCAATAATCGAGTGATCAAGCGGTTTTTCGCTCGAGCGATCACAACATTAATTAAGTAGTTTATTAATCGAGCTACGGGGATCAGGCTGGATTCAATTTGTTCATTTTTTTTATCAGCTATGAGGGGGACAGCGACATGAATACACTGGAAGAACGGACATTTTTTCATAATGACACGAGGTGTCAATGTCAATGTCTTCACATCGAATTGTCCACTCCAACAATTTTTATAAAAGAAAATGTATCATTAATTATTTTATCAATGTTAAAAATAATGAGTTTTAATATGAATTTAGTGGTTTTAATCAAGAACGGTGCGTCTGACGAGAAAAACTCAAGAGGCCGTTTTTATGTAGAATTGACCAGGCTAATCAGAAAAATGGAAATCCACATGGAAAAATATCAGTGGGGTACCAACTTTTTTGTTAAAAATATCAAAGGACATGTTTGCAGGGACGCCACTGGTGGAAAAATTGAATAACTTCTAATTAAAATATGTGGTTCGATATCCTATTAACACATACCAAAATTGAAAATAACATCTAAAGTATTTTCGGAGATATTAAAAAGTGGCAATTTCTTTTATGCCGCGCTAAGCGCGCATTTGGGAAAATAACATTTTTTCGCCAAACCACCCCCCCCCCCCCCCCCCCCAAGTAGCTGATAAAAAAAATGAACAAATTGAATCCGGCCTGATCCCAGTAGCTCGATTAATAAACTACTTATTAGCATTTATATAATATCGGTTATGTCCCAACTCCGACCCTTCTCGAGATATGATTAATTAAATATTATTGTTTTTGAGTTGAAAATCGCGATAACTCGCGAACTCGTTGAGATATCGGGATCAGGTTTGTTCGAGCTTACGTGCTCTGTCAAGCTCTTCAATTTTGCCCTTCATATTTTTTTCTAGCAGTTATTTTCCATTTTCCCGTTGTAGGTTAGATTAACGGGGCGTGCCCCCCTCCCCCGTATGCGGCGCCCACTACAAATCATGTCAGAATGTCGACGGGATCCTACTGTATCGATTGGGGGAAAAATACTCGATTTCGTCAAGGGGTTTTCGTAAACCGGAACGACTCCACTATAAATAAAAGACCATTCTAAAATATTTCTGACATTGACAACAACATTCTCCCACCTAAGGAACGCTGTGTAATATAAAGCGTTTCTCACATTAAATACTATATACATTCAAATAGTCTTACATTGGTCCTAACATTTATTAAAACCTTTCTGGCATTTTTGACGCTCGACCACTACGTGAGCGCCATCAACTCATTCGGATCCTTTGAGACATAGGTCAGGGGTCTAGCATTCACTATTGCCACACAGTCACATACCAGAGAAAGAAGATCTTCATAATAAAGGCAAGCTCGTCCAAGAACTTTACGTAATAATTGCTTGACAACACCAATCAACCGCTCAAAAAATCCTCCCCATCATGATGCAGTAGGCGGATGAAAACGGCAAACTATACGCTGTGTTGACGTTTCTCATGTAATTCTTCGTCGAATATTATTTTCTCATCTGGCCAAGTATGAATATCTTTGTGAAGCAGCCGCAATACGGACCCCTACAACCTCGAGATGGGAGGTCTGCAGGATTATATGTTCCAGGTATATATCGCAATTGTTCGGGTTTTTTCGCATGTGCATCCCAGGAAATCTGTTTTGTCCATAAATGCTGCAATAACAGTTTTCATAACAACGTAGAAGTGGCAGTAAAACCAATCGTGTTTTGTACCTACTTGTTTTAGCAGCTACTTATTGTGATTTTTCTTTGCTTGATGGGATAAATATTGTCTTTCAATATTCGCACTGTATTCCGCGCACTGTGCTGGTGAGTGAATGTTAGCTTTGTGAGATGAATGTTTAAAAAACGACTTTATATAAAGCGCTTTTGAATAGCGAAACACTCGTGTTGAGTCGGTTAAATGAACTGTCTTGACTCTTGATCACGCGCTTCATACTTCCTCGTGGTGTCACTTTCGTGACAATGTTGCCGTTAGTTGACTTTTTTTTATAATAAATTGAAGTAATTGAGTCCAAGCATGTGAAACGTTAAGTGAACACAAATTAATACTTTGATTCACTGATGGGCAAAACGCATACTTTAGACATTAGTTGTTGTACATCATTTTGAGGCAGTGCAATGAGGGTTTGAGAATAAATAAGGAAATTACCAGGAGTTAGGACTGATAGATCATTAGGATTGGGAAAAGTGGTCTAAAATTTAGAACAGCTTTGATCTGTACAAATACTGTGTTTAAACTTTCATAAGTCAAGTGTGTAGTGAAGCATACATGCATAGACACATAGATAGCATTTTACAAAAATTTGATTTCTTATTTTGCCATCCTTCACCAAGAAAGGCTGAAACGCATAACAATATCTGACAAATCATCTTGAAGTTTAGGACCGACCTTGAGGGTGTCATTGAGTGATATTCGACTAATAATTTTGGCTAAGCCGTCAAAAACTACGCGTAACTTGGTAGTAGTGCTGGAATCCTTCACTACTCCATGATGAGGTAAATAAAAATTATTGGAGTCTGTACTATCCGTAGGGACTACCTTCAACACATGCCCCAATTTTTCATATTCTGACAAAAAAAATTATGTATTTCTCTTTAAATTTAGGATTATTCCTTAGTATTTTCTCAATGGTATAAAATCTCGTAAGGACTGAGTCGTACGAGTAACTAAGACTACTTAAATTGTCCTTAAAAGATAAACTAACATTAAATCTACCTGAGTTGTCGCGACTACTTGTGGTTACAAAATTATTTTCGCACTCGATCTCCTCCTGTGAGAGCTTATTAGAGTTAGAAGGAATCTCTTCAATGTGTCAAAATCGTTCTAGTTGTTCTTGTATATTTTGCTTTTGAGACAAGTCAACTAGATTGCACATTGAATAGTTTGATGAGTTTACGGGCAAAGGGCCAGAGAGTATCCACCCTAATTTATTTTTTTGCAACATACTACTGGCATTTGGTACTATTATTTGGCTAATGCATATTAAATTCCAAAATAGCGAGGCACCAAGAAGCATATCAACGGGGCCTGTCTGATTAAATGTATGTTTTGTGGCACTTGTTAGTAGGGTCAAATGAGAAACTTGGTAAATTGTTAGAAATTTTACAGTGATTAGGAATGAATTATTTTTTTAGTATAAATGAGTTGATTTGAGATTTAATTGTAATCTGAGTTTTTTCAAATATAGAAGTTACACCACTACCGAAACCTTCTACAGAATGAGAAATTTTGTTTGAGGAAAGTCTGAATTTGGCAAACATATCTTTTGTGATAAAGTTTGATTGAGAAAAATTGTCCAGTAGGACTCTGCAAGAGTGTTGTTGACCATTTTCATCCAAAACGGACACAACAGTTGTAGACAGTAAAATGTAGGGTTCAAATGAGTTATATAGTTTGTCACCGACAAAGCTTGAGTAGAATTATTCATTGGCGAATGAGCCGAATTATTCCTTGAGGGATTCTGACTGGAAATAGAATTACTATTACACTTATGGCTTGTGAGTTTTGAGTATTGCCTAAATGAAGCAAGGTGTTAGGCCATTGTGAGCATTTTTTACATGAATATTGATTTTTGCATTCCTTTGACAAGTGCCCTTGGCGTAAACAATTAGTGCATGCATGTAGTTGTCTGATTTTGTTTAATCTTTCTTGAGCAGTTAGTTTAAGAAACTTCCCATTTTATGTGAAACCACTAAAGGTGTATTAGTATTGATTTTTAGTGAAAATTCTTCCCACTCACGTTTAGTAAGTGAGTCGAGTTTTGATGACATTAGAAAAATAATAATGGTGTCCCAAGAGTCAACTGGAAGTCCTAAGGACTCCAGAGAGCTAATATGTTGACTAAGCGTGTCAATTAAGCTTCTTAGCTGAAAATGCGATTCTTTTGTTACGCTTGGTATTTCAAGAATGGCTTTTAAATGAGTCTGAATGATAACTTTTTGATTGTGTATTATATGTATTTTGCCTAAATTCAAATTTGCATGTATGAGTGATTTATATGTGTCTGAAATTGTAGCCATTTGTCATATGATCCATAAAATTCAGGCAAACTCAGTTTAGGCAAATTCGCGTGAAGATTTGGAATTCCCTGGGCTTAAACTCTCGCGTAACGGCGTTGAAGAATAAAGTTAAGTTTTTAAATGTTATTATAGTTCCTAATTTCACCTAGCATTACTAATACAGAAATAATTTGAAATATTTCTTATTTACTCATGGTCAGGTAACCTAGTTCAGATGTTTAAGATCATTTTATTAAAATTTAGGGTTTCGTAATTTTTCCTAAATTAATTATTTCTAAATAAATTGAAATTACGTGGTGCCCAATTAATTTGCCGTTGTCAGAAACATTTTGAGTATAATGGTAGTCACTACGTATTAACCGAAATAAAACCCATGACGCTGACCAGACGAAAAGCTGCCGGCTGTACCGGCCATTTTCTTTTAATTACTAAAGAAAATTGTCACACCACTATATTTGTATATAGAACAGACGGGTTCATACACACAGGATAGTTTTTTTTTAGGATTAGAGAAGACAGATAGCCTCCGCTGGCGCCGCGGCGCTAACATTAGTGAATTTTTTCTACTTATTGGAGATATCTTCCTCCATACGTCGACACAACAGTTAAATCGGAAGTCGATGGTATAATGACACAAGGTAAGATATCTAACCGTCCCAATTTCATCTAGATTGCGTAGTGACGTCACGGAGAGAGTCATTTTTAAATTTATTATGGAGATTTATATTGCTGTTAGCGTTTTCAGTTCTCTTTTAAAGGTATTAAAGGTTTTACGCATTTAATAGTATGTGAAACGAAAGAATAATATAACACACATTACAGCTAAAATATCACTAAAATATGACAAAATTCCGGCAAACTTTTAAAATATATGGGAAGTGGTCGAGCTGCTCGTCGCCGCTTGGCATCTGTGACATCATGGGGGAGATATGAGCCACATTTCCCAGTCTGCGTGGAATCTTACCTAGCTTTGTTACCTAGTGTCATTATACCATGAGTGCGTTATCTCTCCATGAAAGTTTCACATCAGAATTCCTTACGGTAAACTGCGAATATTTGATAAGATTTTTACAAAACTGAAGGCCATTTTAATGACGAAAAATATCTTAAAATTTGTTTTTGTTGTTAATCTCACCAATTTAACTGTATCGAATAAATAACTAAATTGTGCACAAATACTCACACATACCATCATTATAGGTTATGTTTACTAATCCATAATCATCGTCTCTTACATTTAATTTTCTATATGAACAGTCCTGACACTCCTGACCTGTGTCAGGGTTTTGTCGACCTCCAAATAAAAATGAATAAAGAATTCCTTACAGTAAACCGTGAATATTTGATAAGATTTTTACAAAACTGAAGGCCATTTTTAATGACGAAAAATATCTTAAAATTTGTTTTTGTTGTTAATCTCACCGATATTAAGTGTATCGAATAAATAACTAAATTGTGCACATATAGGTACTCACACATACCATCCTTATAGGTTATGTTTACTAATCCATAATCATCGTTTCTTACATTTAATTTTCTATATGAACGGTCCTGACCTGTGTCAAGTTTTTGTCGACCTGAAAATAAAAATGTATAAAGAATTCCTTACGGTAAACCGTGAATGTTTGATAAGATTTTTACAAAACTGAAGACCATTTTAATAACGAAAAATATCTTAAAATTTGTTTTTGTTGTTAATCTCACCGATTTAACTGTATCGAATAAATAACTAAATTGTGCATATATACTCACACATGCCATCATGTGTTAGGTTTACTAATCCATAATCATCGTCTCTTACATTTAATTTTCTATATGAACAGTCTTGACCTGTGTCAAGTTTTTGTCGACCTACAAATAAAAATGAATAAAGAATTCCTTACGGTAAACCGCGAATATTTGATAAACTTTTTACAAAACTGAAGGCCATTTTAATGACGAAAAATATCTTAGAATTTGTTTTTGTTGTTAATCTCACCGATATTAAGTGTATCGAATAAATAACTAAATTGTGCACATATAGGTACTCACACATACCATCCTTATAGGTTATGTTTACTAATCCATAATCATCGTTTCTTACATTTAATTTTCTATATGAACGGTCCTGACCTGTGTCAAGTTTTTGTCGACCTGAAAATAAAAATGTATAAAGAATTCCTTACGGTAAACCGTGAATATTTGATAAGATTTTTACAAAACTGAAGACCATTTTAATAACGAAAAATATCTTAAAATTTGTTTTTGTTGTTAATCTCACCGATTTAACTGTATCGAATAAATAACTAAATTGTGCATATATACTCACACATGCCTTCATGTGTTAGGTTTACTAATCCATAATCATCGTTTCTTACATTTAATTTTCTATATGAACAGTCCTGACCTGTGTCAAGTTTTTGTCGACCTGCAATTAAAAATGAATAAAGAATTCCTTACGGTAAACCGCGAATATTTGATAAACTTTTTACAAAACTGAAGGCCATTTTAATGTCGAAAAATATCTTAGAATTTGTTTTTGTTGTTAATCTCACCGATTTAACTGTATCGAATAAATAACTAAATTGTGCATATATACTCACACATGCCATCATGTGTTAGGTTTACTAATCCATAATCATCGTTTCTTACATTTAATTTTCTATATGAACAGTCTTGACCTGTGTCAAGTTTTTGTCGACTTACAAATAAAAATGAATAAAGAATTCCTTACGGTAAACCGCGAATATTTGATAAAAATTTTACAAAACTGAAGGCCATTTTAATGACGAAAAATATCTTAGAATTTGTTTTTGTTGTTAATCTCACCGATTTAACTGTATCGAATAAATAACTAAATTGTGCATATATACTCACACATACCATCCCTATAGGTTATGTTTACTAATCCATAATAATCGTTGCTTACATTTAATTGTCTATATGAACAGTCCTGACCTGTGTCAGGTTTTTGTCGACCTGCAAATAAAAACTTATAATATACCAGTCAACGTTATGAACGGATCTGGAAATATTCGTTAGTTCATAATATCATATAGTACAATTCAAGTGGTTCCTTCCGCGCTTTCTCTTTTGTCAAAAACTCGACTGTCCGCACGGTCAAAGATTATAATCAAGTTCCCGCCAATGTTCTATCTATAATTCCTTAAGAATAATAATATCGATGTGATTTTAAACTCTTTGACATAATTCCTTCCCAGTAATTAATTTAATATTTTCAATACTATTTAATAAAAATAGTAACTTTTTTTATGAAAATGATGACGTATAGATCACAGTAAATTTTTAAATATTACCGTAGGATTTCAAATGTGCTATAGTTTTTTGCGAATTTTAATAGTTACTAAGAAAATCTACAAAGGTGCCGAAAAAGGTATTTTCATGGAGATCATCAGTTTGTACACCTGACAATATACATCTCATATCATAGGGGGTGTATTTCTGAAAAATATTTTTCTATACACAGTGTAGAGAACGGTTTACTGCGCATGAAAACGTGCAATTATAATTGCCATTGCAGGCGCAAGAGAAGAATTTCCGACTTTAATACGGCTTTTAAGGAATGATTCGTAATTGATCGTATGGTATTTGTAAGTAGAAAAGTAATAAATTAATCAATATAATCTATCTAAATATATAAAGAATAGAGGTGGAAACCTATCGATAGTGCTCAAGATCGATAGTAAAATTGCTAAACTATCGATAGTATCATCGATAGTATCATCGATAGTCCTACAAATACAGGGTGTTATGGAAATGATGTATTATATTTAAATCGGCAATTCCTGAGATGAAAACAAATTGAAGAAAAATATCCAAAAATGGCGCTTTAATTTAATATGCCCTGTACATGACTTTATGTCAAACCAAAAATGACCACGTGCTGTCCCTGTCAGGAAGGTAAACAAAGTAACATATGTCAACAGTGTTGTCATATCTTCAGGGTAAACTCTTTAGCAAGTCAATAACCGTTTGACAGATTGCAAGTTGTTTATTTTTCAGGGTACATTATTATAAACTTTTACGTTCAGTTCAGTTCGCTAGGAAACAATCTCTGATTTATAAACTTGAACTGACTCGAACGAACCGCCGCGGACTTTTTAAATGGTCAGGTATGTTCTCATTTGTTCAATTCGAACGACACCCGTCAGATCTGGACAACTTCAAACTTTATAAATGCCACTTACCCTTTAGAAAAAAAATGAAATTTTATTTAGCTTTTCGAACATATTTAACACCAACTTAATTTATAAAAAACACCAAGTACCTAGGTAACTTGAACAAAAACAAACCGGCACAATAAAATCACATAACATATCTAAGTACCATTCAATCTGAATTAGTATTTTAAAGTGCTACTGCGTAGACAAAAATACGCCCTTATTGTCTAAGCGGTCTGGGAAATAATGTATTTAACATCTAAAAATTTTAAAAATAAACAACACGTTGTTTCTCTCATCGATATCGGCCTGCTTCGTTAAAATTTAAAAATACAGCGTTGCCGCTTTCGATGTTTTATAAGCAACTATCATAAATTGCCGAATTTCCTTATAATATTACTTTCCTGTATAATTATAGTCTCGGAAATGGCAACCACGCTGGCTCTAGAGAGCGAAGATTTCTCGCAAACAAAGTTTGAGACGACTGGTCGGGAGACAGACTAGACCATTATTTCAGAGGGTAGTTCCTGTCAATTGTTAACATAATTGTTTCATTTTATCTTTAGTAAGGGATTAATGGCCCATAGAAATTAGCGTTTTTATTATTTCTATTGCGAGATGATTAAGTGCTCTTGTTCTATGTGTGTTATTGTAAAGTGTAATTATGCGTTAGTGTTGGGTTTTAGTGATAAGGTTATTATGCATGCCCACACTATCATCAGGACACGTGATGAGCATAAAGTTTTTCCTATAGAAAAAAGAACTGAAAGTGTCTGTGCCCTGGATTCCTTAATCGCGTCCTGGATTTACTTTCTAAGTAAGCTAAATATTTATTTTTATAAGAAACTAAAGTTTTACACTTTTAAACATTTTGGCAACATTCTGCTTGAACATCTGTTGATTAATCAGCTGGGCAATGTAATATCTTCATATATGAATGTGCCATGGAGTTGTGTGTGGGTTTAGGGGTGAATTACCCCACTTTTTAAACGTTCGATTTAAAAAAAAATATGTAGCGCTTCTCTAGAACACCCCAGGAATCACCCATTTAAATATAATACGTCATTTCCATAATACCCTGTATATAAACATCTAAAAAAAGATCAATATATTAGAAGTAATTACTATCGAGAGTACGATAAATACTATCAATAGTCGCTATGGATACCGCTAATAGAAAATTTCCAGATTTGCCATACTCTTATGATTGAAAGGAGACTAGTAGTTGCTCGTCCAATCGGCTATAATGTATAAAAAAAAACTGATCCCTGATAACAAGAAATATCAGTTTAGTGTTAATAGAAGTATGTATTAATTGTAATGTATGTATGTAAATATTTGTTATGAAATAATGTCAAGAGCAACTAAAGAAACAGAAGCCGGCAGATAGTGACCCAAGTAGGAACGCATCTGTAGCGATCTGAATGAATTGAGGGAGGTCCTAATAAAAACTATGCCGTTTAGTAATATCCGCCCAAGTAACACCAAAGGCTTCAAATAGGCTGTGGCAACGTTATTCCAGCTAAGTTTAGAGCATTTTAGCTTTTATAGAAAGCTGCCTAGACACTCTTATGACGTCCTTAAAATGCTGTGACAGCCGAAATATGGCTGTAAAATCTTTTTTGGTTAGGGCACGCTTTGGGGCACGCCAATATTTAAATTACTATATAGATTTGCATGGTTCACGAAGCATAATGCCGGTATAGTATGTTATTTATAGGCGGTATTATTTATGGGTGTTATTTGAACTTCTCGGACAACAAAATGAATGTGGGAAGGTAGTTTTATCGTTAAATATGGGCACTTACTCACTGGCTTCATTTATTTCCTATATTTCAGAAAATTTAATAAATTTTGTAATAATTTAAAACGATATATTTCAAATAAAAATGCATTAAAAATATTCCTGAGCATAGTTTGTCTAATTAAAAGTTAGATGTGCTAATTTTTACTCGTTAATAAAAAGCAAAAATAAAAATTATCAATTTTCTTAAAATGGCCGATCTTCTCTTTTATTCTCCTGCCCCCAATGTTGTACGAAATAAATGGCCGTCAACATAATACATGGTGGTTAATTATCCAGTTATTTTGAAGGAATATTTACCACTTTTTGGCCTATAATTTACTGCCTTATTGTATGGAGTTGTTGGATTTCCATTTGTTAGCAGTAAAGTCAACTTTACAGCTAAATATTATGACCTAATGGTTTTTTTGTATAAAATAAATAAAATAGCTTTTTTTTGGCAAAATAATGGTACTATCCAACAATAAATTATGACTATTACTTCCAGCTATAGTTTGGCAATAAAAATGGCATTTAAATATAATATTTAGCAAAGTTTGAAAGCAAACTAGTAACGTTGGAAAATTTAGTTGTAAAATTATGCCAGATGCAAATGAAAATCAAAGAGCTGCAGATTTTAAAAGCCGGATTACAGCAATGTGGGGGTTGTCGCAACGTTATCCCTGCCAATGATTAGCTTTAAAAGTTTTTTTGGACAATCGGTGTTACTTGGGCGTACAATCACTGTAGCATATTGACAATGGAAGGGAATAATATACAATACGCAATTAAGTTTAATGGAACTTCTCCTTTTGACAGTCGATATGGATGATACCAAGTGATTTTTAAAATACTTACTTCTCTGAATCAGCACCACGAAGACAAAGAATATCCCAGTTGTGTTCATCTTTGTTAGGTAATAATGAGTGATACATGACTCATAAAGATTTTAAAAACCGAAACTACCACAGAAATTTAATATTTTCTTAGCACATAAATAACTAGTTCCTCGATGGCAGACCTAAAAATCAAAACATTCGATTTTATATTTTCTTCTCAGAATTAAATTTCTATAGTTCTCTATACAGGGTGTAAAAAATTCGTCCTTAACTATTGGGATTAGGGGAACGGTTAAAGGCAAAGTTGCCCATAATGGTCCCAATAATATACCGCAAAAAAATTTCAAATAAATACGGGGGGCTTTGAAAATATTTGGAAAAATCTAAAATTTAGTGTCTTGGGTTTTATTTCTTGCTGACTTTGTTCGAAGAGATGTCCAAAAATAAATTTTACTTTCTCATTGCTACTTTTTATTCTCCGCAAGATAACATCAACAGATCTTTAATTCGACGTTTCGTGTTTGGGTCACCATCATCAACATAATTACTTTAATGCTGGCCTGGATATTTTTTTAAAATTATGATAGAGAAACTAAATCTACGTTTAGCGGTATACAACACTTACTGGTTTTCCGACGTTTGGTTCTTTAAATTGACCATCGTCATTAAAATACCCCTAGTACGTTCCTATAGTTTACTTTCTTTTTTAAATTCGATGTAATTCGAAAATGTAAATTTAAAAAAATTAAATTTTTTTTAAAAGTCTTAAGAAAGTGCTGGTTTTAGAGTCAAATTGTATCTGTATTAATAAAATAAATTACTTGTACTTACACTAAGTAAACAAAAAACAGTAGTAGTATGTAATAATAATAATTATGGACAGAAATTTAAAATCTTCAGTTCCTTCGAAACAAAAGTATATTACTAAATTATAGGAACGTACTAGGGGTATTTTAATGGAGACGGTCAATTTAAGGAACAAAACGTCGGAAAAACAGTAATTGCTGTATATGCTATATACTGCTGAACATAGATTTAGGTCCTCTTTCATAATTTAAAAATCCAGACCCGTATTTAAAAAAATTAAATTGAAATGAAATTGACCCAAAAACGAAACGTCGCAATACAAATCTGTAGAGGATAAATAATAACAATGAGAAAGTGAAATTTATTTTTGAACATCTCTTCGAGCAAAGTAAGGACAACATAAAAACCGAAACACAAAAAAATTTTAGATTTTTCCAAATATTTTGAAAGCCCAGGTATTTAGTTCTGATTTTTCTGCGGCATTTATTGGGCCCATATCTACGCAACTTTAATTCCAATTTAACCGACTTCGTATTTCTCACCGTTCCCGAAGTCCCAATGTTGAAAGACCAATTTATTACATCCTGTATACAGTGTGTCTACTTAAGTTGGCAGCATATGGAGAACTATCTTATTATTAATTTTTGAAAAAAGTTACTGTATAAGAAGTTCTGCTTCCTGAGAAAATAATATTAAAACATTATATTTTGAGCTAGTTTATACAAGGTAGTGAAAAAGTAAAAAAATAAAGATTAAGTTTTATTTTAGAGCAAGATTTGATCATAAAGTGGTGATTAGATTAAAAGAAAATATTATTTACGGCCTCCTTTTTTATGGAGAAGTTTTGAACAATCGTATTGGCACAACTATCTGAGGATGAATGAAGACATGGCAACATTTCTCATTAAAAAAGGGTAACATTATGCGATCAGCAATTGCGCCTCACGAGAGACTCGCGCAACATTGGCGTCTTTAGCAACCGTTAGAGGTTACGAAGAAGATCTGAACTTAAAGGCAGTTGGTTCAACAGCCTTCAATTTTTCAATTAAACGTAGATACGTAACATCCTTTCTTATCCTATAGTAATAGTCCTTACTTTTAATCTACCAAATGCACACAAAAACAAACTTGTTTTTTTTAATGTAATTCAGTTTTTAACAAGTTTCTCAGAAATATATAATACTATATTTTTAGTCGTAATATTATGCCCGATATTTACGATTTTTAAAAAATATACAATTTTTTTTAGTAGGACGGAGATACCCCGTAAAACCATCGAAAAATTGACACCCTGTACAGTCCGATAAAACTCCGCCGTTCTCACACATACGCTCCGATGATCGTAAATGCCAGGCCTGTGAATTTTTTCCTCGTTTCAGGAATGTGTGTGGTTGTACATCTTGCTAATAAAATATTGATATTGACAAAAATAGAAGGAATCACATTATTATTCTTTTTTATTAGTAAGATGTGTAAAGGAATGTAATTTTTTTTTAAATTTAGTTTTCCATATGCTTTTCAAAAAATTTCCTGTGTAAATATAGGAGTACATGAATATTTTCATTTAATCTAACTCCCAATTTTTGATCAAACCTTGCTCTAACATAAATCTTAAAGGTAGTTATATTTAGAATTATTTTAATTTATTTACTTTTTGACTACCCTGTATAAGCTACCTCAATATGGAAAGTTTTAATATTATGTCACGAAGCAGAACTTTTTAAATAGAAAATTGTCGTAAAATTAAAAGTTAAACAATTTATTAAAATAAGTATTTTCAAAATTTAATTTAATCGAGTTTATGCTCTGGTAGCAGTTGAATTTTTATTGAGATCCGGAGGTATAGGAAAAAATGCACAAATAAAATAAAACAAATATAACCGGCCGACATGGACAAAACGTATAAAAAAAGAATCATTAAAATGTTCTGTTCTTGGACAAAATAGAGCTTTTAATGGTAAGCATTAATTTGTCGTGTTAACCTTCTTTTCATCCATAGACTATACAGATCTCTGTCGACGATATACGAACGAATTTCCTTTTTGTACGACATTTTGGTATCTCGAAACTAGATATAGTTCTAGGTGACTAAGGCGTAATAGCATCGACGGAATAAAATAAATTATTTTACCCGAAATAAAACAAGCTCGTTCTTCTATGGCGGAGTTAACACTTATGTTATTGTTGGCGAAATTCTTATATATAAGATATACATTTGAGGGAATACTGTGGAAAATCGAAGGTAACAAGTTTATATCAAATTAAAACTGACCTCCGCCTTCAAATAGGAATTTTCCAAAAACTATGCTGCCTCACTGCTAAATTGGATTCGTAGTTTCGTACAATGTGTTCCAAAATCATAAGTTCAGAAAGTTTGTACATTTCCGGACAGAAAACTATACTACTACATTTAACTTAAAACTAGAAAATTTTAACACTAAACGTCAAGGGAACGTCAAATTGGCAAGTTTAAAGTCAAAACACCTTGAAATGTCGAAATTGTCTAAAAACACTTCGACATGATTCCGGAACGCCACGAAATTAATACGATTCCTATTAAGTTATTTTATTTTTTATTTTATTTTACACCATTTCACAGTTAGAAAATAACCAATTAACAAATGGGTATCACAGATATACAATATATAATAAGTAATCATAACAATACAGCAAAAAAATATTTGATAGAAAGAAATATTAAGGTATTGTATTAATATATAATATACATATTGAGCAGAGTAATTAGATGCCTAAAGAAAACACTAATTTAATCTTATACTGAATAAGCTACAGCGGAAAATATCAAATTTATGTTGGGCAGATTGTAAGTAGTATAGCACAATCGATAAATGGGGGAATATTTACAGATATTGGTACGCGCTGTTGGTATATAAAAAGTCTGGGAATGACGTGTTCTAGGAACGAGAAATTTCCACTCTATTATGAACACCGCAAATATTTAAGATGAGCAATGGTACATCGATCCTCTAAGGAGCAAAACGAATGCCTGCGCAACAGCATCATCTGGAATGCCTATCTCAGGATATAACCATCAATTTTAAAACTCAGGAACTTTAGGAAACGTTGTTGGACCTTTTCGATGCGATTTAGGTGCACCTGATAATATGGAGACCATACAACCAAGGCATATTCCAATTGATCTTACAAATGCATAAAAAAGTATTTTTAGTGTATGACAATTTAAAAAATCACGAGAATTTCTTATTATAAAACCTATAGGGACCTATTATATTATTGTTATATAAAAAATTAAACTTTTATAGAGTTCGAACACAAGGTTTTGTAAGTTTTCGCTAATAAAGGTCTAGCCTATTGTTACGCCCCTGGCTTTATTTATATTTAATTAACTCTATTCAATGTACGAAATAAGAATAAACTCTTAAATTGCATTAAAAGCCCAAATATTTATGCCATTTTATCGCCAAAATATTATAATAATATATCTGGATAAAATATCCTAAAATAAGAAAGTCATAGGAAATAGAAAAGAGATAGATTGTAAGGTATTTTTGATCCACGCACATATTTTTAAATACGCCCAAATCAATTTTATTGGATCAAAACAATTATGGGAAGGAACCACAGATTCCCAGAATAGCTATGATACAAACTAAAAATAATATTCTAAAATATCAACGAATTTTAATTACCTAAACAAGCAATTAAATTTAATGGTTATTACTTCCTTAATAGCCTGCAGGTGTTCTAATCACCGAAATAAACGATTAACTTAATGTTATTCTACACCTTAATGGGATACCTCCTAGGTAATAAAAATGAACTGCTTCCTTAATTGTTTCTCCCGTTTGACTTGACCCAAATGAACCAACGAATCAGGCGAGACCTAAACTTTTTGGACATACCTCTAATGTTAGTTCCTTGCCCATTTGGAAAAGGGGGGCAATATAACAAAACCACGAAACACAGCAAAAAAGATAATTATTATTCAAGATTCGAGATTCTGTACTTACTCCAGTTTCTATTAAGATCAGTCCAGAATAAAATAATAAGATATTCTATTTAGCCATCATGGGTTAGTCAGTAACTAAGAATAAAGTTTAAAGATATTTTGTTCAAATAAATATCTAAAAGTTCACTATTAATATCTCAGTAACAATGTATATTATAAGAAACCGGGAGGGCTTACTTATCGACCCTTGTTTGTTTACAACAGTGAATTAGTGCAACGACCTATTCTTAAGTGTGTGTTCGGGAACGAAATACTAAGTACCAGCTGTAAGATGTTTGTATGTAAGTTAAGATACCTTATAAACATTGACTATTTTATCCAGTGCTAAAAGAACAATGAGAGAATGTACGCAGTACAAAGTGGTAGACATTTATAATAATTTGCATCATGTTGATGAACTATGATTTTTGCATGTGAATCTATGAACAGTTATTTTTGAAGATTATGGAAGACATTTTTAATTATGTTAATTTATCTAAACTTACTTTCTTATTATTAAATAGTTTTAAGATTAATTATGACTTTTAATTAATCAAACTACCTTAAATATCCATAAGCAAACTTAAACCCTAAAAGAACCCACGTCAATTACCGCAGGTTTAAAATAGACTCCCTTTCGAATGCCAACCAACATCTTGTGCGATTTTAATTATCATTCAGGTAATTAATATCTTAAAATCTGTGGTCCAGTACAATGGTGTCAGGTCTGATAGGGTTTTGAATTTTCTGGCAAAGAAAATAAATTTACCGCGTGGTGAAAAATTTTTTTTTTTTGTGACAAAATGTCATGGTTGTTTTGCAAAATTTTATGCACGTTTGAAAATGTTAAAATGATTGCTAACAGGCAAGGAAAGGATTGCCAAATATTATATGGATTATTTGCAAAAAGTTTTCTGAATTGCCAGTTTAAAATAATGACAAATAACACAGTAAATATTGTAGAAGTGTATGGCCGTTTTGATAATTTGCAAAATTTTTCAAAGCCGCAAATTTACGCATCAATATTGTGTTTGTCATAGGTTTGCTTTATAAAGGATATATAAGGGTATGTTCAGTAAAAGTCATAAAACGTATTTCGATTTTTTTTTATTTATAGGCATTGTGCATGATATTTGATTTTGTGTGCATATTTATATTTTTTCAGAGGGTTAAAAGAACGTAAAATTGTTTGTATTTTGAAAAAATTTTGGAATTTTTTTTTAAATTGATTTTCTTCATTAAATAATTTGAAAATTTAAAGTTATTATTTTAAGATTGGAAATAAAATTCTTGGAACGAAAAGTTCTAGTGTTTAGAATTGAAATAATTTTTTGAAATACATTTTTTTTTTAAATTCAAATTTTGACGTTAACTCTAATTTTCGATAATTTTTAAAGATTCTGTTACCGAGAACAGAATTATTTTTTAAAGATTTTTGAACAAGCATTTATTAAATTAATTAAGTGGGTATTCCTTAGATTTTTAAAATGAGTAGTAAGGATGAGAAAAATATTGTAAGTCCTGTTTCGCCGACAATAACTAATGTAATTATAACATTGGAACATATTATGAATTTTGATGGTACCACAAATATTTTTGATTTTTTCGAGATAATAGAGCAATATGCGATTTTAAGTAACTGGAATGATAAACAAAAATTAGCAATATGTAGATTAAAAGTAAAAGGAATTGCAAAACAGTATGTAGATTCTGAATCCTCTGTCAAAAATACAACAGATTGGACATATTTTAAAAATAATATTTTAAATGAGTTTAAAGAAAAGCAATTACCAGGGCAGGATTTGAAAGAATTTATCGCTTGTACACAAGAAATAGGTGAAACATGCCGACAGTATTTAGCACGCACTAAGATTTTAGGAAGAAAAGCGGTGAATATTTCTGGAACGCCAGCTATTATAAAAATTTTGGAAGAAAATTTGGAAACCGATATTTTGCGACAATTTACACTAGGTTTAACTACACCAATCAGACAAAATGTTTTATCGAAACAGCCAAAAAGTTTATCGGATGCTTTAGAGTATGCAGAAACCGAGGAAATGATTCTAAATTTAAAGGAATTTGAAAGTAAAGAAGAGCGGAATGAAAATGCTAGAATTTTGACTATCAAATGTTATAATTGTGATGAATTAGGACACATGTGGAGAACTTGTCAAAATAAAAGAAAATATTTTGAAAATGAAAGATATGACTCTGAAATTAAAAATAAAAGTGTCCCGAGAAGAGCAGGTAGAGAAACATTAGAAGCCGACAGAAACAATATAAACAATGAACTTTTAGAAAATGGTACAGTTTATTCCAGAGGAAGCGTTAGATATGAATCAAATAATTATAACCGAAATAATTTTGATAAGAATGATTACAAGAATAATTATTATAGGAAAAGTAATTATTATAGGAATATTAACGAGTTTAATAATAAATCGTTTTTAAAGCAGGATAGAGATTGTGAAAATAGCAAAGCGAAGAGTGAACGAAAGTTTTCGATTTTAGACTGTATTACAGATGAAGATACACGTAATGTTATTACTTTAGAAATAAATGGAACGCAATGTTCGGGAGTAGTAGATTCGGGAGCAACCGTTTCTTTAATAAACGCAGATTTTGCTAAAGGATTTCAATTAAGGGATATTGAAATATGTTTAAGGGATGTACAAGGAAGACTTATTCCGCAGTATGGAAGTGTATGCTTACCTATTAATATAGGACCTTTCAAGTCTGTCACACACGAGTTTGTAGTAATAGAGAAAGGAAGCTTTAGCTCGGATATTATATTAGGAATAGATTTTCTTACGAAATATGGAGTAAAAATTGATTTTGCGGAAGGACAATTATATATACTAGAAGAGTGTATTCCGTTAGAAAAGGAAAAACAGTGTATAGCACAAGTGACTTCGTCAGAGGATCAGAGATTTTATAAAATAGAGAATGAAGTAAAAAGTCTTCGGAAGGAAATGAAAAATATGGCAGATGATTTAAAAGAAAACTTTAGAAAAATTACAACTTCCTTGGAAGATAAATCTAAGGTGAGTTCGTCGTTAAGGTCAGTGGCGATGAATTCCGATAATAGGATGGCTGACCTCCATCTTGATTATCCGCAATGTGCAAACCTAAGAAATTTTCCAATGAAAGTTGAGGACGTCCGAGAACCGGAAAATTCTGAAATAAGAGTAAATGAAGTAGCATCCAAGAAAGGTAAGAAATCAAAAATAAAAAGTGAAGTTGCCAAGAAAGAAGAAAAGAAGATTACAGATTTAGAAGAAAAAGACGTGAAGAAAAGTAAAACGAGTATTTTGACAAATTCAAGGAAAGGAAATCAAGAAGTTATACCTAAGCAAGAAAATAGAAGCAGTGCACAAGGTAGTGCTGGAATCAAGGAAAATAGTGAAGAGAATATACAGAAAATTTATGGAAAGGAGGACAATTCACAAGGAATAAAGTATACTCAGAAAATTGACGACACTGAATTTTCGAAATATTTTAATGTGTGTATTAAAGAGACACTTAAGATCCCTGCAAGAAGTGAAATAGTATTAATGGTGAAAATACAGAAGTATAAAGATATACAGACGCCAGATGTTGTTATAGAAGATTATGAAAGAAATCCAATGGGTTTATTAGTAGGCCGAAGTTTATGTACGAAAAGGGAAGAAGTACCAATAAAAATAATGAATGTAGCTCAGCATGAAATAATATTGCCAAGTAAAACAGTGGTGGCGCACGCTTATGAAACAGAAACTGTTGATTATAATAAATATAATGGAAATAAAGGGAAAGTTATAAGAAATGTCACACTACAGGATAAAAAAGAAATTTTGGAAAAATTGAACTTATTAAATGTAAATACGGAAGCAGAACAGAAGTTGAGAAAATTAGTTGAAGAATATATAGACGTTTTTAAATCGCCAAATCAGCAATTGTCATGCACTAGTGACATTAAACATCGTATTATTACTGAAGATATACCTCCGATTTGTAAGAAACCGTATCGTGTACCATATCATAGGAGAGAGATATTACAGAAAGAAATAAAGAAAATGTTAGATGATGGAATTATAGAAGAATGCCAGTCCCCATGGAGTTTTCCTGTTATATTAATAGAAAAAAGACTACACCCAGGCGAGGAGCCACAATTTCGCCTAGTTTCAGATTTTAGGGAATTAAATAAATATACCAGGTCAGACATATTTCCCTTGCCAAATATTCAAGAAACCATTGACAGCTTGACAGGTTCAAGTCTATATTCTACCATGGACTTAGCAAGTGGATATTTTCAGATAGAACTTGATGAAAGAGATCGAGATAAAGCAGCTATAATTATACCAAATGGAACCTACCGATATAAACGAATGGCCATGGGATTAAAGAATGCTCCAAGCACATACATGCGATTTATGAACAGCATTTTTTCTGGATTAATTGGAAAATCAGTCTTAGTATACATGGACGATGTAATTGTATACACCTCTACATTAGATCAGCATTTAAAAGAATTAAGAAATGTATTTGAAATTATGCGGAAAAGTAATTTAAAGTTTAAGCCAACTAAATGCCATTTTATACAAAAAGAAGCTAATTATTTAGGACATATTATTTCAAGTAAAGGATGCGCTACTGATCCAATGAAAACAAAAGTAGTAGACACTTATCCAGTACCGAGGACAGTAAAAGAAATAAGAGCATTTTTAGGATTGTGTGGATTTTATCGCAGATTTGTACCACGATTTTCAGAGATTTCACAGCCTCTGACACTACTTACTAAGAAAAATGTTCCATTTATTTGGACAGAAAAGCAACAAGAAGCATTTAACACATTAAAGAGAGCTCTAGTAACTCCACCTGTCTTAAAGTACCCTGATTATAAAAGATCATTTATTCTTGCTACTGACGCGAGCAAGACGAGTATATCAGCTATTCTTAGTCAAAAATACGGAGATATGGAACATCCTATATATTTTCATAGCAGAACATTATTACCTGCAGAGACCAGATACTCTACCATTGAACGAGAAGCGCTAGCAATAGTCGAGGGGGTGAAGAAGTTTAAATATTATTTAACAGGCACACATTTTTACATTTACAGTGATCACAAACCACTAAAATATATTTTAAATATCAAAGATGGTAGTTCACGCCTTGCCAAATGGGCAATGTTCTTAATGGAATATAGTTTTACAATTGACTATCGTGCAGCAGGTCAGAATAAAAATGCGGACGCTTTAACAAGATTAAGAAGCACACGACCTCCTGAGGAGCAGAAAACTAACGAGATACGTTTTATTAGAGAAGTTAATGAAGGAAGCCCAATACTTAACGTAATATGGAGCCGAGAAGAAATAAAACAAAAGCAGCAAGACGACTATAAATTGCGAAATATTATAAATAATTTACCAGACCCTTCAGGATTTTATTATACCATGGAAGATGGAATGCTGTATGCTAAAAGAAGAGATTTTGAAAGACATGATAAAGTAGTAGCACCAAGTAGCTTAGTACCAGATGTACTAAAATTATATCATAATTCACCAATGGTTTGTCATCGTGGTCAACAGAAAACATTAGATTTGGTTAGAAGAGATTTTTATTGGCCTGGAATGACCAAAGACGTTAAAAGATATTGTGAACAATGTCACTCATGTAATATCACAAAGACAAATTATCAACCTCCTGCGTACCTTCAAAAACTACCTGTACCGCATAGCGTTTTTGGAAGAATAAGTATGGATATTGTTGGACCTTTAAATAGGACAAGAAATGGAAATAAATACATTTTAACTTGTATGGACTATTTAACGCGTTTTGCAGAAGCTATTCCATTGCCTGATACTACAGCCGATACTGTAGCAAGAGCATTTGTAGAGAATATCATTATACGATATGGAGTACCAAGACAACTTTTAACAGATTGCGGAACAAACTTTCTATCGCAATTATTTAAAAAAGTATGCCAAATTTTAGGTATAGAAAAATTGCAAACAACACCTTATCATGCAGAATGTAATGGTATGATTGAACGTTTCCATAAAAGCCTAAAAGGTATGATTAAACATTATATTACCAACGACAATGCCGACTGGGATGTCTGGTTACCATTTGCACTAATGGCTTATCGCAACAATATACATGAATCAACTAAGGAAAGTCCATTTTTTTTTAATGTATGGTCGAGATATGCAGCTACCACAACACATTATCACTAATCCAATTGAACCAAGATATGATTTAGATGAAAATTATGCTACGGAAATGCAACATAGAATGCAGTACGCTCACCAAGAAGCTATAAAACAGCTAGAAGGCACAGCAGATAAACAATGTTTCCAGTACAATAGAAAAGCTAGAAATAAACAATTTCAGATAGGAGACCGAGTATACCTATATACCCCTAATATAAAAGGAACAAATAATCTCCCACGAAAGTTTAAACCTAACTGGACAGGACCGTATCGAGTAATTAAAGTCTTAGGGCCTGTTACATATAGAATTCAAGAAATAAATGGCCGAAAAATACAAACAGTACATGTTAACCGAAGCATTGTAAATGTCCGGCTGGTCATAGAGAAGATAACAAAGAAGAAATTCCTAAAGACAGTAGATCATATGAAAATGATAGAAGTGAAACTCAAGAAGCATCATTTATGTATTATATACCACATGTACCAGAGTCAAATCAAAATGAAGAACCGGAAGTTGGAGGATCAGAATGGGAAATACAAGAAGACGATTTCGATGCTGATATAGAAAGATCTATAGACCATCTAGAGACAGAAGTTTCTGAATATGAAAGTAGTGAAGAAGAAGTAAATGACGCCGTAATTGAAAGCGAACAAAAAACTGAAAATAATCTAACAGAAGAAGCAGAATCTTCTACTACTAGAAGTGGACGTACTAGTCGTAAACCAAGTTACTTAAAAGATTATTGCCCATAAAAGTAAAAGATTTGCCTAGGATATGTTCGAAATGTTATAAAATATAGATATTGAAGCGATATTTTGGCATTAAGAGAATGTAAAGATATAAATTAGGTTTATATGTATTAACGTATATATTGTAAAATTGGACTCAATGAAGTGAAATTGACTAAAGCATAAACAATGAATAGAACTATGCATTTGAAATTCGCGAAGTGAGTGAAATTATAAAAGCAGAGCAAGTGTTTAAAACAATAATCACGGTATGGAGTTATTAAACTTAACGTGTTAAGATATATAATGCTTTATATTAATAATTGCTAGGTAGTTATGTTTTGGGAGTAATTCATATTATGGCAAGATATGTAAATGCA
Organism: Barypeithes pellucidus; assembly: GCA_963991005.1. Taxonomy (NCBI): domain Eukaryota; kingdom Metazoa; phylum Arthropoda; class Insecta; order Coleoptera; family Curculionidae; genus Barypeithes; species Barypeithes pellucidus. Next base: position 52,711,511 of record OZ022556.1, read on the forward strand.
ATGAAATTATTAGTTAAAGTAAGTTAGTAGAGCAGTAAGTAATATTAAAAAATCAAAAAAGGAAAAAAGAAATTATTATGTTATTTCTTTTTTTTATATAGGAGGGAGGAATGTTACGCCCCTGGCTTTATTTATATTTAATTAACTCTATTCAATGTACGAAATAAGAATTAATTCTAAAATTGCATTAAAAGCCCAAATATTTATGCCATTTTATCGCCAAAATATTATAATAATATATCTGGATAAAATATCCTAAAATAAGAAAGTCATAGGAAATAGAAAAGAGATAGATTGTAAGGTATTTTTGACCCACGCACATATTTTTAAATACGCCCAAATCAATTTTATTGGATCAAAACAATTATGGGAAGGAACCACAGATTCCCAGAATAGCTATGATACAAACTGAAAATAATATTCTAAAATATCAACGAATTTTAATTACCTAAACAAGCAATTAAATTTAATGGTTATTACTTCCTTAATAGCCTGCAGGTGTTCTAATCACCGAAATAAACGATTAACTTAATGTTATTCTACACCTTAATGGGATACCTCCTAGGTAATAAAAATGAACTGCTTCCTTAATTGTTTCTCCCGTTTGACTTGACCCAAATGAACCAACGAATCAGGCGAGACCTAAACTTTTTGGACATACCTCTAATGTTAGTTCCTTGCCCATTTGGAAAAGGGGGGCAATATAACAAAACCACGAAACACAGCAAAAAAGATAATTATTATTCAAGATTCGAGATTCTGTACTTACTCCAGTTTCTATTAAGATCAGTCCAGAATAAAATAATAAGATATTCTATTTAGCCATCATGGGTTAGTCAGTAACTAAGAATAAAGTTTAAAGATATTTTGTTCAAATAAATATCTAAAAGTTCACTATTAATATCTCAGTAACAATGTATATTATAAGAAACCGGGAGGGCTTACTTATCGACCCTTGTTTGTTTACAACAGTGAATTAGTGCAACGACCTATTCTTAAGTGTGTGTTCGGGAACGAAATACTAAGTACCAGCTGTAAGATGTTTGTATGTAAGTTAAGATACCTTATAAACATTGACTATTTTATCCAGTGCTAAAAGAACAATGAGAGAATGTACGCAGTACAAAGTGGTAGACATTTATAATAATTTGCATCATGTTGATGAACTATGATTTTTGCATGTGAATCTATGAACAGTTATTTTTGAAGATTATGGAAGACATTTTTAATTATGTTAATTTATCTAAACTTACTTTCTTATTATTAAATAGTTTTAAGATTAATTATGACTTTTAATTAATCAAACTACCTTAAATATCCATAAGCAAACTTAAACCCTAAAAGAACCCACGTCAATTACCGCAGGTTTAAAATAGACTCCCTTTCGAATGCCAACCAACATCTTGTGCGATTTTAATTATCATTCAGGTAATTAATATCTTAAAATCTGTGGTCCAGTACACTATCATGGCACCACTAAGGAATGATGTAATATTTGAGGAGTAGATTTTGACTCTGCGCCGTTTTTTTTGGCGGCAAAGTTTACTTTTTATATTCCTACTTAGGGTGGGTGACTTGTGAGGATGTAATAAAAATAAATACCTTCGATTGTCAGCTGGAGAGAAAAATAGACTCTCCAAAATTATGATGATGTTAAAAACGGGCCTTTAAAATTCCTTACCTTGTATAGGTACTCGGAGAAGGGTTTCAGCAGGCCTGCTTGGGGTATCTCCTGGTTTCGTTAGTTGCGGGTGCGGGTGATAAAACAAGAAAATTATATTCATTCACTCACGAGAACAGTCCGGTCGGATCAACGGAATTAACTCGACTCTCTGCATGCATCGCCGTAGTGTGGTACGGAACCTTAAAGGCGTCCATGCACGCGGAGATATGAAAGAAAATTTGTAGGTATTGAAGGTTGGATGTTGAATTAGAAAGAAAATGTGAATTAAGAAATGAAAAATATATGTAAACTTAAATGCAATTATGTAATTAACACACAAACTAAATTAACTTGGACGTCACACGCTTGTGTGGACGGACCAGTGGGTATTATAAAGCTTTATTAGGCAATCCAAACCACGTGACTTTTCATCTCTCAAAATTTCCTTGGTGGGCAAACAAACCCATTATTTGCATTGATTTAGATAGGTTTATTACCTTTCTTGGGAGTTTTAAACCATCTAAATTCTAAATATTTGCTGGTTCTGGCTAGTTCTGTTAAGACCATTTAATTGTGAAAACGTACCAGTGTGTTTTATCATGCAGAGTTCATATTTGAAGAAATTATTGCAATAATGCTCAGACGTAGACCAGAGGTATGTTTGTTTACATTTTGATTATACTTTCAATTTAAGATTCATGAGCATTTTTCTCATTTAAATAGTAAAATTATATTCTTGAATATCATATTCAAATGATATAAAATTATAATTTGTTTTAGATTTCTAATGAAGCTGAAATTAATAAAGGATTTGAATCTTTTTACCATATGGCAGTTGTTGATTTGGACTACACCATTAATGGGATTCTACCAGTGGCCTATCATCTCGTATTTCGATTTTTGTAGCCTTAACACATAGTTTTTATTCACATCAGCAGATGAAAAGCCTACAAAACCCTTGAAGCTCATTAATATTTTTCAGCCAGTTCTGTTATAAATCTTGGAACGAAGGTTGTAAATGAGTTCTATGTCATGCTTGGAAAGGTAATTATTTTTGTTTACTTCAAGTGTTTGATACCTAGTGCAGGAGTGACCAACTTTTTTATAAGATCTTTTACTTTTGAACTAAAAAAATTTAAGGCATGTCACTCAATTTTCGGAATGCAATACTTTATTTTACTTAATGTAGGTATATAATATTCTTTTTCAGGTGAAGCATTCACAAACAGCCAGTGCTAAACCAATTTTTGCTGTGGAATATATCAACAGAAATAACGGTATGCTTTTTTGTACCGATGTACCTGTCGTTATTGTCCACGGAACTGCACATTATCCCAATTGCAAATATGAACTTCGGCACAGTTTCTGGTTCGTTAAGACAGAGGTAGCTTTACCTTCAGTGTTCAAAGAAGGGATGGTAAATTTATTCAAATATGAACTCAAAACCTTGCTTACTTATTTTTATTTAATAATAATTCGTTTCCATATTTTCCATTTGGTAAATATATTATTTATATTAAATGTATTGTTTTATTTATATATATAATTCAGTGCGTATCAAACATTTAAATATAAGTACTTATACTAAATATCCTTATTTAACATGTATTGTTTTTAAAAATATGTATTATCAAAATGGGTTTATTTACAAATTGTATGTACTATATGTTCTACAAGATTGAAAATATATGTTTTAAAACTATGTAAGTATATTTTTAATTATTATAAAACTTAAAGTGATAGGAAAAAATATTTTAAAGTTCTCTTCGAGTAGGGCCATTTGAATAGCTAACTACACACTCTCTGGTTTCTTAAAATTGATTCTGTAAGATCTTCCCTCTTGATAGCTGCTCTATTAATCACATATCCCGCCTTTTCTTTGTTTGTGGGTAATGAATAGTCTTTTTTACTGCGAATCAAATGAAACTAAGGAAATGGTCGCGATCACGACGGCTTCCACAATTTGACCACAATACACGTTGTCGGAATTTTTCTTCCACAAATACTTATTATATACACTTAAATGAATGTATTCTAATAATAAATTTGTTAACAAAAGACCACACAATCACAGTAAAACGCTCCAAAAACGCTACGAGCTTAACAGTAAACATATGGACACGACCTTTGTTTGCCCACCAGATAACCTAAAAATTTTATTTGACAGGTCGTTGGATTGGTCAATTGACAAATGAACGAAGGTTAACTTGTGGTTTGACGTCACAGGTTGGAGTTAAGTTGACAGTCTGCATGTTAACTTTATTGGGTGGAACGGGTATCAATTAAAGTTAAACCTCAAGTTAACTGCAGAGAAAGTACGGCTTTTGAAGGCTCTTGTTGACATAACCTATAATTCCACGCTGGATAGAAGAATACTTATTTCATGATCTGAAAAATTAATGGCTCTTCTCTCCATGACTGCAAAGCGTAAAAAATCAACAAATTCTTCATAAAATACTTGAGGTTATGTTGTTAAAAATTCTTTTTTTAATTATTTTGAAGATTTTATAAAACCATCATTTTTTATAGGGAAGTTAACTTTTGACCGTTAAAATCAAAGTTAACTTTTGCCATTTTTATAATATCCACCCTTAATGGATCATATTTATTAGAGGTTATGTCCCCAATGCAAAATTTATCATTTACCCTTCTTTATCGAAATTGATCAATATTTTTTATGTTAAAGAATAAATATATTAACCTTCTTCCATTTAATCAAACCAAAAAGAGCGCACTGAGAGTAATAAAAAAAATTGCCGTGGCAGTAAAATTAATTTTGCTGATTATATTATTATCATTGCTGTAGTAGAAAATATGTAGTGCTGTAGTTACAGCAAAGAATAGTTCTTATGCTTACACAGCCACTTACCACCGATTGAAGAGATACTTTACTGGGATAATAAAGATATTCTCTTACGCCCAGAAAAATACAGATTACGTTTGGTAAGTTTTTTAAGTGTTTTATTCAAAATGTGTTCTACAGTATATACGAAATTTAGCATAATTTAGTTTCTCTGTTTAGGGTTATTTATATACAGGGTGTTATGGAAATGACGTATTATATTTAAATGGGTGACTCCTGGGGTGTCCTAGAGAAGCGCTACATATTTTTTTTTTTCAAATCGAACGTTTAAAAAGTGGGGTAATTCACCCATAAACCCACACACAACTCCTCGGCACAGTCACATTACACTGAGCATCTGTGTAATAAATAGATGTTCTGGCGCAATGTTGCCAAATTGTTCGTGTAAAACTTTAGATTCTTATAAAAATAAATATTTAGCTACCTAGTATCCAAATAGAAGTGAATCAAGGTGCCAGTGTACTAGCAAGTAATCCAGGGCACATAAATCTTCAGTTTTTTTGGTTTTAGTGGGTAAAGCTTATACCCCACTAAAACCCCTTCGGCGTTTTTCTTCCAATCTCAGAACATGACCCTGTATATCGTCAGAGACACAAAACAAATAGTGAAACACTGAACAAATTACCATAAATCACTTAAAGAAACACACACATGTTTCAAATTAGTTTTTTTAAGATAGGCCCTTGTCACACAAAATCGTTACACACTAATGCATTCTTTAACAAACACACAAATAGGACACAATTGGCACTTTATAAACTAAAACGTTCAGCAATTGTTTTATCTGCTGCATCCAATATCTTATATCGCAACTGATCCATATTTGACTTTATCAACTATTTCTTTATTCATCGTACCCCATAGAAAAAAATTGCATGATGTAAGATCCGGTGACCTTGCGATTTCCAGTCTCTTACTAAAGGAACATTTTCTAATATGCCTTCGACTTGATTTTTCTGTATGTACTAAACATTTTCCCACTTATTCGCACTGTACAGTTGATTAAATATCCCGAAAAAACTCTTTCGCGCGAAGCCGCTTGTTGTCAAGCAAATGTCAACTTCTATCCTGTCGATTTATACTAGAGATTTGGCTAATCTTTCGTTTTAAAATCCCGCTGTGAAACGATCGATTTAATTTTTTTAAGCTTTTCGAATGAAATAAAGCACCAGAGCAGCGATTAACAAGTTTTTTAATCTTTATTGGTATCTACAGCAGTGAAGGAAAACAATAAATAAGTGCTGTAGATTATTATAATTATTTATTTCAACCTTTTTTGGTGAATGCGCAGGAATCTACCGGAAAAAATGCATTGCATTAATACATTTCTAGTTTTTGACAGTTCGTGTTTTAAATGCGTCATTTTTAGTTCAAATAAATGTTATTTACATTTTACAATGTGTTTTATAATTAAAAACAAAAGTTCATACAAATCTAGGCGAGACAACCCAATGTTAATAAAAAACTATATCTCCAAGTGAATTTTGTGTGTGTTTTGGCCAGTGTTCATGTGAAGTTTTCCGATTATGGGTTATGTGATGTGCCGGTTTCTTTACTAAAACGCTGTATAAGTTTTTATAGAAGTTGACATTAATTTTTAGATAAGACCGACAAGGTAAGTGTATGTGTGTGGCCTAAATAAAATTACATTAAAAATTCAATCAGCCAATCAAAAGTCAAAAGGTCATTGACATTTGACCTAGTTACGTAGTTGGATATTTCAAACTTAAAGAGTGTAATTCTGACAACACCGGTGAGAATTCGGATGTGCCGCAGTCGGGTACAGAGGTATTCCTGGTTTGACCTCAGGTCATTTTTACCGCTAAATGAATTGAAAGCGCCATTTAAGGATATTTTTCTTCAATTTGTATTCATCTCAGGAATTGCCGGTTTAAATATAATACGTCATTTCCATAACACCCTGTATTTACCTTTAAATCTAAAAATAAATTTATTACATATTAAGCACTAAAGGCGAATCACAGTTTGGTTGTAGTTCTAAAGCCGCGTTCTCAGAGCTACGTACTGTCGCCCGCGACACCAACCTAACCAATGTCTATGTCTATGATTTTAGACTTCCTTATTGGAGGAATGAAATGGTTCTCCTACCTACCTACCTACCTACTTAACAGTGGTTAATAAAAACTACCTAATAAGATGTGTAATTGTATTTGTTTTTTTTATTGCAAATACAGTAGAGTCTCGATATAGTGCACGCGTGTGCTGCTCTACCGAGGTTGTTCACTATTTCAAGTTTATGATAAAATAAATACAGGAATAAAACTGGGCTGTTTTCATTACATTTCTACAGGGTGTTATGGAAATGACTTATTATATTTAAATGGGTGACTCCTAGGGAGTCCTAGAGAAAGTCTACATACTTTTTTTTTTTAAATCGAATATCTAAATACTAAGGTAAAAACCCTTTTTACCCACATACTGTCGCGCCGTTACATCTGGATTCAGTAAGCAACAATGTGGGTCACTAGAGTATACTAACAGTGTTGTCAGATCACACCACGTGTCTCGCCCTTATTTGAATACTGGCGGCGCTTCCTTTATTATTCTTCAGTACGCTTCGGTACTTTGGCGGGGAAGGACGTCGAGCGTCGAGCGTTCCACGTGCTTGACGTATACGAATTTTAAACGTATTGCCCGATTTTTTTTTTGTTGTGTAATAATTCATAATAAGAAATGCTGTGATGTGATTTAAAATTTGTGTGATATTACCTACTGTTGGTTCTATAGAAAAACATACTTTTTGTGTTTAATTTTTTATGGAATTTAATTATAAAACGGATTATTTTAAAATAAGATCGAAGGTAAGAAAGTATGTACCTTAAAATTGTAGTTTTCTTTGTCTAAGAAGTTTGAAAAAGAAGTGATAACGCGCGCCAAGACGTCTTGTTGTCAAAAACTGAACACGTGCGTTTAGAATTTGAATGGCAACACCGCCTACAATTCGATGACCTCTTTTGAAACTTGAGACTGCCTCAATAACATATAGATTGCGAAGGGCCTCAGGAGCGGCCACGTAAATTTTGAGATTTCATATAAAGTGTATATTTCGCTTAATAATTCAAAGCGCCATTTATGGTTATTTTTCTTCAATTTATTTTCATCTCGGGATTTGCCGGTTTAAATATAATACGTCATTTCCATAACACCCTGTATTTTGAGCTCTAAAATGCACAAATTAGTTAGTGGAAGGAAATAAGTCAGTTAATTTAGTCTGTTTTTTGGCTTCTTGTAACATTTTTTAACGAAATTAGCTCTTTAGTCTTGAAGAATAATCATATTAAAATACACTACCAAATATTATTCGAATATTTCATTGCTTCGCCGCTTTCATTATCAAAGTCTTAGTGAGTATGATAACTTATTCAAAACGAAATTTGTACAAAACAAATTGTTTTCATTTATAAAACAATAACAAAATCAACGAATACTTATAACCAGGAAGAAGACAAATTGCCGTGTTAAATAATCGAAGCAGGCATGATACGGCGACATCCATTATGCCTGGCGCGCACGTGCTTTTCAAATGTCACTTTTGTCCAAATTTTTATTACTGTCAATATTTTAAAGTGACATTCGAGCAAAGAAACCCTTTTATTTGGTTTACTAAGTAGAGAAAATTAAATATTAGGATTTTGATATAGGTTTTCAGCTGTAAATATTGCTTTAAAATTGTCCTTACATAGGTACTTTTATATTATTATTGAACTAGTAACGAAACTAGAAATAAAGAATTCAGAGATTGAAGGTTGTAATTAGTTTTATTAAAAAATAGGAAATAAATCATAATTTACATAAAATATTTTACCATCTTCAACTTCAAACAAATCAAGGTAAATACAATACTATATGTACAGCTACTAACCAAGTAAATACTTATATGCACCATCATTATGATTATGGGCTTCCAATTTGTTTGCTTCGTAGCATACTCCTGGCAACATTAGTGATCGAAGTCCTCTTTAATGTTCAGTCATTATGGGATTCTCAATTAAACTATGAAAAGAAAGAATTATTATAATAATATATTACAGAATTATTATATTAATATATTATATAACTAAGCTGTAATTATGATGTTGTAGCTTTTGACTTCTGGATTGTAAAATTTAAGTAAAATTCTTTAAAAATGTGTTTGTTGCTAGTTTGCGTGGCAAGTTTGGGACATAATGGGACAATTTTATAATGTAAAATAAGAATAACGAATAAAAATTAGTAAAAAAATATTTCAATCATAAATTACTTACCTGCAACAAAACGAGAAGGTCCGTTTTCGTGAAAAGAATAGAAAATTAAAAATTATTTTAGAATTTAATGACGCTTCCTCCACCATTTTCAATCACATTATAAATCATATGTTACTTGATTTTATCCCCTTCCAGACGAAGGATGTTCGGTTGTGAAATAATTTAAGAACGTGTGCTGCTCGCATTCTATGTCTGTCTCTGTCTGCATCAACCTTCTCCTATTCAATAAAGGGAGACAAATATGGCCTAGATTAAATCGAACAAACCCAAAGTCTGATATTGACACAGAACGATCGACACAAAAGGATAAACGTATGGAGTAACCTGCCTGGCTGTGACGTCACTTGCACGGCCTACTTATATGCTTCGATCCCCGCCATAAGCGGTCTCACCGGGCTGAACAAAATATTGTAAGGTTAGGTTACATCCGAATGACGTCACCCCCTACAAAAAGAGTGGGGGACTGTCGCTGCGATACGTCGAAGCTCTGAGAACGCGGCTTCACAGTTCATATACCTAAGTATCGCATATCAAACCGAAACAGAAAACTAATATAAAATTTGTAACAACTTTTTAAAAGTTTTTGTTTTGTTTTCAATTCAAACGATATATCAACCAGTAAAACAGGCTTGTCTTTGAAAAAACCCAATTAAAGTCCTTTAGTAAACTGCCACTATGGAATTCAAATTCGTGCCTGCTCCTTGTCACCGACGACATCAATACGGTCTTCTGTTTTGTGTGGACGGGTAACTGCGAAAGTGGCCAATCAAAATATTTACCGTGCCAGTAAAAATTTTTATAAACAATTTTTTTTCTTAATCGCAGTAAAGTGCATTCCTTCTCCAGCATATATAAAGATTAATGACAGAAAATTATATTTTTAAAGGGTTATTTAATTGTCACTATAAAGTAAATATTTATAAAATTGCAAAGTTTCTTCGTACTTTTCTTCTAAATAGAGATAATATTCAGGAAAATGGTTCCTACTGTTACAAGAAATCAATTTTGCTGTTACAGGTAGAAAATATTCTATCCCAGCTAAAATAATCCTAGCAAAGATTTTTCAGCCAGAGCTTTTCCCAGTGCTTATTTTGCGTATTTTTCAATTGAAAAATGTGAAAACTGAGTTGTTGCTCTTTGTACATTTCTTTTTGTCATAGTCTATTGGGGGAAAATGGCCTAAAATGACATAGTCGGGTAAAACAATACATCAAACAATTTTAAATTTCTCCCAAAATTAGCGCCACCGTGAGCATTTATTCAACTGTATCTGGGCAAAGCGAGGCACTCCTGAAGTTATTACGAAGGGAAACGCGCGTATATTTCTTTAGTGTAACTTAAAGTCGACAAAAACTTTTACGGTACTGGAGATATGACCTCTTGTCGCTATAATTATACTTCCAATTAATCTATTCTGATTTTAAGAAATTTATACCTTGCGTTTCTTTCAAACATGATGGTAATGGTAAAATGTCTGTCTGAAACTGCCCATATATTCGATAATTCCAAATCATCAGCAAAAAAGAGAAAATAACTGTATTCAAAGTGCAACCCTAGGTCGTTGATAAACAGGTTAAATGAAAGGAGCCCCAAATTGGGCCCTGAGGAACACCAGATGGGACATGTATAATTTTGGAATGAAAATTTTTGAACGGAACAGATTGGGAACGTCACCGATCAGACGGCTAACTTTGCATCCTAGACAGCAACGGACCGCCAACACCAAAACTCTTTAGCTTGGAGGATAGCATGGTTAGCCGACTCGACCGAACGTTTTTATAGAAGTCTGTGTAGAGTGTACCTGAGAGTTTATTTCAACAATTCTTCATTTATTATTAGGTCACGCATCTAGTTTCCGTACTGTTATAACACATAAAAGCCTTCAGAGACAGGTGTTAAATTATATATTTTTATAAGATTGAATGAAAATTTAATCGAGATTGAATAAAACTTTCAAACTAGTGCAACATCGCACTTTATATAGACAATTTTGCTCAGTTTGCCATGTAGAGCTGTAATAAACTTCAGATAGATATTTTCAATGGAAGCATTCAGCATTCGATTTCACAATTCGATGGGAAATTGGACGCCATTTTTTCCATCGGATTTAAAAAGCGATTTGTGATTTGACAGCGATTTATGTCAGTTTTGCTTGTCACGTTGAGAAATAAAATTTATAAAAAATGACGAAAGAAGTGAATTATAATTATAAAAATATCTTACACACGATCTCTGCTAGTGAAGGAGCATTAAAAATAAAATTATCCATTTCGTAGAGATAAAAACGTAATATTTGATGAAAATATTTAGAAGGGATCCTAACCAGACAAAAACGGACATGACAGCAAAATGCATTCAGCAGAACTACAAATTGATGCGCATCGTGACGTCACCCATTAAAAATCGCTTATAAATCGATGGGTTCTGCGAAATGCAGGCAACACCTATATATGAAATGTATTTTTTTACATGTGCCCCGAAAGTGCCTCTTTTCATGCATGTTCTCTTCACCGAAAGTGGCGTTTTCCAAACCCGCTTCGAGGCACCATGTGCTCATAAATAAATAAAACCAGAATTATCGGTGCGGGATTTGAACCCGCGACCCTCAGATCGCCAGGCGGACACTCTACCCACCGAGCCATACTACAAGCGATAATAAATAGCGGATTATATAATTTCTGAAGAATTTCTTTATTTATATGGCCTCAAAGACTCGGGCACTTGTAAAAAAATAAATAAAACCAGAGATTCCGAGTGCGGAATTTGAACCCGCGACTCTCAGATCACAAGGTGTACGCTATACCACTAGGCCACCGAGTCTATTTGTCAAAAATAATAAATAGATATTTACATTCTCCATGCGCGAATGTTTTCATGACATGTAGACAGGAAAACTGTCTGAAGAATTTGGCATCAAAGCTTCGGAGCACTACGGTACATATCTCGGGCCGTCGGAGGCTAAAAGACTCTTTTCGGCCCTTGATACGTAATGTACTATTACATTTCATTTAAAACGTTGATGATGTGGGTAGATGACGGTCAGTCACAATATTTTTTAATTTCTTGTAATTTCATAATTTTAATGTAATGTTTGATGTTATGTATGATCCTAAACATGTTTACATACATACTAAGACCGAGGGTTCATATATTAAAATTAAACGTTTTATGTTTTGACGTCCAGCTCTTAATACTGCCTTTCTTGCTTTCATAGATCTTATGTGGTAGTGTATTGGCATTGCCTCCTATGGCACGACTTATCCGTAGGCAAACATTATTAGAGTGGACATTTTCTCCTGCGTTACGACAACATACGCGAATATTCATGCATCTGAATGGAGTATATTATGTTAGGAGACTACGCCCTATTGTGATGGAGGCACTGGCATGTCTGCGAAAAATCAGTCTAAACTCATCAAACACTATTCACTGAAGAGCCGGATGATCCACCACGTGAAGCGACTATTTTAAAATCTAACTTTGTTCTAATTTCAGAAATTGCACTTAAAAATCCAAATAGCGACTTGACCACACCAAGTCGTGCCATAGGAGACAATGTTAATACGCTTCCTGGTAGCCCCCCGTAATCTAGGACTATTGGATATGAGACACAGAAAACTATGCCTAGATTCGCCTACATTTCCATGGCTGAAAATAATTGCCTATCTATTTTATATAGGTATAAAAGAAAGAGTGTATTAAATACTGAAATATTGTTTTCAATTTTATTTAAAAAAAATTTTAAGTCATATAAATAGCTTAGATTATTTACAAATGTGGCATTTTAAACATAAAGAAGAGTTTACGACCTGCTAAAAACGTGAGTTGTTTTTCCATTTATTTTAAAGCAATTGAGTAACATGTTCTGCAAAATTACTTTGAAAATTTTATCTATTCTTCGCCCTGTCCTTTTTTCTTCCCTTGTTTCTTAGCTTTAGCTTCTTTCTCAATATCGATCGGGGCAGGTTTAACAAAGGGAATAAGATCTCTATATTCTTCCGGTAAAAATTCTTTTAGGGCATCAGGAACTTTAATTCCAGTGTCTGTTTGATGCACTTCGAGCAGTGCGCAAATAACCCTTGTAGTAGCACACATAGTTGCATTAAGCATGTGAACATAATCTGTAGCGGTATTCATTTTCTTTGTTTGGCCATATCTGCAAAAAAATGTTTAAATGTTAGTTTTATGCTTATATTTTTTTACTAATATAACGGCAAGTTAAAATTGAATTATGTTAAAGTTGCAAGTAAAACAGTATTTTGAGCTCTGCAGAAACCCAAACCCTCTACGAACATTCTAATACATCATTAGTAATGAAAAAAAAAAAAAAGATTTATTGATTTCGCAATAACAATGATATTTTATAATTGGTTTTAACAGGCAGGAAGCTTTAGTTGCCAAATTCTTAAAAATGAAAAAATATTTATGGGAAAATTGTATATCCTTTAGGACAACAGCAGGATAACTCTTTCGTCCACAAATTTTCAACACTCTTTAATGAGAATAAAATTATAATAAATAATTAAACATAATCAAACAAATAGCAATAAATAATGACGATCGCCCAATATGATAGATCAATAAAAAATAATTTAATAAAGCAATCAGTTTAGTATATCCAACAGACAAATCAAAAGCTAATCGTAGCTATAAAACCCTCACTTATACATCACATTTACGTTAAACCGGCACAGTACTTAAAAGTTAAATATAATAAAAATATATTCTTAAAATTATATTCAAAAAAATAAAAGATTTCCAACAAATTTATTGTTTTCGGAGGATACTGTAAATATCAGAACTTTATACAGGGTGTTATGGAAATGACGTATTATATTTAAATCGGCAATTCCTGAGATGAAAACAAATTGAAGAAAAATATCAAAAAATGGCGCTTTAATTTAATATGCCCTGTACATGACCTTATGTCAAACCAAAAATGACCACGTGGTGCCCCTGTCAGGAAGGTAAACAAAGCAACATATGGCGAAAAACGTCACTGAATCTTCAACAGTATTGTCATATCTCCAGGGTAATCTCTTTAGAAAGTCAATAACCGTTTGACAGATTGCAAGTTGTTTATTTTTCTGGGTACATTATTATAAACTTTTACGTTCAGTTCAGTTCGCTAGGAAACAACCTCTGGTTTATAAACTTGAACAAACCCGAACGAACCGCCGCGGAGTTTTTAAATGGTCAGGTATGTTCTCATTTGTTCAATTCAAACGACACCCGTCAGATCTGGCCAACTTAAAAGTTTATAAATGCCACTTACCCTTTAGAAAAAAAATGTAATTTTATTTAGCTTTTCGGACTTATTTAAAACCAACTTAATTTATAAAAAAACACCAAGTACCTAGGTAACTTGAACAAAAACAAACCAGCACAATAAAATCACATAACACATCTAAGTACCATTTAATCTGAATTAGTATTTTAAAGTGCTACTGTGTAGACAAAAATACGCCCTTATTGTCTGAGTGGTCTGGGAAATAATGTATTTAACATCTAAAAATTTTAAAAATAAATAACATGTTGGTTCCGTCGATCGGTATTGAACTGCTGGACTGGGGCACTGCCGTCGCGAAAAGAACAAATAACTTAATAATTTAAACTCGGGTTTAAGTATTAACACAATAATCTGCTTGAAAAAACAGTAGGAAACCAGCCGGCTTCTTTAAACAGCTGATCTTGGACAATCGAGCGGGTTGCCTATTCTTGTCGTGACTGCAGCGGCTGGGGTTAATATTTAAAAACACAACTTTCGATGTTTATAAATAAATTGCGGAATTTCCTTCTATAATATTACTTTCCTGTATAATTATAGTCTCGGAAATGGCAACCGCGCTAGCTCAAGTTAGTTCTCTGAATGTGCACAAAGAAAGCACCATGGACGAGACCATTTATTTCAAAGGGTAGTTCCTGTCAACATAATTGCTTCATTTTATCTTTAGTAAAGGGTTAATGGCCCATAGAAATAAGCGTTTTTATTAATTTCTATTGCGAAATAATTAAGTGCTGTTTAGTGTTTGTGTGTAATCTGATAATCGGTGCATATCATCAAAAAAACTAATTTAAAACTCGTGGGTGTCTGTGTGTTTCTTTAAGTGATTTAGTGCAAATGTTCCGAGAGATTGGAAATAAGAGCCCGAATTGGGTTTAGTGGGTATAAGCTTATTATGCAGTTCCACATTATCATCAGGGTACATGATGAGCATAAAGCTTTTCCCATAGAAAAAAAAAACCTGAAGATGTCTGTGCCTTGGATTACTTGCTAGTGTACTGGCACCGGGATTCACTTCTATTTGGATACTAGGTAGACTAAATATTATTTTTATAAGAATCTAAAGTTTTACATTTTTTACACAGTTGGCATGGTTCCTGAACATCTGTTGATTAGACAGCTTGGCAATGTAATATGATCATATATGAATATGCCGAGTAGTAACCGGTAGGTTTAGGGGTGAATTACCCCACTTTTTAAACGTTCGATTTAAAAAAAATAATATGTAGCGCTTCTCTAGTACACCCCAGGAGTCACCCATTTAAATATAATACGTCATTTCCATAACACCCTGTATATTAGCTGTATATGTAATTTTGTGTATCGGTGTAAGACCAAGCTAAACTATGTACATCACACTACCGAAACAAGGACTAAATCTAATAACAGATTGAAATTACCAAAAAATTTAACAACCGCCAATAAAAAGTTTATGGATTACTTAGCACCAAAATCATTTAATTTACTACCAGATAATATAAAATCAATAAAAAATATTAAAAATTTTAGTAAAAAGTGTAATCAGTATGTTTACCAGAATACAAGAAAGTTTTCAATACTTTTTCAGTAACTCACTAAATCAGTAAGGATTGTGGGCATGTTTCAGTAACGTGTCATATAGAATTATAGGTAATATAAATAAAAATACAAAATAATAATATACATATATGCCTAATTTTAGATTTCGAGACATACGGGTCTTTTGCACCTAGGTGTCTATTATTGGGTTTTGCTATTCATTCGATTGGTCTGTCTCATCTACAGTCACGTAACTAAAAATCGCTCCACATCTAGATTATAATACCGAACGCGAGTACGTATGCGTTAACGTTCGTAACTACACTTCATATCAACTGCCTAATGTCGCAAAGATCCACGTAGAGTACTTTATAGTTTACAGTTGATCATAAATGAAGTTAGTGACTTTTTGCAGACATGACAAAATTAAGTTCCTACCTGACCAATAATCTTCTAGCTTGATACTCTAAACAGTTACTACAGGAAACCAGCTCACGGAACGCTCCTGATCCGGGAAACCAGGCTTCTAAATCCAATTTTTTCGCAGCAGCATGGTTCAAGGCTCCCGAAACAATATTAACTATGCGATACGGAATATCCAGAGCCTTATAGAACTCTTCTGCATTCGCGATCATTTCATCCATCATTTCCCATGATTTGTTGTCAAATGGAGAGGTCAGACAAAATTGT
This sequence comes from Barypeithes pellucidus, assembly GCA_963991005.1. Classification (NCBI taxonomy): domain Eukaryota; kingdom Metazoa; phylum Arthropoda; class Insecta; order Coleoptera; family Curculionidae; genus Barypeithes; species Barypeithes pellucidus. The sequence continues at coordinate 52,727,794 of OZ022556.1, forward strand.
TCAACCTAAAAACACATTGTTTATATTATTCGTGAGAAATTATGTAATTTGACTATGTTTAAAACGAATGAAGTTTTTAAAAAGCAATACTAAAAATACATAATACAATGTGCGGATTTAGTCGACGAATTTAATTAAAGTTATGAAAATATGCGTTCTTGTCGATGATATCGTCAATACATTATTTTACGCCTACTAAGAAAATTTTGTGTCTGAAGGATTTTTCTCCCAGATATGCGTTTTAGGCCAAGATCGGCAAATTGACATTTCATCAAAAACTTCATATTTTACCTTCGCTGTAAAATGGACTAAGCAGGTTAACACTTTAAGCCGACGATTTGTGATCGGCAAAAGCATCTGCCGATCTTGTTCTTTCTAAACCGTGCATGTAAGAGCCACAGAGCTGGTGACAAAAACGGTAATCATGGTCATCACGGTCCATATTTTAACATGCTCAAAAAAGCGGAACAAGAAAAAAATATTTTTTACATAGAACACCCTGTACAACGTATGGAATGTTCCGAGGGTCTAAAGTCTTAATAGTCTTTGCCTTTCATACCCTCGAGAATGTATTAAGTCAATTCAATTATATTTCAAATTTTAAGATGGCAAGTTTTTCTTTCCAAAAATGGATTTTTTAAAATAACTTGGCAACATTGGAAAATAGTTTACCATGATACGTGGAAAGTCGAGGGAAAATGCAATACGGGGGGTTATATTTAAAAAAAAAATTCTTGTTCCGCTTTTTTTGAGCCACCTATAGAGTGAAAAATAATTTTGCTAGAAAGAGGTACTACAAAACTTTCAGCGTGTCTTGCTCTTGTCCATGGAAATGAGTTTATTGTTGAATTATGTCAAATAATAAAAAAAAAGTTTACAAATATCAAAAAAATGAAGTTTTCTACTGAGCGATAGTTCAACATAGTAAATTAATAAGTTCGAATATATTTTAATATCTAGAATCTTATTTTATCCATTTTAGTTTATAGATACCCGAAGTCGATCGATGTTTATTTTTTCGTACGCGTTTCTGTGACATGTGTTATGGAAATTATTTATTATATTTAAACCAACAAATCTCAAGATGAAAAGAAATTGAAAAAAAAAACTGTAATGCCTTACAGTTTGTTTTATTTAGGGTTGATTCATGTGACGACATAGCGCCGTGAACGGCACGTGGTTTCATCAAAGAGATAGAAATCATTATTGCAGGAACTTAAAGGGGCATATTCGTCGCGTCGTCATTGATGTATGTAAATCGACCTTTAATCGGAAATTTTTAATAAGATTAGGCTTGTCCCGAACCGAACAAACCCGATTCTTACTGACACAACACACGGAAAGTCGTGGTCAACTTAAATTAAAAATACACTTCGTTCAAAAACGAACCTAACTTTTATATTAGCTATCCTAAATCACGTTTTTGTCTCAATAGTACTAGAGCTCTTCATACACCCTTAATTGCAGGACACGATTGATTAGTCAGCAACAACTTATCTAGGACGCACACGGGGTTAAATTCAAGCCAAGCGACGATATCTCAAACGGAACTGCGAACAGTTCTATTTCGAGGAATTTCGTCTGCTGGTTTGCAAGTAGGATAAAAAATGTAAAAGATAAATAGGGTTTTACGTCTATTAAATTAAAGTAAATAGATTAAATCTGAATAGTACTTAGTAGTGTTTTGTTTAATCTGTTAATATCTATCTTTAGCAAAGTAATTTCTTGTTTCTCTAAGTGTCTCGATAGACAATATTACAATAAAAATTTAGTGAAGATCTTGACTTGAAAATACCCAAATAAGTTATTTTTCAGATTGGAAATGCTCGTTTATTTATCTAACGAATTGTTATTTATCAGATCGTGAAAATGTATATTAAAGTTTCATAATTATTTAAATATGGTAAGCCATTTCCGTAACACCCTGTACAGGATGAGTTAACGATAGAGTAAAGTTCATTTTCTCCTTCCCGTTAAGAATTAGATAAAAATTTGTTTGAAATACAAAACAGACCATTAAGGTGCACATTCCAAAATTATATTGGAGTATATAAGGTGGCCCACAAACACGTGGCGAATATAACTTAAGTTTTTTTAAATGGAATATCCTATATTTATATCCATTTTTGGATTGTGCATAAAAATCTGAATATTTTTTATATATATTATTATAACGATTTGGGAAATATTGGGCTTTGCAGCAAATGAAAGTGTACTCTTTAAAGTTGGTCCAAGCTTTCGGAAATCTTTATTTCCATCATCAAAAGCTTGGACCAACTTTAAAGAGTACACTTTCATTTGCTGCAAAGCCCAATATTTCCCAAATCGTTTTCCCTAACTAGTCAGCAACGACTACCCTTCCTATATATATTATTATATATCTAAATCTCATAGTTTTCCCAATATTTTAATTTTTTTCAGAAAAATTACAATTTTCAGCGTTGGATTTAATTGTGAATACCTATTTTCCAATTTTCAGTAACTTGAACTAAAAAAATCTCGTTTTTTTAAAATAGCACAACATATGTATATATATGTTATTTTTTTTCTGGTAGAATATGTAATTCTCTTTATCTAACTTTTGTTTAGTATATTATATGCTTATTTTTAATACTTTTCGACATATTTTAATTTTTCTCTATTTTTCATTGCTTATTTCCTACATTTATGTTATAACGTCATAGTTGCCATGAACGGTGTTAGCATGTCAAATGCCACTTTATGCTTATAGCTTTGTATGTGTCTCGAGCTTCGTCTGACGTTTGTTATATTGTAATTGTAAGTTTATTTTTTCCAAAAGAAAAATTGTTTTTGTATGTTTTAATAAATCAAAATTACCAACCTTCTCAAATTGATGAACTCTAAAAATTCCTCGGGTATCTCTACCATGCGACCCTACTTCTTGTCGGAAACAAGTCGACAGTCCGGCATACTTAACAGGCAAAGCGCTTTCAGGAATCCATTCGTCCCTATGGAATGCTGCAATTGGCTGTTCCGAAGTAGCGATCAAGTACTTTTCCTCCACGTCTTTGTCTTCGGCGTTCTCACTGCTCTTTCCAATCACCTTTAAACATTCATATATCCTAGATACTGTTATCATCAAATTGGTAGACAGTTGAATTGTTTATAAACAATTTTAGTCCAGAAAAAGCATATGAAGGATATTTATTTATTCATGCTTTGTACATGTACACTAGAGATGGAAGAAACCCGACATACTTAATAAGTCCATGTTCCTTATTATTATACCGGTAATAATACCGGTAATACTAATTTAAAGAATAATTCAAAAAAACTTAACTGTGTACTATTAATAGAAGACATATTATTTTGGCCTTCCATCGTCTTTATTTATTTATTTATAACACAAGGTTCAATTGGTAAACATCTCCAATCGTCTTTAGGTAAATACTGTATGTATACAGTACAGTACCTGAAGGCGACTGGAGATGTTTACCAGTTGGAACATTGTGTTTTCATAAATAAATAAAGTTAATGGAATTCCAAAATACGTCTATCACTCATGAGACAGCTAGCATTGTCTCTCTAACCTTCAAACAAACTATTAATTATTTGGGTGTTAATTCTAATTCATTTGTTTAAGTATTTTTTTATGCATTGAAATTTTTTTCTTTTGAAATGCTCTGGTAATAAGTTTAAGATTTTAGGAACCAAATTAGAACCTGATCTTTGTGTGGCATTAAAGTGCATGTTAGGCAAAGTTAAATTACGATTGACATTTCCTCTTGCCATTATGTATATATATTTTTATATAGACATAATCAAAAAATTTTATTGGATATATGGCGAATAGTTTATAAAATAGAAGAAAGGCAGGAAATGTAAGATATGTTGTGATTCTGAAAGATGAGTAGCATTTTGTCAGTGGACACAACACAAAGTAAGGGAAAGTCTTTATTCATCAATTGACTACAAAACTTTTTTGTTAGTTTTTAATTTATTGCTCCTAAACTACATAAGCAAATCAAATAACATTTTAGGTTATATATGAACCAAAACATTCAATAAAATACTGGGTGTCCCATTTAAAAAAATTGAACTTTATGTTTCTGAAATACACCCTATGATACGGTATAAATCAGCATATGAATGAAACTCCTAACTTAATTCGTATAGCGGCTATAGAAGCCTGCCGCACTCTTGCAGGACCCTGTATTTGAAAGACAAATAAAACATAGTTATCATTGTGTTCTAATACTACTGGTATAATCCGTTAGTAGATCTGTAAAACGCATCACAAAGAGAGACTTTGTAAAAAACTAAAAACATTGTAGGAAATTCTGGACTTTTGTCTTTTATTTATACGGACATCGAACTTGTCAATAAGGCTAAAAAAACATTTTAGGGAACTCTGGACATTTGTCTTTTATTCATATGACCATCGAACTTGCCTAATAAGATTAACTGCACCATAGTAATCTATATCCAAACCTATATCAACTAATGCTAGAATACCCTGGGATGCAGAAGGTATTCGGGGAATCGCAAGTGGAATTTAAAGGTCGCCAAATAACGCTGTAGGCGTTTTAAACACTCTCCTGAAAAATTAATTCCCTCGAATGTTTTTTTCTAGACGAGTTCATTAAGCTAAAATAAACAAAAGCGATTACCTTGTAAAGTTCTTCATCAAACTGCGACAGTTGCGCTACTTCTTGCATTATCTCTTTTCTCATAAAGAAAGGGGTATACAATGGTTTATAGCCCTTTTTAAGTAATTTTCGCAAAGAGATTTGAATAAGTGCTTGTTCCAAAAATACCGCAGGACCAGTTAGATAATAACCACGACCACCTAAAATTAACGATTATAATTAGTGATTAGTTTCTATGGGGAAAGCTCGACCACTATATCGGCAATTAAGAGTATTTATCAGAGGACCGCGTGGTCCGATTTGAGATTTCGCCGCGGAACAGCATAAGTCATTGTTACTGAACAATGTGACAACATCGCCATTTGAAGACACGACCAGCCAGCGCGCTGGCCGTCTGTATCGAGGGAGTAGGAGGCATTTTCTTTATTCTTCTGCCTTTGATTACCCGAAGCGTTCCAAATCACTTTAGATAGTTACGATTTTAGATATTTTTCCTGAAAATCTCGGTGTGACATTTTTTTGCATTAAAACTAAACTATGAAATTAATTGACATATTGATAGTGCATGCAATACTTTCAAAATTGACTGTATAACCATATTTTTTCAATTTAAACGTTATTTTCCGTTTTGAAAAAAAATAAAAAAAAAATTCCGAAAAATTCAGGATAATATGCTGATTTATTTGGAAGCTAAATTTAAAATTTTAACAAATTGTATCCAATAGGTTTCTTGTAGTTTGTCACACCTTTTACCTTAATCGAGGTCACTGATAAGTGCTTTTAAAAATGTATTCACTACATATGTTTAATATTTTTTTTTACATGTGCCCCGAAAGTGCCTCTTTCCATGCATGTTCTCTTCACCGAAAGTGGCGTTTTCCAAGAGAGCAGGCGGGAAAGATTCACCATGTGCTCATAAATAGATAAAACCAGAATTGTCGGTGCGGGATTTGAACCCGCGACCCTCAGATCGCCAGGCGGACACTCTACCCACCGAGCCATACTACAAGCGATAATAAATAGCGGATTATATATAAATTAAATTGGCAGTTAATTTTTCAAAGATGTTTTAGAAAAATGTCTGAAGAATTTCTTTATTTATATGGCCTCAAAGACTCGGGCACTTGTAAAAAAATAAATAAAACCAGAGATGAGAGACCACAAGGCGTACGCTATGCCACTAGGCCACCGAGCCTATCTGTCAAAAATATTAAATAGATATTTACTTTCTCCATGCGCGAGTGTTTTCATGTCATGTAGACAGGAAAACTGTCTGAAGAAATTCTTTATTTATTTGGCATCAAAGCTTCGGAGCACTTGTAAAAAAAAATACGGTACATATCTCGGGCCGTCGGAGGCTTTGCGGCCCTTGATATGTAATGTACTAATTTACAACCATGCATGTAATAATGACATTTCATTATCTTTGACAGGTGGAAAGTTGACGTGTTTTTACTTTTACTTTCCACCTGGGTGGAAAGTAAATTATTTTTCTGTAATTTTTTAAAAAATCTATCTCAAAATAATATACTACGCACTTTTTAAAATGCTAATAGCTTTGCGTGTTTAGATATGGTCTACTTTTTCCCTATTATAATTCAATGGAAAAGTCAAAATGTCATTTATCTTTTATTAATAATTTTAATTCAAAATAATAAGAAGTGGATGTTAGATGTGGTTGTAAATAAAATAGTATACAAACCTCGGTGAAAAGTTTCATTACTGTCTCGAAATTTAGTTACCTACCGACTATCTCGACAGGAATGAGACACTTTCCATCTCGATGCGTAATATACTATAGTATGGGTCTAATAACTACGGAAATAAAAACTGTTGGTATTATTCATGCCACGGTTGTTCAAGTTATTTCAAACATAGCTCTTATTATATTATTTTTGAGATTAATTTATTTTATAAATGACTATTGTTATGAATATGTGGTGACAAAGAAAAATGTAGCAGAGTAGCTGTCTCTCGCATCATTTGATTTGTTTATTCCTTACTATATACGGTTTCACGTAATTAGAAATAATTCCCTTGCATATTTCAAATAACGTAAATTTCGTTACGTAAGATCACGAAAATTCTCTTGGCTTGTCAGGAGGTAATAACGATTCTTATCAACCATAAAGCCCATACGGGATTCTGATCAGATTGTTTTCATTTAGTTTGATAGAATATATTCTTTTAATAAAAGGTAATGCAAAAATGTTTTAAAAATCTTCTACGTAAGGGGCTATGGAAACCCACAAATCCTGAGACCAGAACAATTTGCAGAAAAATATCCATAAATGGCGCTTCAAGTTAATAACAGAGAAAAATCACCTCGTTGTCGTTGTTATAAAAAGCTGAGTGCATCAGTGCCGCAGATAGGGAGGGTAAGTGTGGGTTTGTTCGGGTTTGTTCTCCCCTCCTCCTAAACCTCCCCCCCCCCCCCTCGCGGAATCCTAGCCGTAAATGTCAACATTTTACTATTTAGTTAATAATACAACATACTGAAAATAGCACATTATCCTAAAGAAAAATAACGTATGGGTTTAACCCATAATGTTAGTTATTTAATGATGTAATTCATTTTAGGAAAAATTTAGAGGAAATTCTTTCAACATCGATAACTATTAGATATTCTTTGAACTCAATCATTCCTAGCCAGACCAAAGTAATTAGGTAAGCATTGCGTCTTTACTAGAGGTGGGCAAAACCGCTGCTTTTAAATAACAGTTGAAGCAGCTACTGCTTCTTTTAAAAAGCAGCTGTTTTGAAGCAGTTTTACGAATCGGCTGTCTGGACTGTGGGTTATAAAAAACGCGACGCTGTTTTATAAAGCCGAAGCGGGAAGATCTGCGATTATTAAGCGGCAAGGCTGCTTGAAAACAGAAAGCCGTTGATGCTATAGATGTCGATGTTTTTTTACTTTGGTTTGCAGCCGCGCTAGGTTAATTATTTCTTTTGCAGTATTGATTATGCTTGTGTTTGTCCAATTGATGTTATTATAAAGAAATCTCAAATATTTTAGGTTTGTCCCGATATTTTATCGAAAACATTGATTAATAAAATGAACATAAATTTAGGACAGTGTTAACATCCGTTCCATGCGAGAGACTATTCTCTAAAGCCGGAGAAATAACATCAGAAAGACGAAGTAGACTTTCCGAATACAAAGTAAAGCAAGTGATGAGCAAATGATGATTAACGAATACATCTAATATTTTAAAATATTTTTACGATTCATATTATTTTTAAAAAATATATATTTTTCGTAATATTTGTCATGCTTAAAGTTTTCTTCTCATTTTATATTTTATTTGTGTTACTAATTTAAACACAAAGATTTGTTGTTTTATGTTTTTTGTTGGTTAATGTGAGTATTACCAAAATTTTGCATTTTATAGTAACAGCAACAAAAAATAAAATAGTCTGTTCATTTCTAATCGAACACTGCGGCGAAAAATAACAACTAATAAGCAGTTGGAAGAAGCGGACAGCGGAATCCGCATCGCATTCCGCTTCAACTAATAAATATCTTGCGTCTGGCATCTGCTGTCAGCGTTCTGCTTTTATTCAGACCCCCGCCTTTAACCAACCAACCAACCAACCAGATCGCGACTCAATCCGAAGCAGCTATAATTAAAAGCAAGTGGCAGCGAACAGCTGCTACCACAAAATAACTGACTAAAGAAGCAAGTTACGCGACAGCGACACACCTCTAGTCTTAACGTTTACGGAGAGTTTACGGATTGCGTGCGTGAGGCCAGACCCCAGAACTTTCCTGCTGTTTAAATTAATACGAGGATATCGTCAAGTTATCTGAATTCACACCTTACCGCATGAGTTTTTCTAGTATTCACTATAAATTATTGACTAAATTTAGGTGAGTATTTTGGGGGTGGTTTTTAGGTTTACAACATACTACATATATTTTTCTTTGACCCTTCCTAACTGTTTTTCTAACTCAGCGACGTTGTTAATTTTGCCCGTAAGTTCAAACTTTAGCAAACAATTTATGCTACAATTTTAATAAGTTCTCACCTCAACAGTTCCCTCCACAATTTCCATAACGATTATAATGAAAAGTATATATTCTTCAAACGAGGTATACTACACCAATGTTTACGACGTTGTCGCATGTGGGATGCTTTGAGAGGTTTTTACATAAGTTTCTAGACGGCCGATTTGCAAAAAAGTTTGTAATCCCCTCTGGGAGGTCATTGAAAAGGCGAACTCCCTCAAAAAATAACGATTTTTGTAGAGATATAGTCTTTACTGACTCAATGTTATAGTGTTGCCCAGAGCGAATGTTATAATCATATTGGCAACTGCTCATGTTTAAATTTATATAATAGAACTAAGCGCCCTTCAATGTTCTGTTGTACAGACAGCCAATTCAAGCTCTGTAATTTAGTTCTTACTGGGGTATATCTGTTGCATTTAACAATAATTCGCATAACCTTATTTTGCTTCACTTGCAGTTTATGCATATTTTCCTGAGTACAAGATATTAATAAATAGTTCAATAATTTTAATAATAAAAATTACCTGATACAACAGTCCCCCGTTCAGTATCAACCCCATCAATCATGCAAATTAAATCTACATGGGAATATTTCTTTCTCATTTCACAATCTCCAAAGGTTCTTTCGATTTTGTTATTATCTTCATTATCATCGACTGGAACTGATTCGTGCAAATGATTACCCACTTCTCTTAAGGCATTATTACGCTCTTTTTCAACCACTAGAAGATCATTATCGGTCTTAATAACTGCTTCGTCGATAAGCGTCCGAACCTAAAGCGAAAAAAATATCAGTAAAAAAAAATGGTATCATAAAGTAAAATTGTAATTTATTGGATTTTAATTAAAAATATATGGCATATTAAGTATTTTTACGTGCAAACAATAAAAACATTATTTTCTGTTTTGACACGTCTTGTATTGGTATATTTAATTTTTATTATATCCTGCAAAATCAAGAAATCGCTGTGTCCGCCGTAATTTTCGGTATTCAGCACTCTTTCTTGTCCTTGTGGGTGTTTCCTATAAAAATCTTGTAGAAAACTCTCCGCACAACATAATATAAAAGGGAGGGCAATTCGTGAACTGCTTCATTCAAAATAAATGACATTTAATTTTTTTTTGATTTAAATTAAAAAAATCACTTGAATAAATCGTTGATTCGCGGATCGGAGCAGTGCTGTTGTATTGTTTATATTGTGACAAGTATAGAATCTATAACTAAGACTATATCGACAATTACAATAGAAAAAACTGTTTACACATTCCTAGTTCATCATTCTCTACTTTAAAATGTATGATATATGCATATGCATACCACACTAATGTTGTATTATTAAATTTATAAATGAATAGAACGCATGCAATCCGGACTAGGGAAAATGCCGGGAATAAGCCTTCAAATCCTGGGATAAATTATATAGAGTTCTTTAGTAGCATATTTACGATCTACCCTGTAATAATATCTTTTTTCTAAAAAAAAAAATGCATTTCAAAAAATTTGACGGGTTCAAGCGATTATTGATTAATTGGGCGGTAGTCTATATAAAAGGCTGATCCGTTCCTTTATCATAACCCTGTATACATATACAGTGTGTCTACTTAGAATATAATAGAATAGAATAATATTTATTATGTAACAATAAAAATATACAATTGCATAAAAGGTAGCGATTCGCAAAGCGTTCTTTCTTGCTACGCATCACACAAAATTAATCAAAATAATGATATTCGATGTTCCAGGCTGTCGAAGCTCTTTGTCAGTGGTCTCCGATCAGATGAATGACTGGAATGATGGAATCCAGTACCCAAAGAGTATGTTTGGGTGCAGAGCTTCAGACATGAGAGCAGTACTCTAGTGATCGTCGAATCTGGGCTTTGTATAGTGTCAAAAGTTGTTGAGGTGTGTAACTTCTTGGTTCGGAAGAGTAGACCAAGTTTCAGCGAAGCTGCCTTGGTGATTGCCACAACATGGTTATGCCAAGACATATTTCCTCCCAGATTGACGCCCAGCAAATTAATAAATGAAGCCAGTGGAATTACGTGTAATGTTAACTTTTTTAGAGAAAACTGCTGCCTGGATTTTCTAAGCGTTAAATTTGACTTGGTTAATGTCACCCCAAGCCAAAATTTCTTCCAGGTCTTTGTTGAGCCGTGATACTTCATGCTGTCTGCGAATATGTGCGTCGGCAGCCTATGTTTGTGCATTCAAAGAGAAAGATGCGACATCAAGCAAAGCTAAATATCGGATTTTTAGTTTTCACTAGAAGGTCGTTAATGTAGAGTAAGAAGAGGGTGGGAGACAATATGGATCCTTGAGGAACACTGGCATTGATGGTGAAGGTATCTGAGAGAAATCCGTTAATCGCAACTTGCAGAGAGCGGTCCTTAAGCAAGTTAGACAACAGTGCACAGAATTGATTGGGCATACCATAAGATCGCAGTTTACTTAGAAGCCCATCTTGCTAAACACAATCAAAGGCTTTAGAAATATCCAGTGCAATAGCACGAGACTCTCCATGATGTTACTTCGATGCTTAACTTAAATTCTACTTATAACAAAAAACTAGTATGTGTGTTATTTTATTATATTCAGACCTTATAAGTATTGACTTATTGAATACAGGCAGTCGAATCCATTTGCAAGTCGTAGGGGCGTCGGAAATAGTGCTTGAATTATCTCGACGCTTAAATTTTTATATTGACCACCAGCCAATGGAATACAGGCAGTAGGATCCACTTGCAAGCCGTATGGGCGTCGGGAATTGAATGTGGAATTTGCAAACTTTACTAAAAGCTTGTAAATTATTTGAATATTCTATTTTTAGAAAAAAAAACTTTCTTTGGCTTTGGTATATGCGTCGAAATAATTCAACCCCTATTTCCTACGCCCCTACGGCTTGCAAGTGGGTCTGACTACCTTCATCCAATTGGTTAATAAAAATAATTACAGTAAAAAAAAGTAGTTAGATAGTATAAGTAGTTTTTTGATGTCAATCAAGCTAGCAGACACACAACGGATTTATACTTTTCTTTTTATGCCATAATTTTTGGCTATTTTATTGCTAATTTATTACCCTATTTTTGATTTTATTGCTCGTCGTTTTTTTTAAAAAAACCATGTGTCTGCTAGCTTGATCTCAAGCTAGCAGACACACTTCATCTTTTTGAACTTTTTCTTGCGCCATTTTTCTTGGCTATTTTATTGCTAATTTATTACCCTATTTTAAATTTTATTGCTCGTCGTTTTTTTAAAAAAAACCATGTATCTGCTAGCTTGATCTCAAGCTAGCAGACACACTTCATCTTTTTGAACTTTTTCTTGCGCCATTTTTCTTGGCTATTTTATTGCTAATTTATTACCCTATTTTAAATTTTATTGCTCGTCGTTTTTAAAAAAAAAAAAAACCATGTGTCTGCTAGCTTGATCTCAAGCTAGCAGACACACTTAATCTTTTTGAACTTTTTCTTGCGCCATTTTTCTAGGCTATTTTATTGCTAATTTATTACCCTATTTTAAATTTTATTGCTCGTCGTTTTTAAAAAAAAAACATGTGTCTGCTAGCTTGATCTCAAGCTAGCAGACACACTTCATGTTTTTGAACTTTTTCTTGCGCCATTTTTCTTGGCTATTTTATTGCTAATTTATTACCCTATTTTAAATTCAAAAAGTTCAAAAAGATGAAGTGTGTCTGCTAGCTTGAGATCAAGCTAGCAGACACATGGGTTTTAAAAAAAAAAAACGACGAGAAATAAAATTTAAAATAGGGTAATAAATTAGCAATAAAATAGCCAAGAAAAATGGCGCAAGAAAAAGTTCAAAAAGATGAAGTGTGTCTGCTAGCTTGAGATCAAGCTAGCAGACACATGGTTTTAAAAAAAAAACGACGAGAAATAAAATTTAAAATAGGGTAATAAATTAGCAATAAAATAGCCAAGAAAAATGGCGCAAGAAAAAGTTCAAAAAGATGAAGTGTGTCTGCTAGCTTGAGATCAAGCTAGCAGACACATGGTTTTTTTTAAAAAAACGACGAGCAATAAAATTTAAAATAGGGTAATAAATTAGCAATAAAATAGCCAAGAAAAATGGCGCAAGAAAAAGTTCAAAAAGATGAAGTGTGTCTGCTAGCTTGAGATCAAGCTAGCAGACACATGGTTTTTTTTTAAAAAACGACGAGCAATAAAATTTAAAATAGGGTAATAAATTAGCAATAAAATAGCCAAAAATTATGGCATAAAAAAAAAAGTATAAATCCGTTGTGTGTCTGCTAGCTTGATTGACATAGTTTTTTGTTATGTTTTAAGGTTTTGGTATAAACGTCGAAATAATACAAGACCTATTTCCGACTCGCCTACGGCTTGCGTGCGTTCTATGCGTGTTTTTTTTCGTTAATATTTTTATTATTGTCTTATATTTGGGTTTACCCAAATTCTCCATATTATTATAGTTATTGCCATTATTTTATATTATTTCCATATTTTCGTATCATTCTTTTTGTTGTGTGAACAGTATAATTAACTAAATGAAACGGATAGAACGGCCTCACCAAATTGTTGACAAAAAACGTTCTCAACGGTAACCAAAACAAAAAGATATTTTAAAAATCTTGCAGTTTCTCTTATAATAGTGTTGTTTCCTACACAAAACGTGTACTTAAATTAAAATTTTAAAATATGGAAATATCAAGTTCCAATCAGACTTAAATATTAATTACTTTATCTATTTTTCCAGGTAGTAGTGCTAATTTGACTATAACGTTAGCACCGGTTAGCACTAAGGAGTAATTTTTAAAAAAATGGTTATTGATAATTATTTTTCTGTCACAAAAAAAAAGCGACAATTATTTATGTAGTTGTCAACAATTTTTACATTCATTGGTCCTATTATTGTTACGGGTGGTAGTGCTAACTTACTAACACAAATTTTATTTGTTAATAATTCCTTGATAAAAAACTTATTGGGAGGACTTTACAGTAATGGTTTGTATAAATTAAATATTGTACAAAAATACATTCTATAAATAATGTTTATAAGAAATAGTCTTTATCCTACCAGAATGTTGTTTACACCCAGTTTGCTCTAATATTCCTGAGCAAGTTGCAAAATTTCATAAATCATGGTTATGTTACAATATTATAGGTCTATAGTTATTAACACCTGCTTTACTGCTCTTTTTATGGATAGGGATTATAAATGTTATCTTTAGAGGCTTAAGTAACTTAACAGTTCCCCATATTCTATTACAGGATGGAAAATTATTTATAAGAGGTACTGTTGTAAGTCCGCTTTGTGAATGAGAATAGAGGACAAAACGTGGCAATGAGACAATAGCATGTATTTGCAAATAAGTATCATTTTAAATAATGTACCAATCTACAGTTCCATCAAAATCATACCAAATATTACCTTCTTAATCTGATTAACAGTGAGTTGTTGCAACTGCTCTATGGTCAAGTTTTCTAACTGAGAGGCGACGTCGTGCGGAACGTCGTCATTAGTTTCTCCTTGAGGCTCCTTTTTCTTTATTTTTTCACCTATGGCTTTGCTGCAAACATTTTTTTGTTTATTCCAATTGTCTGCTTTATGTCGAAGCTGTCTCCAATTGGAGTCCTTCGCAATCACTGTATCTACTAGAACCACATCTTTGTAACGTTTCTTTTGGTTTTCTTTAATCTTATCAGGGTTTCCACCTTTGTCGGCACGAAATAAGTCGAGATCAAGCACCATTTTATATCGTTTTTGTTGAATTTATTAAAGGTAACAAATATTATGATGCACCTGATAAAATACAGTACTCTCAAAAATGTGTTTCCGTTCACTTTCTGTAATTCTTAGCTCTAAAAATGCCACGAATTTCACGGTATTTCATCATACACATACACTTTGCTGATGCCACGGTGGATGTGACAGAAAAAGAAAAATAGGTTAGCTTTAGCACAGAGGAGGAAATAGTAGAGGTCGAGAACTATCGATAGCGGATCGATAGTATATCGATAGTTTTCGCTATCGAGTGCCATCGATAGTTTTTTTAAACTATCGATATATTTCGATAGTAGTCTAAATCTGTTGCACCACACTGTCGCAGACGTAAGCGGTACGAGAGAGACAAAATAAATTGATTGGCTAGTGATACATACATACACACATCTCTAGTATTAACATTTAATGTCGCCTTTGAATATAAAAATTTATATTTAAAAATTGTCTTCAATACTTGGGCAATATCAGCATTGTACTCCTACTTAGCACTAGATGGCGCGCCCTCTGTCCTTTCAATCATAGGGCAGTGTTCACAAAGGTTGTTTCCTTATGAGACCAGGTCAGTTACAAAGTTAGCTACATTGCTTGACCCTAGGTTTAAGAAAGAAGGCTTTCGCAGCCCTGAAAATGGTTCTGTGCTTGTGGCAGTTACTCAACTTGAACAGGACATGTTTGGTATATTAAAAAAGAGACAGGAGAATGAAAAAACAATGGAAACAAATAATGACAAGCAAAACCCTACGTCGTTTCAAGAAGAACCAAGTACTTCAACTTCACTTTTTGATTTTCTACAAGAGAGAAATGACTTGAAAACAAAGTCGTTGACTGCCGACATAATAATTACAAAAAGGCAATATTTAGAAACCGCTAACTTAGTAATAATAATAAGAATCAGAAAGATGCTTTAGTACAACAGGCCAGATTATAACTGAAAGGCGATCTCGCCTGAAGCCAGAGAATGTGGACAAGATAGCATTTCTTCATAAGAATTTGTAAATTATTCTAATGCTATGCTAATCAATAAAAACATTACAATAATGTCATAGTATATTTACGACACACCTGCTCTTCCCAGTTTTCCAGGGGCAGGCTGTCCCTGCCCTTCCATATACCCCTGGAAAGCTGGAAATTGCTTAAAACGTATGAATAATGTTTATTAATACTGTCGATGGATTTGATGATAGTCGCATCCAAAGAAAAGTCGCATATCTGAAGTCAGGTTAGGATTAGGAACGGACTATCGAATACTATCGATAATAATCGATAGTCAAAGACCCGACTATCGATAATTATCGATAGTGGGGATTTTCGATAGTTCTCGACCTCTAGGAAATAGGGTTACCCAACCTGTGTAAAGTTAGCAGGGCTAAATTTGTTCCTCTTCCTTATTTTGTCGTAGAGAGGTTGAATAGAATCGATTTATCGAAATATATTTTTACTCAAAATTCACTAGGCAGGTTTATTTCTGATGAAGTCATAGACTTATACAGGGTGTTATAATTGCCTTATTATATTTAAACCAAAACAAACTTGAATGAAAACAAATTGCAGGAAAATAGTCATCTCATAAGTGATGCTTTGAGTGAGTGAGTAGTAGTGGTGGTTATTCAGAGGAGGTAGGGGAAATCCGACATATAGAATTGCCAGGCCCGTGTAGAGAAAATACCGGGCCCGGGGGGTACACATTACGGGCCCTTTACCTTCAAAAAATTTTTTTTCAGTAGTTCGGAACTGTGTATCGCATTAATTTACAAACTGAAATATGATCAAATACTTATTATGACATATCAATATCAACCTTAACGTCTTAACAATTTTTGCAAAAAATCATGCATCATTTTATTATTTGCTAATTTTATGTCGTTAACAAAAATCCGGGCCCCTCTCAAAAGTCCGGGCCCGGGGGAAACACCCCGTTCCCACCCCCCTGTTTACGGGCCTGAGAATTAATAATTATATTATTCGTTACTACTCTAGTAGTTTAATGGTTTAATACTCCAACATAATCTAACTAGAGGAAACCGAAACAAAAAATGTACCCAGTTTTGGGCTTGGGTACAAATCTAAACCTACGCGAATGTAGGGATAATTAGCAATATTTTATTTGTGTCTACTTATAGCGGAAGAGATTCTCTGAGAATCGTTCAATTTATGAAAATACATTACCCTATTAAAATAGTATTGCAGGTTGGCAACCTATGGGAAATTTCCCATTTCGTGGGATTTTTGAGGCGTCTTTGAGACAAAGGGATGTTTAGATGAATTCGTGGAATTTTATTAGGTACCTTTTTTTTGTAGTCATAACCAGGCAAGCTACCGCTTTCTACTTTTCTATATACTTATTGCAAATCACAACTTCTTGGTTTCCCATTATATTGAAAATACCTTCTTTTTTTAGTATATCTCGTATTTTTCCTTAAGGTACTTATCACAATTCGCAAGCACAGTTTGGTCGCGAATTCTTGTTTCTGTGCTAGCACCTATTTTGCTTGTTAACAGGAGTAAGGGGAGGCATTTTCATACATTACAAAAAAAATAGCCATATTTTTTTTAATGAATTATTTAAATTTTTATTTAATTTTACAGCAGAAACTTCAACAAAACCAACAAGTCTTTTCAAAGGTGATCAACAGTATACAAAAGGTTAACACTTGTCATGCAAAAATATAATCATCCATCGGAACAACTTTTTGGCAATTGTGACACTCCCAAATCCAGTCTGGTGCTATGCATATGGTGTTGGAACTCGAGTCCTTTATATTTTTATAATTTGATTTGTTTGTTATAATTATATCTATAGCAGCTTTGACATTATCAACCAGTATTCCTTTATATCCTACAACATACTGCTTGATTTTTTTTTCTGTTTCAATTTCAAATCCTTTGTCGATGTAAAATTTTTTGTCATAGAACATTTTTTTCAAATTATGTAGAATTTTTAAATTGTTGTGGCTACGATCATTGCCCATTTCATTATCTGTATCTGTTTGAAATGGAACAGATGAAGGTGTTTGTTTGTGTTTTATTTGCTGTATTTTATCTTCTGTATCAGAGCCTTCTTCTCTCATCTCAATATCTGATATATCTGATCCTTCATTAGGGTTTTCAATCTGTTCCACATCTTCTTGTTCGCATATTTCTTCTTCACTCTCGATTCCTTTATCCCCATTATCCAAAGCATATCTTCTCCACGGCAGCCTTTTCTTCTGGTTATAACAATCATCTAACCAACTTTTTTTAACAATTTTACCTTTTCCTTTTACCTGGTTGAATTTTGGGGTATTTGCAAAGGCACAGATTAAGTGAGTGCAGGTGTTCTCCCAATCAGCTTTATATTTTGCACCCATAGACAGTGCCATACTTCTTAAACTTGCCCTTTCAGGATTTTGTATGCCACTTATTACCAAGACTACATCGTCTAATAACTTAGCAAAGGGCTTTCCCACCACTGCCTTCTTATGTTTCTTATAGTTCTGTTTAACTTTATCACTGTGCTTGCGCTTGTTAGATTCATTTTTAACTTTGTTTCTATCATATTTTTCGGTGTTGTAATCCATTTTTTTTCTCATGTTTTTATCTTCATGTTTACAACTATCTTCCTTCTCTTTTTTTTCATGGTTGCCCTTTCTCTCATTATCTTTCAAAGGTAAATCTTTATTAGGGTCTACCTTTTTTTTTCCAGAATTGTTTTCATATTTGGAATATTCCTCATGTTCATCATCTTCATCTTTACTATAAAGAAGTTCATTTCGGTTTCGGGGCTTTGGAGAATTTGTTTTATTTGTTTTGTCATATGCTTTGGTATTGGGGGTTAAAGGTAAATTGTGTTTTAACTTATGTTTAATAACTGGAGAAATAACTTGTGTCAAGGATGTTGCCTCTCTAATTGCTGCAGCACCTTTTAGCATTTGATCTGAAGTACTTTCATGTAATTCCTTTCTTCTGGCAAAGAGGCTTCCTGTAGAAATATTGTCAGGAGACTCGGGTCTAATGATAAACTTTCCAATTAATGGAGTATGAGGATTATCTACGTATTTGTCATTAGTATGTAAATTTATGAAAGATAGTCCATATTGTACATGGCGATTGAAAGGTTGTGTGCAGACAATCATCACCCGATCCCACTTTTCACTTTTTTCGGATTCTGACAAGTCTTCTTGTTTAAACATTCTAACTTTATTACCATTTTGGCCTTGACGTGCTTCTAAAGGTGTCATAAAAGAAGACATGACCAGAAGCACTTTGTAATCATCAGGTAAACTTGATCTCGAAACCAATACTTCAATGTAAGCAGAGTTTTCATTACCAATATCAATACCACTTATAATATAAGGCTGATCCAGCTGTAATACAACAGAAGCATTTTTCTCTCCTGCAACTTTACATTTCCATTTCTTCGTTGTGTCTTTTGAAAGTATATTGTTAGCCGTGTGAATAGAATCTTCACTGGTAAAGCTAACAATACGCTCTACTTTAATTAAAGGCATATTTTTCTTATTTACTTTGAGAATTTTAGCACAAATAAGAACTAAGTATAAAATTGTACGCAAACTACACAAAAACGAATGTAAATTTCATAGTTCGAATCAAAAAATATATAACGTTCGAATCATGTTGCATGTATAGACTTGAGTTTTACATGGTCTTGGTCATCTTTTATTCTTCTTAAACCAATTAATGGCCTTCTGTTTTCACAATCAGCCAGCTATTTAAGTCTTTGAATATGAAACCAACATTCGTTCTATATTTAAAGGTTTAAATAAATCAAGGATATTACATCAAGGAGGATACGATTTTGTTTTACAGTCTTTGAAGAATAAACAATTCACATTCTTAGGTGGATTTAAACAACTTTCCAGAAAAACAATCGGGGAGCTCTGAACATTGGTATACTTTTTCTTTATTTCTGTTAATAAAGGCGCGTTCTCAGAGCTTCGACGTGTCGCTGCGACAGTCCCCCACTCCTTTTGTAGGGGGTGACGTCTGTCACTTGTCATTCGGATGAAACCTAACCTTACAATAATTTGTTATTGTTTTTTAAATGAAAACAATTTGTTTTGTACAAATTTCGTTGTGAATAATTTATCATACTGACTGAGACTTTGATAATGAAAGCGGCGAAGCAAAGAAATCTGGCAGAATAATGTCTGGCAGTGTATTTTAAAATGATTAATCTTGCCAAAAAAGACTAAATTAACTAACTAATTTGTGCATTTTAGAGCTCAAAATATAAATGTAATGAAAACCGCCCTGTTTTATTCCTGTATTTTTTATCATAAACTTGAAACTGTAGAGTAGCACACGCGTGCACTACATCGAGACTCTACTGTATTTAGGACTACGATGCACTAGAAAAACAAATACATTTACACATCTTATTTGGTAGTTTTTATTAACCAAGTAGGTAGGTAGGAGAACCATGTTATTCTAATATAATTTCATCCGATAAGGAAGTCTAAAAGCATAGTCATGGTCCTTCTGACAGTGTCTCCTCATCATTCATATTCCACACCCTAGGTCTCGTTGTACTAATTGTAATAATCAGGCTTTCGATAGCTTGGCTACTATCCTCACTAGCTTGTGTCTCCTCTATATCTTCAGTCCAAGCAGATACAAAGCTATCTTCGTGCAGAGCATACTTGCCCTTTGTAATCTGTATCTACAATAATCTAAAAATATTTATATTATAAGATTTAAGCATCCATAGAGCTACAAAACTAATTTTTAGATAACATTACGAAATTGCCAAAAGTAGGGCTAACAAAATACCTTGTGACCTTAAAAACAGTTTACAATTTTAATTCAAAATGATGTTTTACCAGTATTATTAACTCTTGTACTTTCTTCTGCGGATAAACTTTATTCTAAATTCAGCTTCAGAACTGAAGAATTTCCACAGGAATATAATTTGAATTTGTGTCCACATCCATATTATGGTTTTCGCTTCTCTTCCGATTGCAGCAGGCCAATATTTACGTTTTTTTAGGGTGTGAGTATGCGGATGTTGGATTAAAATTTTCCCCTCTCGGAGGTTATAGGTTTGTTTTTTAAAAGATTTTTTCGATGACAGCGTCAAATTTGATTTTTATTTTCGTATTCTACTCCTCAAAATATGTATATTTATTCTGGTTAGTAAAAAATGAACCAATGTGATTAAAAAAACAAATGTAATTAAAAAATATTTAAATATCTTGTGGGATTTAGGTAGGTAATGATCAAATAAATTTTAAAAGCAAAAGTACATACTATTCACAATATTTTAGGACCAAATAATTAGTAATTACCTTTGTTCGGAAACAACCAATACTTATTTCGGAAAACTGAGGTTCAAATTTCAAAACAAAATAAAAAATTAATAATACTACAGCGCAGTGTTGCCAGGTATCTCGTGAAATGTCACCAGATGTGTTGATCTTTTTGTGATTTTATGAATAATCTGATGGTCCATGAAAATCTTTTTAAAAAAGTCCGTTTTCTGGTGTTACCAGTTTCGTGTTGGGGGCGGTATATTTTATAAATCACAAAAAATCACCAGATCTGGTGAAATTTCACCAGATACCTGGCAGCACCGCTAGATCAGCGTGGGGATGAGGGGTAATGACGTAAACGATTCTGATTGGTTAGGTTGGTGTCGCGGGCGACACGTCGAAGCTCTGAGAACGAGGCTTTAGACGAAGGCATTACGTCGCCTTAGAGCACTCGGAACGGTATTTTGATAAAACTCTTATTAGAACGGCCCTCTTTCATATTTGACACTACTAGATTAACAACTGTCATGTCATATTTGGCGTTAATGTTAAATAAAATTATAGTTGTTGCTTTTCAGTGTTTCAAACTCAACTCAAACTCAAAAAAAGCTTTATTGTCCAAAGAGGTATTCTTGTTGACAAAGCATAACAACCATAATATTTGAGCCAAAATACTAAATATAAAATATTAAATTAAAATAAAAAATTAAAACTATTCAAGCTAAAAGCTAAAATACATTTAAAAAGTAGGTAAAATAAAATGCAAAAAATATGAAAAACATCATCAAGAACATTTAAAACCAATGAAGAATATACAATAACACAGAATTAAACACAGTAAAAATCAATATATATATATAAATAAAAACACTATAAATACCCAGTAGATGGCGGCAAATGACGCAAAAAAATATAATTGAATTTTATCTATTAATATTTAGTTACAGAAGCATATAGACGCGCTAAGTCTGGCGTAAACTGAATAAAAATATTGACTTTTGAGTCACGTCCGTCGATTGTTTGTTTTTCCTAACCAAAACATATCAAACCGATCAACTGTCACAATGAAAACAGAAACACACAGAAGATAAAATGAAATGGGATAAAATCCCCATCTCTTTTTTGTTGTATTTGTTTTCATAATAATCACATTATTGACGTGTATAAAACAGATAAGTAATATCATGGGCGCAGTCAACAGATCCCATCGATTTGTAAGCGATTAGCAGGGTTGTTAATGTCGCAGAACAATTGCATTTACTACATTGTTACATTTATTACGTCGCAAAAGTAGTAAATGTCATTATTGTTTTGATTGACTGAACAACACAACATAACCTCAACTTTATTATTATAAATTTAATGTTAAAAGTTGGACATTGGAATGGAAGAGTAGATGGGAGAGAGAGAAAATAGTAGTTTTTGGTTATTGTTCTTCTGTTGCATTTTGCTTTACGATCTGATTTAATTAAAAATATTCTAGAAATTAAAGTTTAATGTAAGTAGAGAGAGAGAAGCATTTTCTTTTTAAAAATGTAGTAAATGTAACAAAATGTGTAGTAAGAGCATGTAGCAAATTACATTTACTACGGTAGTAAATTACGTAGTAAATGTTACATTAACAACCCTGCCGATTAGTAATCGTCTGCTGAATGTACTTTAAAAAAATCGATATCACAATAACATAATAATAATAATGTAAAACAAAAACATACCGTATATCTATTTTAAATTAATAGAATCACAAGCACTATAGGAAGAATCAATTAAGGCACTCTGAGAGTGGGGCGTATACGATAAATACGATTAAGCATTGGTATTGAATCGTTAGAGGTTATATTCGTTGAGGAACACGAACTCGGGCACTGTCAGGTAGGTATTTCGGAGTATTTCCAATTTCCACAAGGATGGCGTCCTTCAGTTCAAATAGTTCTGGTCGCACACTGATGACAGATTGATCTTTTGAAATGTCGCGTTGACGATAAGAATAATTTTGAACATTCGCGTCGGTTTATACAGGGTATTATGGAAATTACGTATTATATTTAAACCGGCAATTCCTGAGGTGGAAACAAATTAAAGAAAAATATCCAAAAATGGCGCTTTAATTTACTAAGCCCTGTACATGACCTGCTGTCCCCAAAAAAAGGACGTACGTGGTGTCACTGGGAGAAAGGTAAACAAAGCAATATATGGCAAAAATCGTCAGTAAATTTTGAGCAGTGTTGTCACATTTTCATGGTAAACTCTTTAGAAAGTCAATAACCGTTTGACAGATTTGAAGTTGCTTATTTTTCGGGTACATTATTATAAACTTATTCTTTCAGTTCAGTTCGCTGGGAAACAATCTCTGATTTATAAACTTGAACTGACTCGAACGAACCGCCGCGGAGTTTATAAATGGTCAGGTATGTTCTCATTTGTCCAATTCGAACGACACCGTCGAACCTGAACAACTTAAATGCCACTTTACCCTGTAGAAGAAAAAAAAATACAATTTTATTTACTTTTTCGGCCTTATTTAAAACCAACTTAATTTATAAAAAAACACCATGTAAATAACCCGAACAAAAACCGACACAATAACCTTAAAAAACACCAAAACAAAGCCACATAAATTCACATTAGTTTTCGAGTAGATATGCATCTCATGAACACATCTAAGTTTTAGTATTTTAAAGTGCTAGTGTGTAGACAAAAATACGCACTTCTTGTTCTGGGAAATAATATAAATTTCCATACATTGGTATTTTACATCTAAAAATTTTGAAAGTAACTAAACACGTTTGACATCTTCGGGTTTACTAGGTCGATTGATATTGCCACTTTCGATGTTTTATAAGATTATATTCATAAAATGAGGAATTTCCTTCTGTAATACTTTCCTGTATAATGATAGTCTCGGCAACCGCGCTAGTTAGACGAGACTATTTATTTTAAAGCGGATGTCCTGTCTATCAACATAATTATTTCATCATTCTTCTTCAGTAAAGGATTAATAAATTTGATTAGCCCATTACAAATTAGCGTTTTTATTATTTCTGAATTTCTATTACGAAATAATTTATATCCTATAGTGCGGTTGTTCTATGTGTACGGTAGTGTTATTAATTATGCGTTAGTATTTAGTGCTTTTGTGTAATCTAATAATAGGTGCATATCTTCAAAAAAACTGATTTGAAACTCGTGGGTGTCTGTATGTTTCTTTAAGTGCTTTAGTGTAATTTGTTGTTTCACTATGTGTTTTTTCTCTCGACGATATGCCGGTTATGTTCT
The DNA here is from genome assembly GCA_963991005.1 of Barypeithes pellucidus. NCBI lineage: Eukaryota > Metazoa > Arthropoda > Insecta > Coleoptera > Curculionidae > Barypeithes > Barypeithes pellucidus. The sequence goes on from OZ022556.1 coordinate 52,751,701, forward strand.
GAGACTGGAAAGAAGAGTCCGAATGGGGTTTAGTGGGTATAAGCTTATTATGCAGTCCCACACTATCATCAGGGCACGTGATGAGCCTAAAGCTTTACCCATAGAAAAAAGAACTGAAGGTGTCTGCGTCCTGGATTCCTTACAACGTCCTTGATTTACTTTCTAAGTAAGCTAAATATTTATTTTTATAAAAATCTAAAGTTTTACATTTTTGCACAATTTGGCAACATTGCGCCTAACAGGTGTTTGTGATACACTGCCACAGGGTGCTGTGATTCATTACCGCGGAGTCACCTGTGAGTAAGAAAGTTTGTTACCCCACATTTAAAACGGTCGATTTGAAAAAAAAATTTACAGGGTGTTATGGAAATTACGTATTATATTTAAACCGGCAATTCCTGAGATGAATACAAATTGAAGAAAAATATCCTTAAATGGCGCTTTCAATTCATTTAGCGGTAAAAATGACCTGACGTCAAACCAGGAATACCTCTGTACCGCACTGCTTCACATCCGAATTCTCACCGGTGTTGTCAGAATTACACCTTACACTCTTTAAGTTTGAAATACCCAACTACGTAACTAGGTCAAATGTCAATGACTTTTTGACTTTTGATTGGCTGATTGAATTTTTAATGTAATTTTATTTAGGCCACACACATACACTTACCTTGTCGGTCTTATTTAAAAATTAATGTCAACTTCTATAGAAACTTATACAGCGTTTTAGTAAAGAAACCGGCACATCACATAACTTATAACCATAATCGCAAAACTTCACATGAACACTGGCCAAAACACACACAAAATTCACTTGGAGACATCGTTTTTTATTAACATTGAGTTGTCTCGCCTAGATTTGTATGAACTTTTGTTTTTAATTATAAAACACATTGTAAAATGTAAATAACATTTCTTTGAACTAAAAATTACATCTGAACTGAAACATTTAAAACACGAACTGTCAAAAACTAGAAATGTATTAATGCAATGCATGTTTTCCGGTAGATTCCTGCGCATTCACCAAAAAAGGTTGAAATAAATAATTATAATAATCTACAGCACTTATTTATTGTTTTCCTTCACTGCTGTAGATACCAATAAAGATTAAAAAACTTGTTAATCGCTGCTCTGGTGCTTTACTTCATTCGAAAAGCTTAAAAAAATTAAATCGATCGTTTCACAGCGGGATTTTAAAACCAAAGATTAGCCACATCTCTAGTATAAATCGACAGGTTTGAAGTTGACATTTGCTTGACAACAAGCGGCTTCGCGCGAAGTGGGAAAATGTTTAGTACATACAGAAAAATCAAGTCGAAGGCATATTAGAAAATGTTCCTTTAGTAAGAGACTGGAAATCGCAAGGTCACCGGATCTTACATCATGCAATTTTTTTCTATGGGGTACGATGAATAAAGAAATAGTTGATAAAGTCGAAGATATGGATCAGTTGCGATATAAGATATTGGATGCAGCAGATAAAATAATTGCTGAACGTTTTAGTTTATAAAGTGCCAATTGTGTCCTATTTGTGTGTTTGTTAAAGAATGCATTAGTGTGTAGCGATTTTATGTGACAAGGGCCTATCTTAAAAAAACTAATTTGAAACATGTGTATTTCTTTAAGTGATTTATGGTAATTTGTTCAGTGTTTCACTATTTGTTCTATGTCTCTGACGATATACAGGGTCATGTTCTGAGATTGGAAGAAAAACGCCGAAGGGGTTTTAGTGGGGTACAAGCTTTACCCACTAAAACCAAAAAAACTGAAGATTTATGTGCTAGTATACTGGCACCTGGATTCACTTCTATTTGGATACTAGGTAGCTAAATATTTATTTTTATAAGAATCTAGTTTTACACGAACAATTTGGCAACATTGCGCTAGAACATCTGTTTATTACACAGCTGCTCAGTGTAATGTGACTGTGCCGAGGAGTTGTGTGTGGGTTTATGGGTGAATTACCCCACTTTTTAAACGTTCGATTTAAAAAAAGAAATGTAGCGCTTCTCTAGGACACCCCAGGAGTCACCAATTTAAATATAATACATCATTTCCATAACACCCTGTATTTAGCGTTTCTCTAGGACACCCAAGGAGTCACCGAGTTTGTCTGGGTTTGTCCGATCAGAACTGATCTCAAAGAATTCCACCTCGTGGCCTCTTGCTCATCGTTCTTTGAGACAATTGACAGTGTGGACGTTAAATTCGCCAAAGATAGCAACTTCGTTGTTCGGATGGTTGGTTTGCAGGAAATCGATAGTGTTGGCTATGGATAACAATAGAGCTCTGTAGTAGGTGTCGCTGGGGGGACGGTAAAGGCAACAGATAAACTTTCTGCGTTGATATTTTACACCACATTATATTAACGGGTTTGTCGTTGGTAGCAGAGATCATCTCGTATGAAGACCCCGAAGTCTAAATCGATAATGAAAATCGTATCCAGAGTATAAATAGCTGACGATATTCGTTTGCGATCTGACATTTGCCTTGGTCGGTACCTCATGAGGCTTGGAAGATTGTAAGTAATGGTGGATTGAATTGATGTTCTTGTTCAGCCCTCTAATATTGTAGAAATCAATCTTGAAGTTTCTAATTTTGGGTTTGTTAGCAACTGCAGGTGCCAGTGTTGTTGGAGGAACCCAATAAATTGACGAAAGTCATGGTTATTTCATAGGTTTGCTTGATGGGGCTCCAGGACAAATCCCCACTCTGAGATCCGAAAGGGGGTCGAGTTTACCTTCGGAGTATTTTGCACCCAAAGCATCCATAATGGTAGTTCTAGGGTTCCACCCTGGTAACCAGAAACATCAGCACAGCGACGAAACGCTACCTCAAAGAACCACGGTGACACTAACACCCATCGTTCCTCTGTGATCTGTTATTGACGGACCACACAGAAATGCTAGGGCGCACTAGAATAAGTAGAATAGCACAACAGAATAATGGGTTTTGCCACAAAGTCAACACGCGCGCTTCGCTTTGTTTTCAAGAAAAATAAAAAACAATTTTCCATTGCTTAAATGGTTTGGGGGTCTAGTTAAATTAAGAAATATAACATGGCCACAAAATGGTTGAAACTATTCTGTAAAAGCAGTGAACTTCAATTAATGGGTACGCTTAATGGAGGACAAAGTTTTAGGTAAGTTCTAATTTAAAGACCCCTAGGTTGTCTAGAGTTAAAACCCCTCGAATTTTTATAAGAGCTTTGGATAAGGCTTACCCTATGACCTCAATAAAACATTTTTGTAGCAGTTTCCTTTGGTGTTGTAATTACGCCTACTAAAAGACTTTAAAAATATTCGAGTTCAATTGTGAATGAAATGGAATTTAAAATAAAAAGTTTCTAAAAGAGTTTGCTAATTCAATACACTCCTAAACATGGAATAAAGTAACAATAGAGGCCCCCAAGCTCTTTTAAAATCAGGGATGTGAATAATGACGCCCATGTTAAAATTGCTATGTAGATTAGAATGAGATGACATCAAATGACCATACAGTAAAAAGTAGAAAATATTCTTTCTAAATACATTATGTAAAATATTTTTTGTTAGTATAAAATATAAGCATTATTAAAAAAAAAACGATTTAGTGAAAATTATTATCTATTACAGAATTTGAAGCAAAAATAAGTCTGTTTTAGTTTTCAAAAAATATCTAACTATTTTCAGGAACTTGTGCATGATCAAAACTTTTTAGGAACCTACGGTTGGTTGGTTAAAGGCCGGGGTTGGTTTAAAGGCCCGAACTTTGTCTGTTATATAGTATATTATGTGTGAGGCGGGTTCATCCTCTTCGCCACAGAGTCTGCAATCAATGGGTCCGTTGTTTGTACCTATCCACTGAAGGTGGCAGTGGCTTGTTAGCAGACCCAACACCTGTTTCAGCTGGGGCCGCGTCAGGGTTATCCCTTTTGACAGTATTTGTATGGCCCGTGCGTGTATTTGACTAGTCAACCCCTGCCATCGAGATAGGTGTTGTTTCCTCGACCATCCATCCAATGTTGATCCCGTTGCCTGTTTTGACATCCCAATGGCCGGTTCGGGGTCTCTGGAACCTTCAGCGGATCTGGCTATCGCTGGTTAATCCGCTTCTCATCACCCAACATCCCAGACGGACCAGGGACCCACAAGAGCTGCACCCTGTTCCCCCTAAACTGTAGGAACCTACACTATTTTTCAAAAATATGACTCCCTGCGGAAAAGTTTTTTTTTTCTGCACTTTCATTGGGATAAAATTATTAATATACATCTACTTATGTTTTTTTTTAATAGATGGACGAAAATTGTTGATAATTCAAAGGAACAATGGATAGGGGTTTTTTCAAACAAAGTTTGGATTTTGCAACAAGTAGATGATGCAATTCTTTATCAAGTTTATGAACCTAACTTTCAAAGATCTTCCGTATGTGATGAGGACACTTATAAAAAGCTATTAACAAATTACTTTAACTTAACTGTTAATTTATCACAATACTATTTACAATGGAGTAACCGAGATCCTAATTTTAAGGAAGCATCACAACAATTCTACGGAATAAGGATTTTGCAGCAAGATATTACTGAAAATATCTTTTCTTTTATATGTTCTCAGAATAATCATATATCAAGGTAAGTAAATTCAAAGTCAATAATGCTTTATTATCATACGAATATAAATTCTCATTGACAAAAATGTTAGCAGTAAAAAATATAACCATATCAACAACCACACATTATTTGTTTATAATTAGAACCAAAATTTAAACCTAAAATAGGCATTATAAAACACAATTCTGAATTACATGAAGAACAAGGTATTATAAGCTCACAATAAGCTTCGGTAAGTATAATGAAACAGATTATCCAATTTATAAAAAATTCTTATATTTGGAAAAATATATAATATTGAATTTAACAAAAATGCGTCATATCTAATAATACAGAAACACATATTCGTCGGCTTAAGGCTGATTCTCACTATCGTGCAAGGCATATGCTCGCCAAGGCACCTGCTCGGCAATATATATTTATCATTTTGAATGTTACGGATTTTGCGGGTGTAAATTCACGCTATGCGTGTAAGGTTGACGCAATAATTAACCTATTTTGCCGGGCCGGTGCCTTGCTGTTGCTGAGTACGTTCCTTGCATGATTTGAATGACTGAGAATCGGCCTTAAAGGGGAAGGAGCGAGCCCACTGAATCCGCTTAGCCCGGCTCGGTACGGCACGGTAGTTTCTCTCTGATCGTCGCCGACCTGTGCGGGACGTGATTAATTAACGGTGACGATTCGAGAAAAACTGCCAGGCTGAGCGGTTTCAATGAGCTCCATGCTAAGTCCATTTTGACCAATTTGTACAGCAACGGTAAAAAAACTTTTTTGGACCATTATTGTGGATAATAAAAATTAAAATACGTTTAACCCATAAAATGGACTTGACAGGTTCAACCTTAAGCCGGCAATACTGTCGGCATCTTTACAGAAGACCTAGAAAAACAACTTTTTTACCTCCTCTCCCAAATTGGTTAACACACATAGGCACACAAGAAGGTTAACACTTTTAGCCAATGAATATACTAAAGCGGATCTAAATGCTAATTGAAATGTTCTTGGAAAACTAGTAGGCATATCACCCTAGTGTCACAGCTAAGAGCTTTATTGGACTTTTTGAAATTTTTGCTTTTTGTCTTGAAACCAGAGGTAATTAAATATTTTTTTACTGGCTTTGGGTTTGTATTGATTGATTCCTATATAAATAGTGAATCGGACTTAGGATTCTATACAGTAAAAACGATGGTCCGCCTGAATCTCTTCTCCTTGCATTATACATGAATCTAATAGCGCAACAAGAAAATGCTAAATACTGATTTGAACACTCCCCATAAAGAAATTCCATAACATACATAAATGAGTGTGCAAAGTAAATCTTTCTTCCTACACTAGCATGAAGCTCATTGTAAATTATCCTCGCTGCAAAGAAACTAGATGACAATTTAGTGACGAGAATTTAAATAAGACTTTTAAATGTAAGGCTGTACAGATACCTGAAGATTATTACTACTTATTACTATTATTAGTGCGCCAAAGCAAAAAGAGTAAATGGTCCTGCAATATCAATCATGTAATTTATATACAATAAAAATACTATAGGACCTAATCAGGGGTGCATGATTGTTTCTAGAGAAAATCGTAAAATCGGTCGCCAAAAGTCGTGAGATGTCGAAGAATTTTACAGAATATTTTAATTAAATGAGTTATATGACAATATAAATATAAGAGAAAAGAAACTAAATAATTTTTATAAAGAGTGGTTGGTAATGAATATGCCATAAGGAACAGATTTTACACATGAAAATAATAGGTTTGAGCTAAACATGCCTTAGTGAAAGTATTGATCGTTACAGATGCAGATATAGATACATTAAAGTTTAATCTCTAAATTTATTTTTTGTTCATAGCTCAAGCTGTTTTTGAGATATATAGATGAAAATTTAAAAATAATTGGAGTTTTTAAAGGCGAATAACATGAATCTCTTTGTTTGTAGGTATATTTTTTAAAGAATTTGTAGAGGGCGCTAGTTACACCCTATACGCCCACGATATTACGCCCAAAATTTTTTGCGGGTAACTTTATCGAGATTCTAATTAAAATTTATAATAGAATGGTAATTGCTACAGAAAAAATGCATGTTTCATTTGTTTTGTTAAATTAATCCGTTTCAGAGATATTTGCATTTTTAAACAACATTGATTGCATAGAAGCTTTTATTTAAAAAATGTCGGTTTTGCAAATAATTAGATAACACTGTAATGAAAATTATGAATTAAACTCATTTCAACAAATGCGAAAAATTTCCTTAAAACTTTTACCAAATAGCGCCTTACTTTAGAAGGATTTTTTTAGTTCAAATTACGTTCAATTTCGCTAGGCAACAAAATATTAAAATGCAAATATTACGAAAACGGATTGATTTAATAAAATATATGAAAAACACAATTTTTTCTTTAGAAATTACCGTTCTATTATAAATTTTAATCCGAAGCCCAATAAATAATGCAACAAATATTGGGCGTGATATAGTGGGCGTGTAGGGTGCAACTAGCGCCCTTTACCAGTTATTTGAAAAACATGAATAGAGTCAACAAATCCGAACAAAACCTCCAATTACAAATTTTCGTGTCTATATCTCAAAAACCGATTGAGCTATGAAGAACTTTAAGACCCTGTATCTCATTAACGACCAACATTTTTACTAAGGCATATTTAGCTCAAACCTATTATTTTCATGTGTTGAATGTGGTTACTCAATGCCGCATTCATTACCTACCACCCTGTATACATATTTCAATAATTTTTATGTTAATGAACGCATGATTCGTCATCAGAAGACGAAGACTCGGGGATATTTCTAGAGTATCAAAAATCGTTAGTTCATATACACATATCCTGAGATTGTGAGATTCAATACGTAATCATGAGATATCAATCCTGAAATATCGCACCTCTGGTCCCAATATGGAACCCTGAACACCATATTAGACATGTAGCTAGAGTTGAACCAGTCATCTACGTTACGGCTAAAATAAAATATTTTACTTAGGGTTGGATATAACAAATTGAGTTTGTCATGTGCTATTGTGTGGTCAGTTGCCCTATAATTTTACAACATTTCAACTCCTCATAAGATGTTGCAAACAAAGCAAATCATTACCATGCGTTTTTTTAGAATTACAACCATGGTGGAAAAGTTAACGCAATATTATGGTGACAAAATTTGTGAGATTAACGGTGTAGCATATTATACATTTCCTCCTGTTGAAAAATTAGCAGGAGAGGCTGTAGAAAAAGAACTAAGAGATAATGGATTTGGATACAGAGCGAAATATATAAGCAACTCTGCGAAACTAATTGTCAAGGGAGGAGGAAAACAATGGCTAAATGAACTAAAAGAAATGAAATATGAAGATGCCAAGAAACGGTTAATGTCCCTCATGGGCATAGGAGCAAAGGTAAAATATAATGAACTCTATCAAGCTCGCGAGCACTCTGTAGCGGCACCACAAAAGACCCACCGGGTACAACATCAAGTGTTATTAATCGAGTACATTATGAATAATATGTAGTTTTTCTCGGAACCGGCACAATCGAGCTTCACCCGGTGAGTGCGCGCTCGAATGAGACAGATCTTAAGATGCGCACCCCGGGGGCGTTGTCGACCAAGCTACAATGATGAAACATAGGTAACAAAAAAGCTACAAAAAAATAGCCGGGTCCGAGGTTGTGCCGCTACAATTGAAGTTTCAGCTAGCGGTTTCGAGTTTTTCTCGAAACTGGTAAGGGCTACAAAAATGGGACCAACGTAACAAAAAAGTTACGAAAAACCAGTTGGGCTGAACCTGTGCCGCTACCATGGAGGTTCAAGCTAGCGGTTCCGCGGTTTTCTCGGACCTGGCTCAAGCTACATATGCGCGACCGGCGTAACAAAAGAGCTACAAAAGACCCACCGGGTTTGTTCGGGTTTCGGGTCTTTTGTGGTGCCGCTACAGAGTACCCGCCAGCTTGATAGAGTTAATATAATGTCAAGTTGCATGTAAAAACTATTTAAACAAATACTTAATAATCTTGTGTAGTCCCGGCCCCCGCAAGCAGGCATGTCCAAGGGCCGACAAATGGCACATTGTGAAAAATATTAACATTTTTACACCTAATATATTTTAAAACAAAAAAAATAAATTATTTGGGTGTTTCTTATGGTTACTTAGATACTCTTATAATTTTAGATATCAGTGAAAAAATAATTACAATAAAAAATCTATTTTGTTCAAGTTTGTTTCTGGTTTTAAAAAATAAAAATAGTGCCTCGTTAATAAAGTTATACAAGATACTTCATAGATAAGGTGAAACAGTCTTATTAACCAAGTTTGATTGATGCGAATTTTACAGGGTGTAGTATGTAATAAAGCATATTGTTCTCATTTTCAATTGCGGCTTCTGTGTATTATTATGTCATTCCGTGCAGAATTAAGAAGAAGACATTTTCCTAATTACAACCCTATTGCAATACTAATTTGAATGAATAAAAATCGAAGGCGGCGTTGAAAAAACATTTATTCATTGAAATGGATATAGAAATAATTGATAAAATTAGTTTTTTTTTGTAAATAATTCTTAATCGATTAGCAATTGCAATAGGGTTGTAATTAGGAGGAGAACGTTTGATTTTTATTTCGCATGAAATGACATAAAAAGCTGTGGTTGAAAATAAGAAAAATTAAGTGCTTTGAAATTCGAAAAGTTTAATACTAAATATCAATTTGTATCCATCAAACTTGGTTAACGAGACTGTTAGACCCTGTGTAGTAACTACATAGTATAAATTTATTAACGATGCACTATTTCACTTTTTTTATTAATTTTTAAAACCAGTTGTGCAAAACTGATTTTTTTTGGTTCACTAAACCGATTTCAATCAAGTATTGGGGGTATTTAAGTGACCATAATATACATCCAAATAAGCTATAAAATATATGACGTCATGACGTCACACTGTTACTTCCTGTATATTTAAAAAGTGTGCAAAAAATCAAAATTTTAATTTAGTAAATAACCGAGCTATAGAATACGGGAATTAAGATGCAGGACCGTGTATATTAGTTCATAGTTCATCATTTCCCGATTGACCTTTAAACCTGCGAGGGCGCAACGAACGGTTTTGCAGGGGGGCGGCCCTCATGGTATAGAGATCTAAGAGGTATGATTTCACACCGATGGAGGCGTGGCTTGTGACGTCAAGGGGGGAGTGATTTTTAAATCTCTTATGGAGATTTATACTGCTGTCAGCGTTTTTAACTGTCTTTTAAAGGTATTAAAAGGTTTTACGGATTTAATGGTATGTGAAATGAAAGAATAATATGATGGTATTGAGGGTATAGTATTTATTTCATGAACATACAACAAAGATTAAAGCTGAAATACGACACACACACACACACGCACACGCACACGCACACACACACACACACACACACACGTGCACCAGTGTTGCCAGAAAAATTTGATCAAAAGTAATAGGTTGACGGTTCTAAATCTAATAGAATGATAAAAAACGGTGTCAGAGTAAGAAGAGTACGAAAAAAAAGGTCGTTACTTTCTTATGATATGCGGGACCGTCTCCAGATTGAACATAAATTTCATATGGGGAGCCCCACAACAAGAATGAACATCTGAAAAATTGTTAAAATAGTAATGGATATATTACAATTGTAAAAGACTTACAACGCTGGCGGCAACAAGCAGGGGAGGCCGAGCAGCTTCGGCTATCGTCGACCGGTTCGAATGGCGCGGCGGATGTTTTAAAAGTTTGTCGGAATCTTTCCTTATTTTATTGGTATTTTACCTGTAATGTGTGTTATATTTCTCTGAAATTAATATACGTAAATACTTGTCATATATTATTCTTTCATTTCATATACCATTACATGCATAAAACCTTTTAATACCTTTAAAATATAATTAAAAACGCTGACAGCAATATAAATCCCCATAAGAAATGTAAAAATCGCTCTCCCTTTGACGTCACTGCTCGCGGAAGTCGAAATTGGGACGGTTAGATGTCATACCTTTAGTTAATAATAGCGGGCCATACACCAGCGGATATCTTAACAAATTTGATATGGCACGAGCCAAATATGCGGATAAAACTTTGTGTGTATGCGGCGAGCCGAGCTTCATCGGTCCGTGTCGTATCGGCCCCGGATGAAATCAGCAGGTCGGAACTCATCAGTAGATCGCTAAGTCTTCCAACTTAGTTTGACCAATTTGAAATGTAAATTTAAAATAATAATTATAAATCATGTCTGCCGATTCACGTTACATGTCGAAAGAATTTATAACCAAATTTATTAACATTTACCAAAGTTGAATGCAAACATTACATGAACAAAAATTTGAAAAACAAGGCTGTTGAATTTGTTGAATTTAGTAAAAAACTGTACCGTGTTTATCTCTACGAGAACTCCATTTTTTTACCCACTTGCTTCGTTTTTATTTTTTATTTTTTTATTGGCAATAAATACATACGCCATGGCACAAGCTATAGCGCATCTTCTACGAATGTTATTAATTTTTAAAACTCACTAGTACAAATAAATTGCTGATTCGGTCTAAAAGTGTCTAAAACCGTGGTTAAATCTTTTGGGAATTCCAAAAGATCGCGAGCCACGCCAAAACTGTCATAAAACATCGAATTCTGTCCCATTAACGAGACGATTTAATCAGGCAAATCTAATCGGGTGATTAAGTCGGCGAGCTAAATTCGACTGCCCAAAATTGACGAGAGTTTTGGTACGTGCCGAGCCTAGTTGGCAGGCCAAATCCGAACGGATCAAATCGGTCCAACTTATATGTTGGTGTATGGGGGGCTATTGTATTATGGGCGGCCTTGGATCTAGCGGCGGGGGGGTTTGTTCGGGTTTGTTCGTGTATGTAGTAATAATTTATATTAGTTTTCAGGTTGCAGATTGTATATGTTTAATGTCGTTAGGTCACCTACAAGCTATACCAGTTGATACGCACATTTACCAAATAGCTGCACGGCTGTATATGCCGAAATTGACCAAACAGAAAACGGTGACGGCAAAAATATACAACGAGATAGGTGACCACTTCAGAGATTTGTATGGACCATTGGCTGGATGGGCACATACGGTAAGTGTCTATTTTATCTGCGTATATTTTAATTTTGGCATGGTACAGTTGTGTTTATGAAACCTTTGAATTGAGGACGAACGGAATGGTTCCAAAATCTGTCGACCTAATTTTATAGATGAACGCCGGGTTTGCCCGGATTTCGATCTATCTCAAATCACCTTAGAGTTACACTGGTGTAAGTAGGGATGGACCGAACCGGGAATTGGCCGAATTACCGGAACAGTAAAATCCGGCCTATGGCACGACCGAATCGCCGGAATTGCGGAAACCGGATCGAGTTCTCGCGTATCGACAACCAACAATGCTTGTAAGTAATGCAGTTAACATTTATGGCGCTAGATCAGTTTCGGTTCTTCCACAGAAGCACATGCGCATGAGCACCCCCAAAACTAATAAAAAAAATATTAATTTATATTCATTGAATATTAGTTATCGTATAAAGTCCGACCCTCCCTAATTTTATCGTACCGTCAAACCAAACTGTATATTATAAGCTCTCGATTCATCCGGCAACTCGGCAAGGATAATGACGCGATATACTCGCATATGCGAATAAGTGGGCGGGGCATAATGCAGTTTCTCTGTAGTAACAGGTGGCGGGGGATAGCGGGGCTATGGCGATTTAACATGGAAGAGGCGCACGATTTTAGTGTGCGCCGCGCTGTTGTCTGTTCGTGCATGTATTTATTTAGAAATTCGAGCGTGCATGTTTTAATTGTTGTAAAACTAGCTTTTCCAATTAAAGAAATTATTGATAAAATCAGACTGGCCGTTTATAATGTTACAACGTCGTAATTTCGTTCCCGCTCGCTCTGTTATTGTAACGGCCACGACAGTCAACAGATTATATTGGAAGGGACGAATGAAGGATTTCTACGTGGAGACGAACGACGAAGTTAGTCGGTTTCTGGCATCCACAGAACCGTGCTCACCAGCGATTCGATCTTTTCAAAACGGGTGCCGCAATGGTGGCTATAGGTTTCAGAGTGTTTTTACGCCAAGTAATTCCGAGAATAGCCAGTGGCGGATTTTCCCTGAGAAAATTTTTATCGTCGCATACTCGTGGTTCCGATAAATAATTCTGGAATATCTTCGATCCCTCGTGTATTTTGGTGCGAGGTTAAATAATAACCGAAATTGACCTTCTAACACTCGTTTCCGACGCGAGTATAAATAAGTTCTTACAAGAAAATTCACCCGATTGTGACAAAAAAAACATTCCGAGTCCGGAATAAGAAGTAAGTGCTAAAATATCTTAAGTTAGTATTAGTGGTCACTACCGCGAGCTATAATTTTTCTTTTGAAAATTATTAGGGTAGTTGGGAAAAAACAAAATGCTAGCTTAGGATTATTTTAGATTGTAAATAACTAAATTTAAAAATAAGAGTATGTGATGGGAGGAATGATAGGTTGGATTGAAAAGAACATAATGCTAGTATATGTTAATTATTTATTGTATAAAATGTACATACTTAATTAGGAGTATTTCGGTTCGCGAGACTCGACCTACGTAAGACTAACCCCTTAAATTCACCCTCATTGACAAAAGACATTAAAATTAAAATAAATAAAAGCCCTCCGTGTCCAATACAATAACTTGCATTGTTATTGTATTCATTGGACATGCCCGAGCCAATACCAAAATACAAAGTATAGTTTGAACAAAAGTTAGGCCTCGTCCTACGTTCAAACAACTATACTTCAAATACTTAAAATCATTCATTCTTTCTTATGACAAAATGATTGCCCTCATTTCTTCATGCGCTCTGGTGACCTGCTGACAGCTTCCAGTTAGCGGGGAAAGGATGGTGGGCCCACCCAAGACCGACTGACACGTGCGTGTCAAGTCGGCAATGGCATTATGTCTGGCATCCCTGACCAATAAACAACGAAAAATCGAACATAGCGTCCGTAAAACTAATTAAGTAGGAACGTCTTCGGTTGCGATGACTTTTTCATTAATTACTAAGACTGGCGACATAACTGATAGTGTCGACCAGCAATCATACTTTTTTCAAAATTTAAAATGATTCAAATAGTTAGATTGGCCTTAATAACTAATTCCTGGGTGGGGAATTCACCTTCACCTTTGAATGGGAACCAAAAAAATGGGGACAAAATTAAAATTCTTAAATTGCCATCTAGCTAATCATCAGATTAAATTCAATTTAAGTCAAATTCAAGGAGTAAATTGGTTATACAGGGTTTATCGAACAACGTCTTACCTAAAACGCGCCGTAGGAGAACGTTAGAGTTGCTTAGCTCCTTTGAGTTTGGAGAAAAAAATTTAAGTGCGCGAAGAATGCGGGAAGACCTAAACCCGAAATTAATTTAACGCAGACCACAAAGTGTAAATCTAGGGACTTTATTAGAAAGTTTAAAAATGAAATATATGAAAAAAATAACTGGATTTGTGGATGCAGGATAATTAAGGATTGCCAAGACGTTGAGCGCATAATGCCTTAAAACTGCTTTTACACACAAAAAAGTGTGGAGCTTATTTAAAGTACATAAATAGGAGAAGAATAAAGCAATTTGTATATTTATAAAAAGATCGTTTCAAGAGGAGGTGAGTAGTAAATCGACATCATCTTTAATACCTAATGCATTGAAAAGGATATTGTCCTTCTGAACAAATTTTAAGAAAGATCATGCGGAAGTACCAACAGTTACAGATAATTTAGCAGTTAAGGCAGGGATCTCATGAGCCGTTGAGCACAAGTGACGAACTAACCATTGGCGACTTTTGTTTTCCTTTTCCCCATATAAAAGTATCGACCTTTTTTGTGTACTCTTATTACTATAATCACTTTTTTACTATTGGCGACCTATTTTCTAGGGCGCCATGACAAAATAGTAAACCTCTAAGCACGCATCGAACTGAAAAAGGTTGGGAACCCCTGAATTAGGGTATAGTCAAACCGGTATATACGTATTTTTTCTTGTTCCATTGTTTGTTCGGGTTTGTTCTGGTTTATAGTATCGTTAAGAATTTGTAGGTTATGGTTTTTGTTTTTCATATTACACATTTGTTTATTTATAACTATAAAGTATGATTACAAGTGATGAAGACATCGTTATAATAGCGTGAGCAATGCTGTACAGCTAATATTAGCCAAAAAATCATTTAAAAAACACAATTTGGTGATGTCAACATGGCGGTTATTCACGAGTATTATCGATTCCGTAACATGAGAAATGGAATTGAACCATTTTTACTTCTTAACTGCTTGATTTTTATGCACTATGAATTGTTCTTTTGCAAATCACATATTTATTTTTCTTACGGCTTACCGTTACGTCTTACTATGAATCCAGCTTTACAGTTAGGGTATTTCTTAATTCTAGCATTTGACATGTCATACGTAGAAAAATCTACTGAATTGATTTATCATGGGCGAGTTAGATGTGTTGGTTTATCTGTGAAGAGCAAGAATACAATAATATACCCTTCTTTTTGTTTATCGATAAATAACGTTACTCTTTGCCTGCTAAGCTTGTTTATCCAATTTCTTGTACTCCTATAAGTCGGTACCATTTTGTATTTTAATACTGGCATTAACAGTAAACAGCATTGATTATTCATGATGCTTTATAAGACATATAAAGACGTTTAACCAATCTGATACAACAAGTAATTCTTTTAAATGTAGGGTATGTTGTGATTATTTGTGCCTGCAATTGCTAACTGTAATGTGAAACATATAGGCTGGTCTGTACCATACGAACTGCGATTCTAACTTAATTAATAATTATTAATATTTTTAGGTGTTATTTTGTGCTGATCTAAAAAAATTTCAAAATGGCGAAACAGAAGAGAAGAAAGAATCAAAACGGAAGAAACAAAAGTTAATTTAAATTTGTATACGAAAACAATGTTGTATATTTTAGTTCCAACAAGTTATGTAGGGTAGAGTGGGGGAATACCCCTTAAGGAAAGTATTAAATATCTCGGAGATTTTATGATTTAAAGGGGAACTGAGAGGTTTAAATAAAATACAGGAACAAAATATATAGTAATTATAAATGAAGAAAAATACAAAGTTTTCAAATATATCTGAGTTGGTCAGTATAATCCCACAGCTTGGGGGTAATACCAGCCAGGGGCCGCAATTACCCAAAATTCTAATCACTGGCAAAAATTGCACACAGGATTTCTTTCTTTCTCCATTGTTACATTCCTTGTGAGCCCATCCAGAACGCGCATATTTTTTCCTGGATAACTTCGGCGTCTTAATTATTTTCTTCCTCATCACAGTCATAGTAGGCTACCTTAGTTTTCTTCCTAAGCTTAGGTTTCTGTCGTATTATGTTGGTGTTCTTATTCACTAAAACGGCGGTGTCACCAAAGTTCCCGAAAATCTGTTTTTTTATTTTTTTGGCTTTTTCAGCTTTTCCTGTTTTGCAAAAGTGTAAGCGCTTTGCTGAATTTGTGCCGCCGTAACTCCAAAAAAGAGTTTGGCAAGATTAATTATTTGCTTCGATAATTCACGCTCTTGTTCTTGTGTAAATATTGGGCGTCGTCCCAAATGAGACTTAGATACTTTGCCATTTCTACGTCGATATTGAAGAGTTGCTCTTGGAATGCCAAAACTTCTCGAAGATGACGCCCGTTTTCTATTACTGCAAAAGCTGCCTGAAGAGTCGAAAGTCCAAAACGCTCTTGTAGTTTTTCGTCTATAAGTCCGCGGTATCTGAAAACAACCGAACATTTAAAACAAAACTCTATGGGGTAATATCGGCCGATACTACCCACATAAACAAAGCTCTTTTGTTAAGTTCGCGCAATGTGGGTAGTATCGGCCGATATTACCCCTAAAACAATCAACTAAAATCTACCATATTATTTCGAAATGCCTAAAGATACGTGGTTTTTAAGTAAACCGTGTGAAAGAAAACATAATTTAGTTCATTTGTATACATATTAACTATTTTTACAACTTACCGTTATTTTAATATACAGCCTTAAACCCACATCTTATAGTACCACGTGTTTTTCTTTATTTAAATTCTCTATAAAAGTTACAAAGCTGCCTCTTATTCTGCTTAAGCGATACTAACCGTTTGTTTTGCTGACTTGCTTGATCGGTAGACATAAGCCGCTTCAAATTCCGTATCAGGGTGGGAGAAACTTGCCGGCCGGTATTCCCCCACTCTACCCTACATATAAAAAATATAAAAGGTTCGCCACAATTAAAAAAAGACAAATATATATATATATGTAATTTTTTTTAATGTGCAATATCTTTAGTGTTCTTTACCCCACCCAGCACCACAATTCACTCCACGGTCCCCAAAAGATCGATATTTATGTAAATAAATAGTTTTACTATCAAATTTAGACGATCTGTCGCCTGTTCAAAAACATTGTTTAAAATAGTACAGAAAATTGGATACAACTTAATGATTTCCTGGGTCGGTCCCATTGTGTAGACAAGAGCTTGGCAATAAACAAGTGAAGTATGAAGGGACGGACTAAGGAAAACAAGTAATGATATGATTATATTAATGTAATCAAATGAAATAACATTTTTTTTAAATATTACTAGTCATATTTATTTACATTATTATAATGTCATTCTATAGATAGTTCTGTTTCGCTATCGCTATCCTCATCAAAATTAATTATAATTGGATTATATGAATTTTCTACAGTTATTACGTGACGGACTGAATTTACTGCCTGGGGGAATTTTCGTATTAATTCTACAACACTAGAACTTGTCGGAGAAATATTTTCAGACCTAACCAGTGATTTTAACTGCTCTATGGGGTTAAAAATGCAATAATAGGGTGGGAGCCGTAGCACTGTATGTCCAATTTCTTCTGCCAATGTGTCACAAACATATACCTACTTTTTTTTATACAAAATGTCTAAAACTTCTAAAAGATCACTTTTTTTTATAACTTTTTTCAAAATATATATCATTCGCCGCCATGTAGTTCTGAACCTCCAATTTTGTATTATTTGAGCTTGGAGCTTTATGTAATTGGCGACTGTGATAGCTCGCATTGTCCTTTACTATCACGCTATTCTGAGGAATGTTTGGTAAAATACAATTCTTGAACCATTCCTCAAAAACTAACAAATTTTACCACAAAAAGATATTTAAATATAAATTAAGCAACCTACCTGATGTGCCTATATTTAATAATAATTATTACAATACAATAATAACAAAGGGTCATAAATAATGGGATGACCCAGGTACTTTTACGACAGTCATTAAGTTATATCGATTTTTCTTGAAACAATCTTTACATTACGTATCAAGGGCCGAAAAGAGGCTTTTACAGACGAGTGCGGGGATCCGTAAAGCCTCCGACGGCCCGAGATATGTACCGTACTTTTTCTTACAAGTGCTCCGAGTATTCGAGGCCAAATAAATAAAGAAATTCTTCAGACATTTTTCTACAACATCTTTGAAAAATTAACTGCAAATTCAATTTATATATAATCCGCTCTTTATTATCGTTGGTATGTATGGCTCGGTGGCCTAGTGGCAGGGTGTACGCCTGGCGCTCTGGGAGTCGCGGGTTCAAATCCCGCACTCGACATCTCTGGGTTTATTTATCAGTTTAAACAACTATGAAGAGTACATGGTGACTCGAAGCGGGCTGGAAAATATTTCCCGCCCGCTCTCTCGGAGGGGTCTGGAAAGCGCCACTTTCGGCGAAGAGAACATGCATGAAAAGAGGCACTAAAAAAAGGTATGTTCCAACACGTGTGCGATATAAGACACTTTTTAGCCAAGTTAGTCGTGCTTTTTTTTTTCATTTTCGTAGGTGGTTGTAAGAAGAAGTATTTGCATGTTTTATAAATATGCGCCGATTCCAAAATACCTATGCTGACAAATTTTAAATCCGTGTCGTTTACGCATAAAATCAGAGGAAGCCCCGATACCTCGGAATATCTTCGAACTCTAAATTTGTTGGCTATTTAAAAAAATATGAAAGAAAGTAATTTTAAAATATTTTTTTAAAATTATAGCTGCAGTATTCTAATTTGAATTTAAAAATGTAACTCCGGTCGCATTTCCCAAGTCAATAATTTCTTACTTTACCCTTTTATATTTGACGTCATTTTACTAAAGTTACTTTTATATATTTACACTCCTTGTACAATTTATACTGAAAAAAGAATTTTTAAAGATCAAGAGTTTAGTTTCTCTACCGCAATTATTAACCAGAAGTTCCGTCTCCGCAGCTGCATGTATCGCCAGTCACGACAGAAATTACTTATAAATATCGCCACTAGAGGTCGCCCTAATAGTTTTACAAATATGACGATATGTGGTTGAATTTGTGTAAAGAGTGCACCTGTTTAGGTAAGTTCCTTATTATGTTTATTTAGGTATAAGCTAGAACATTGCCTGCCTTTTACCAGGCGTATGTTATTATGTTGTAATGCCGGTCACAGGGTTAACTCGGACCTAGTAGTCTTAATTAAGGGAAAAATACTACACGAAGTTATTCTCTTGAGTACAAATAATCATTTCAGTTTAAAAAATAGCTTGCATTAGTTGTTATCCACGAATTTGTGCATTTTTGTATCGCCGGTCACGCATGAAAATGTTCCGGCGATACATTGATGTGACGGGAAATACAACTTTTGTTATCCGAACCAATAAACAATATTTTTTTATTTATGCATCTTATAGAACTACGAAGGCACCTTAATTTCGTAAAAATGCCTAATCTCAAGCAAATATAATCCGTTAAAAGCAAAATTGAAAAGAAATAGGAAGAAAAAGAGGCTTTAAAACGAAAAGTAAATTGGTTTTAAGATAAAAAATAATATAAAACTAAGTTTAAATTGTTAATTATTTTCGTATTAAAGCATTTTGAGTTCCAATAGTTTGATTTTTAAAGTTTAACCAAGTACCCATGGAAATATTTAATTATTGTAACACCAGTCACATTAAGTAACACCGGTCACACTTAATATATTTTTGTTGCTGGTAGCCACAGCGGCCATAGATTTATTTTTACTGTTTTAGGATATTGGCAACATAGTAAGGAAAAATATATTTTGATGTGCGAGTTTCGTTTACACCTAAGGTAGATTAAAAATATGAGTGATTCCTAGTATTTTAACATTCTATAAGGAACATTCCAAAACTTTAAGCCAATACTATAAGCCCGGGCTGTTATAAATAATAGGAAAATGGGTATAGCGACTGATTAAAATAACTAATATTGACGTTATATGATTGAGTATAGGAAAATTAGTCATGTTACCGGCGTTAAATTATTAAAAAATGGATGCTATACAACAATAGACCACGATCTTTGTGATGATCTTTTGCGCGGACATATGTAATTCCTATAATTAGATAGTATAAGAAACCTAACTAATTAATTTAATTAAAAAATTAACAGGTGTTTTTGAGAATATATTTTTTTAAATACTAATTTACTGAAAGTTGTAAGAAACAAATGTTGACCCATCTGTGTTCACTTGACAGCTGTGATGTAGGCAGGGGTGCAAGATTTTATGATTTATTGCGAGATCTCACGATACTTGTATATGGACTCACGATTTTTGATACTCTACCCCGAGACTTCGTCTTCTTGATGAATGCGCCATGGAATCGCCACAGATTCTACACATGAAAATAATAGGTTTGAGCCAAATGTGCCTTAATAAAAATGTTGGCCCTTAATGAGATCATCAATTTTTCTTAAAGCTCGAGCTTTTTTTGAGATATAGACGTGAAATATTGTAATAGCTCAAACCTATTATTTTCATATGTAGAACCTGTGGTTACCTCTATGGCGCATGCATTACCGACCACCCTGTATAAAAATTGTGGACTTTCTTTTTCTCTTATTTTTATATTTAAATATTGTCATGTTGCTCATTCAATTAAAATATTCTGTAAAATCCTACTTTTTCGACAACTCACGATTTTTGGCGAACGATTTTCTCTCGAAACAATATTGCACCCTTGGATATAGGTCGACGTGCCAAGGTTTTGCAGTATTGTGAAATCACTACGCGTGGCTCGACCTTCCGTCATTCGCTACCTCGACGCATCGGAATTGAACGAATTCACAAGAAATTCCGTAGCACTTACATGATAAATTTGGCGCGGGTATGAGAGTAGCGTTCACAATTGATGTTAGAAAGAGAGAGCATCAGTGGGCGACTGAGATGGAATATTAATTGCTCTTAGAATTGGACAAATAATTAAAATTTCGGTTTGTAAAAAAAATTTAAAATTCTTTCGATAAATGTTGTTCAGAATTAATTAAAGAATATTAGAAAGTCAATTATTGTTGCTAAATTACAAAATAAATGATTTTAAAATAGACATATGTGGGCGTCAATTAGTGAAATCCGTCATTCCCTGAAATGCCTAGTCATTTCACGTATTGCCGGCAAATACTGTAACTCTAACGTTTGGTACACCGTTTGCCTAAGAGTATCAGGCATCCCCTGTAATGACGGAATTCTTTCAGTCAAACGCTGTACTTAACTAACTGATTTAAGTTACCTTGTTTGACGGTACCGAGGGGTAAACCGAGACGTGCCCCATATTCTTAAAATATATCCAATATACAGGGTTTCCAACCGGGAACCGTTTCGATCTATACATGAAAAACAATACAGGAAAATTTTGAAAATTGGACAGTAAGCTAATGTTAATAGGGACAACGTACTTGGCTAAAATATTTTCAATATGGCACTTCCGGAAGTCGGTGTCAATTTGCTTATTTTAAACGGAACTACTACGCAAGATTTTAGGCAGATTTCATATATCGCCTAAGTCTGAGCATGTTTGACATATTTAAGGTTTTACATCTAAAATTACGTTTACAGAACTTAAATGAATTATTCAATTTGAGTTGGATTTCTTGTTGAAAGATTTTTATAATATTTTTAAACTATTAATAGAGGGTGTCGAACAATAAGATTAAAAATGAAATTGAGAAAACAGCAAAAATCTACATTTTCAAATGGAAACCTCAAAATTTTATAATTTTGAGTTGAGTTGAGTGAGATTGTCTATTCCGAAAATTTGTAGTATTCGAAATATTGTCAATTTAATATTTTTATAAGGCGATTTAAGTTCAGTTATTACTGTGACGGCGTTGAAAAACGGTCAAATGCCAAAGAAATAAATTTGTCACATGTTCTTGTTATTACTTTGTCACATTCTCCATAAATAATAAACACATTTAAATATCTTCGTTTGTATGTAAGTGACAGCTTCATACATCTTAAAAATGCCGATATATAGTATATATCGATATACAGTATGCCACGGATGGGGTTTACAAGAGGACAAATGGACTAAAAATTGAAAGATACGAAAAAAAGTCACTCTTAATAAACGTTTTTGCTAGTCTAGAAAATACCATCCATCATAAGAAACTTCAATTTTTTTTATATAGGGTGGGTAAAAACTGCAAAAATGTTATTTTGCTTAAGAGTAAACGTACTTTATTTTGAAAGATACGAAAAAAAGTCACTCTTAATGTTTTCTACACAACAAACCGAAGTAGAACAATTCATTAAAAGGTTTACCTATGTAAAAATTATTTCCCAAAAAGTATTCTCTGGCACACCTCCGACTGATGAACCTAGTTAAAATAATAATGACACTTAAGGTGATAGGTACTTGTTGTCAATGTCTTTATTAATGAAGTTATTATTTAGAAATGCTATCTACTGAACAAAGAGTTTTTATAATACAATGTTATGGGGATGGTCAAGTTTCATACCGCTACGTCATGGAACAATTTACCGAGAAATTTGTATGAATCCCAATAACTAGGATGGAAATCTGCAAGTTAATAAAAAAGTTCAAGAGCACTGGTTCGGTTTTGGACCTAAAAAAAAAGAAGAAATACGACCATGATGATGCTGCTACAGTCTTGGTTCTTCATTCTGTTGAAGAAAATCCTATGACGTCCCTTAGAAATCGTATTACTCAGTTGCAAGTTGTGAAAAAAGTCAAATTCAGAAGATCCTTAAAGCAAATAAATTGTATCCGTATAAACCGCACTTTAATCAAAGATTGGAAGAGGGAGACGACGCGAAACGACTTGATTTTTGCTTGTGGATAGGAGACAAAATTTTAAGTGGAAATGTTGATTTTTATAAATGTATCATGTTTTCTGATGAAAGTACATTTTCAACAAATGAACCGTTGCAACCCAGCACGTTAGGTACTGGTCTTTAGAAAATCCCGAATTCAGAATTATGACGAGAAGACAATATTTTACAAAAGTGAACGTGTGGTGTGCGATATCCATCCATGGCATTATAGGGCCATATTATTTTGATAACACGTACAATAGATTATCATATTTAGAAATGCTGGATACATTTTTCAATGATGAACTCGAAAATCTACCATTAAATTTTCGACAAAATATGTATTTTTAGCGAGATGGTTGTCCGATATGCTTTTATGGGGCCGTTTAAAACAAATTGTTTTTGCAACCGCAATACCAAATGATATCGAAGTGCTGAAGGGCAGAATTATCCAGGCTGTCCAATCGATATCTCAGGAAGAAATCAGAAATTCTTTCACTTATTTGAGAAAGCAATTAGAAAAATGTGTCGAGTATGGGGGTGGAGTTTTTGAATTATAAATCGTTATCGTATTCTTTTCATGTTAATAAAAATGTTCGTATTATTATTATTATTATAATTACTTCATTAAATAAAGACATTGACAACAAGTATCACCTATTCATTATTCAAGTAAAAACGTTTATTAATAGTGACTTTTTTTCGTATCTTTCAAAATAAAGTATGTTTACTCTTAAGCAAAATAACATTTTTGCAGTTTTACCCACCCTGTATAAAAAAAATTGAAGTTTCTTATGATGAATCGTATTGTCTAGACAAGCAAAAACGTTTATTAAGAGTGACTTTTTTTCGTATCTTTCAATTTTGAGTCCATTTATCCTCTTGTAAACCCCATCCGTGGACATACTGTAGATAAAATACCAATGTACCGATATTAATATCGGCATCGGCCTAATACAAATTAAAATTTATGTGGCTAATTTTTTTGCGTTGAAGGCCAAACATCGAAAAAACCAATCCTTTTTAAAAACATATTTTAATTTAAAAAACTTAATTCAATATATTTTAATACAATGAATTGTTACTATTACAATTTATGACAAATAAATAAATTAATACAAATATGTAGATGGAATGTTCAATCGGACACTGAAGCATCAGAGTAATTTAAAACTTCTCCGTGCGTTACTGGTGATTTTTTCTGCAGTCTTCTAGAATTTGGTTTAACTAAACCTCTTCTGTTGCTAGCCTTACTTGTTGTTGCTATAGGGACTGTAGAAATTGGCTTTTTGCCAGCCTCTGCTTTAGATTTCTTCTTAATGGCTATAGCTTTCATTTCATCTGTAAAGCCTGCCATATCATCTTCGTGTTGGTTAGTTAACACCGGGGTTTTTTTACTATTAACTCTGTTCTTACGCCCCCCTGCAAAGACAATAATTGGTACTTAATGTATGGAGCGAATAAAATTACATGTGTTTACATCTTGAGGAGGTTATAATAACCGATAAATAGAGTTTAATCCAATATTATTGTAATACCCTTATGTATGATTAGTTAATAAAAAGTTATATTCTTGACATTTATATTAAACTGTTCGGTTTAGATCAACTTCACATCGGGAAAGACAAGTTTTGTAGCGATCAATTTTGTTTCTCCAAGAACATGAAATGTAGGCTACGGTTACAGTGCAAGCGTTTTCGCGCGAAATCGTGCGAATTCGCGTGAAGTAATAAACCCACACAAACGAATGCAGGCGGTTACAGTGAAACCGAATTATTGTCGCTAAAGCTCAAACAGGTTCATTTTCTTCACGTGAACGGAATTGTCTGTAGGGAATCTGGTATACAGGGTGCCCCAAGTAAAGTGGCCTATTAGAAGTATCTCCAGAACTAAATGAGATTTAATTTTGGAAATTTGGCTGCGGCTATAAGAGATGGTTTTCTACGTTTATAAAATATTTTCGATGGTGCGGTGTTGTCGGATCATACCGAAAGTGGTAGCAACTTCGGAATTTTAAATGAATTACCCTATATATTATGTTTTTTTTTTAAATCCATTTGACGTTATGTCCGAGTTATTGTAATAAAAATGGATAATTCACATTATTTGAGCTTAGATATTTTAAGTTTATTTTATATTCATGGGGAGTGTGGTAGAGTTTTATCTAGAACTTGCAGAAAATTTAATGAACTGCATCCAGATACAGCTCCTATGACTCCCAAAAAGTTGATCGGCCGAGGCGGTCCATGGAAATGGCCTCAAGGTCTCCGGATCTTACCCCCCTAGATTTATATCTATGGGGTAGGATTAAAGAAATAGTATACAAGACACCCGTCACAACAAGGAAAGATTTAGAAAATCGAGTACGAACAACTTTGGGGTCTCTAGACGGGAAAGAAATGAAAAAGGTGATAAATGAACATGTTATAACCACAATTTATGAATGTTTAAGTGCCAACGGAGGACACTTTAAACAATTTAGTTATTCGTTATTTTATTGGTGTTGTTGCGTAATTTTCATTTTGTTTATTTATTTATTAATAAATTACTTATTGGCTAACCATTTTTTTACAACAACACAGACATAACGTCACATGGATTTTTCATTATTTTGTTTCTATGAATTCACAGCCAACTACCAAAAAAAAATTTTTATAAGATAATTTTTAAATTTCGCTATAAGTCCGAAAATACTGAAGATAGGTATAGGAACACAATATCATTAGATAGAAAATTCGATCCTCCATTAGCAAAACATATCAAATACAGGGTGTCCCATTTTAAAAAAAGGAAGATTCTTGCAATAATTCATATGCCTCAGAAATAATTATAAAAAGAATTATAAAACTAATTAAATACTGTTCAAAATTATAAAATGGGGATGGTCTTGTGAAACTATTGTCAAAATTTCAGCTTTCTAGCTGTAACCGCTAAAAATATACGATTTTCTTTTCAGGTCCCGATACGACGTTAAAAAATCACAAAATTATTTATAATTCAAAAACTCTTAAAGATAGGTATATGATATTATACAGAAAACTGTTCGAGATTTTTACCTAGATTCCAAAAAAAATATAATATATAGGGTAATTCATTTAAAATTCCGAAGTTGCTACCACTTTCGGTATGATCCGGCAACACCGCACCATCGAAAATATTTTATAAACGTAGAAATCCATCTCTTTAGCCACAGCCAAACTTTCAAAATAAAATCTCATTTAGTTCTCGAGATACTTCTAATAGGCCACTTTACTTGGGGCACCCTGTCTATTGTGTTAAAACGGATAGTGAAACACTTATTATTTTGCATTGCATTCAATATATACGAGTACGTGTTGTAAGTCATTAGAAAATATTCATAGAACTTTAATGGTTGCTTTTTTAACTCTTCGAAAATGTGATAACGTTCACTTAAATTACGATTTGCGTATATTTCGTTAACCGTGTCCTTCTTTTCTTAAATGCAACTAGTTTCAATACCGAATTTTCAGCTAGATAAAATTCTTCGCCAGTATCCATGTCTTTAAATTTTTAGCACTAGCACTTGCGCTTGATGCTCTAATAAAATGATACAATCGCTTTGAATAGCGTGAACCAAGGAAAACCAGAAATCACTCTTTCGCGAGTAAGCGCGTCGGATAATTCGCGCGAAAATGCTTGCACTGTAAGCGTAGCCTAGGCAGAATGTTAACAAAAAAGAAATGTTGTAAGATGTGTTTACCAAAAGCATCTAACGTTTGGTGCGGTATTATTAACGACAAATTAATAGGGCCGTTCTTTTTTCGCCAAAACCTAACTGGTGCTACCTATTTACAATTTTTACAGAAAATATTTAATGTTGTTATGGTTATACAGTAACTGGCAAAAAGTTGGCCACATATGGAAAACTTTTTTATTATTGAAAAATTAAAAAACCTTTTACGCTGATTACCTCTGCATGATTGGTAACCTAAAAAACTTATTTCGACATTTGCCACGTGAGTACTCTCGTCTGGCTAGAAATTTGAAACAAATATATTTTGTAAGGGAAAACTGGTATTAGATGACGAGATTTTAATCAATGCTCTTATGGAAAGTGTGGAGCCAACATTCTAAAAATTATATTTTGCAAAAAAATTTAGTTTAATCAGTTCCATATTCCCAATGAAAATATGTTAAATGATCGAAAACCATCGTAACAATTTATTATTTAAACAATTCTGTTGTTTTAAAAAAAAGAGTTATTTGTTAAAATTTAAAATTTAGCTTTCACCATGCAACTGGATGTGGCCAGACTCTGTATCTGATAACCACATTTACCATTTATAGTTATTTCTAGAAAAGTATTCTTATGAAAGACAGTTTCTTCTAATTTTGAACAATAATGGACTAAAACTAAGTGTTATTATATCGATTTCCCAATTAAAGTTACTATAGGTTCCAGAGAATCTAGTTTTTAATTTTTTATTTCTATATATTTTATTTAATTTTTATAGAACAAATTTGGGTGACACGTTAAAACTTGTTTAATATAAGAAAAACTGCCCTTTGTAAACATGTTGTTCCAGAAATATCTATAAATAATAAATACGGTTGCCAGATACGGGACCAGGGCACACCCAGTTTTAAGAAATAAAATTTTTCAAAAATGTTTAATAATATATCGTTACCTTTGTTTTCGATCATTTAACACTTTTTTATATTCCTGGCAATATGAAACTTATAAAACTAATATTGGATTGGATTGGATACAAATGTCAAAATAAGTATTCTGATCACTCGAGCGAAAAACCGCTTGAGTACTCGATTATTGAAATAACCGACATCGCTCGATGATTAAAAAAACCGCTCGAGTTATAAATTCAAGCGAAAATCGTCGCTTGTTACTTATTTCCTTTCACTCGATACCCGAGCTTCGCTTGGCGCCGACGTATATTCGAGCAGTTTTTCACTCGATAGGAATGTGCCGATTGGCGACGTTCGAGTTTGACGCTCAGAAGGCTGATAAGATATGCGTCTTTGTTAAAGGCATAAACGAGAAGGTTCATATAAAAAGTATGCCAAATCTCTTAGTGGAGTCATTGCGACATGGGTTTTGTTTTAAATGGCTAGCCAGCGGCGATTGTAAATTCTTAAAAAATTAAAGGATGTAATTTAAGAAAATCAGAAGCAACTGTTCTTCCTTAATAAAAACTCTAGACTAAACTTCTAAAGCTTACAAAAACAACCCCTGATGTTTTACCAACACATTCTTCATAGTCCTAAAACTTTCAAGTGATTAATCGCTCGAGCGATTCACTCGATTATTGAAATTGCTAGAGCAGCATTTCTCAAACTGTGGTCCGCGGACCCCTTGGGGGTCCGCGAGCCATTACTTAGGGGTCCGCGAACCACTCAGTGGAAATAAATAACTAAAGGAAATTAGTTAGGCATGACCTAGAATCAAAGCTGTAGTAATGTAGCGAGCGGCTGGGGGGTCCACAACAAAATTCTATAATCAAAAGGGGTCCGCGGTCAAAAATGTTTGAGAAACGCTGCGCTAGAGTATCAAGTACTTGATTCTTAAAATCATATATTTTTCCGAACACTAAAAATAAGATTTTAGGGTACAAATCATGCAGAAGCAATCAGCGTAAAAAGTTTGTTTTTTAATATTTCAATAATAAAAGTTTCTCATATCATTCATTCAACCAGAACAAACCCGACCAAAACAATTTTATATACCTGCTTTCTGTTTCTTTAGAATAATTTCCTTCATTGCATCAGTGTACCCGTCAAAATTACAAGCATTTGCTAAATCATCAAGAGATTTTGACTTCCTACTTGAACCTTTTTTCAACCCAGCACCTCTTAATTTATTTCTACTGGATGCTTCATCTTCACTATCTGCCATGTCCTGAAAGTGGTATTTTTAGTAAAGATAATAAATTTTTTTCTGCATGAATTATCAATTCCCTTCGACCTTTTTTAAATTCTTGTACTTTTTAAGAAGAGTAATATAATACATTTTTTTCGGATAAACTTTTATTTTTTTACGAAAACTAGATTGCTTAGAAATTTAACGAGAACAAACGAACTGTTGTGTTTTTATCTAGTACCGTTTGTTCAGGTTTAATGCTAAAAATCAATCTAGTTTATTCCATCTTACAAAAAATATCCTAGTGATTTTTAGGAAGATAAATTCATGACTTCATTTGTAGATACTAAAAAATAATACTATGTTTATTTTCTAACGGAAGTTCATATTTAATAATTAAATCTCGATGTCTCAACGAATTTGGGTTCCATACAAATTTAGTTAATTTTTTTCAATCTTTTCTCAATAATAGGCAACAACGAGTTATTGTTAAAGGCTATTACTCTGACTACTTTATATCAACATCAGGAATCCCGCAGGGATCTAACCTAGGACATTTGCTGTTTATTTTGTTTATTAATTATATAGTTAACGAGGTGAGTGATTGTGAAACATTGATATTTGCTGATGATTTAAAATTATATGTAAGAATTCGTGACAAGGCGGACTGTAAAAATTTGCAGAAAACCCTTGATAAATTACATCGGTGGTCAGTTAACAACGGTTTGCACTATATTATCAATAAGTGTTATGTTCTTAGTTTTAGTAAGAGAAGGAACATCCTAAACTACCATTATATAGTTGATGGATCAGTAATATCCCGGGTTAGTAAAATGCGTGATCTTGGAGTAATTTTTGATTACCAACTGTCGTTCAAAGAACACATTACTGAAATAATAAACAAGGCCCCGAGAATATATGGGTTTGTAGTCAGAAATTGTAAATTATTTAGGGATCTTCAGTGTGTCAGAATGTTGTATATACCGTATGTTAGAAGCATATTATAATATTGTTCCATAGTAGGGAGTCCATATTATCAGAACCAAAAATATGCAATTGAAAAGTTCAAAATAAATTTTTAAGATTATTATAAAGAAACAGGCACATATCAGTTGCATATACCCAAAGCAAACGTTATGAAGACATATAATCTTAATAGTTTGGAAAATCGTAGAGTTATTAGATCTATGCTATTTTTATATAAATTGTAGAATAATATGATTTATGACCCAAACTTATTAGCTTTGATTAATTTTTATATATCACCATATAGAACTAGAAATCCGCTTACCTTTTATGTGACAGTGCTAGAACTAACTATTACAGTAATTCCCCCATTAGTGTTATGTGTAATTTGAACAAAAAAATTCGAGATCAACGTGATATTTTCAGCATAGACATAGGCAATATTTTAAAAGGTTTCTCAATGTATATGTGTGATTAGTTAAGGCTGCTTTAATTAAGATTAATTTTTCCTACTCTGTAATTGGATTTAAATCTGTAGAGTTTGTAATAAATTAATAAATAAATCTCAAATCAACGGCTCTATCACTGACAAAAAGTGCTCGACAGCGTCAAATTGATTGTAACGTTGCTGGGCAACGGAAAAGAAAGGCTACTTTACTTCATTTTGAGCTGAGGACATTTTTACCACCTAATTTCTAGGTAGAGACATTTTTATCGCTGTAAAGAATGATGCACCTTTTATATCAATGTCAAAGTGACCAAAAATTACGTATTAAAATAGACATTTTATTACATGAGTGGATTTATCTTAGTAAACCTTAGTTTCTTGTCAAGCGGAGCTTTTTAGGACAGACACTTTTTTCCATAAAAATTAAAAGTTTCCCATTTGTGTAGAACTTCCTTGGACCGGTTGTATGTTATAATAAAGCCGGGTTTATACAACTTCTTAATCGCTAAATCTTTATTTATTCGTAAAAATAAAGAAGATAGAATCATTGAATTTCGCAGCACCGTTTATACAATTGTTTAATCCAATTTTGAATTATTGGTTTTACAAGCGACCTTGACATTGGGATTGTTTGGGATGCTCATCGTAATATAGGATGTTTCTTAACAGCATGCTAATATTTAAGGTTATTATTGGGTCCATTTGAAAAAAAACGACGTCATATGAACATTTGTCCTAAACGTGTAAACTTTTGAGATAAAGGGTCTTAAAGATTTTCGAAAAATCTCCTTTTTTTATTAATATCTTTGATACTGCTCTAGATGTTTTTGTGAAATTTGGTACACACTTTCTATTCATCAAGAGATATTTTATGATCTATAACATGTTTTTTTTTTATTCCGACCAGTGGCGTTCGTGCGGGAATTGCCCTCGGAATTTCAAATTCTCATTCACTTGCTGAGGAAATGTCAAGTATTTTTTGCGTATGCACGTTTCCTATCAAATTGGCTGCTAGTTGATTGATAGTTTAGTGAGCGATTTCCAAGAACACCAATTAGTTTTCGTGTGTTACTATAAACAATGTCTTGTTAAGAATTAAGGAATTGTATAAACACTACTTAGTGTACTTACCGATTAAGAAAATAGTTACGAATTAACAAATAAAGATTAAGAAATAAGATAGCGATTAAGAAGTTGGATAAACCCGGCCTAACTTAAATAAATAAAAAAACATCCATAAACATACCATACATACATCCTCATTTATTACACGTAAATCTTTTCTCGTTCTTCCTTTTTTCTTAGGCTTTGGTGATTCTTCGTCATCATTGCTGCTTACGCCATTTTCTGCTTTATTCACTTTGGAGCTGTTAGATCTGTTACTTTGAAGACGCGTACTTCTTTTTACAGGTAATTCTGAAAAAACACATAATAAAATACTTAACTAGCAGGTGACTCGTTAAAAAATTAGCCGTTGAACATTTTACTCGTCTGTCGGCTCCGGCGACTACGTAGTTAACGTGATCCATGGGGAACTCTGGGATAAGAGGTATGAGTCCGATCCCCACGATTGGCACACCAGTTCGAATCAGGTGAAAGTTAGTGGTGAGACATGGGTTGCTGTACGGCGCCATTCACGTGGTTTGGAACCCACGCGAGCTCTGTATCACTTATGTTGCGACTTTTCTAGAACTGTGGTGGTTCGGAAGTCACGTAAAACTGTAGGATGTAGGTTGCGACTATCCGACGTTATTCGGAAGTAAATAATGAGGATGGCCTGCTTGCCTAGAGGTCAGCTTCGAATGATTAATTACTATAGTTAATAGTTGGAGGACGATGTGAAAATCCGTACAAATATACAGACTTTGGTTTATTTATCGGATCGTGGTTTTAAGGCCGACCGCATACATTCGATTTCCTATTTTGGTTTCCGAATCCGTCTTCAGATTCGGACAATCCGAACGCACAGAAAATATTAAAGTTCACGCACACGTTCGTTTACTTTCGGTACGGAATATTTTCATAACGTTTGTTCCTAAACCCTCAGGTTGCGTTCGGAATTTCGATTCCGAAAAAAAAAACGAATTTGCCTTTCCGAACGCAACTGTATTTATCGACGCACATGAATTTTTCATTCAGGAATCAGTGCTAGTGCTACGAGACCTACCATTCTTACGGTAAGTATATCTTTGCTGTGGGCATCGAAAAAACATATCTTCAAAATAATGCGTTCGCGTATCTTCAAATCTATAACCATCTCTTTTGCGTACAAAATTAATACAATATTATCGGTTTTTCTAATAATAAAAATCGAACGTATGCAACCTGTTCACGCAATTCCGTATCTTGTTATTTAGGTAATTAGTTTATCTTGCAAATGTATTTATATGTCATATTTCCAAAGGCATGGTGTTGTATAAATCAGTTTAGTTCTATTACATAACTACAACAGATGGAAACTTTCTTATTGTTGATTACTGAGAAAATTTATTCTAAATATTACATTCCGTGATTTCCTATTGAAAGTAAAAAATTTTTAAAAATCAAAAATCTCGCAACTTTTTAAAAATATTAAGAAAATTAAAATTAAACCAAATGTAAAATTTTATATGAACATTTTAAAAACAGTTTAACTTCGTTTTTTGTTGTTTTACACTTTATTTACCTATTCACCTATATTGTAGATATTTGAAATAAACTTAGTAGTTATTAATTTAATTCTTTGGAGAAAATATCGTGTTTTTAGTTACTCTTTTCTGACAACACGTATCAAATAAAATTAATGAAAAACATTCATTGAAAATTCGTATTGTTTCAATAAATCATCTTTATACAGGGCGTTTGGTTCACCGACGTATATCCGAAAGGGGGTGATAGGTACGATAATTTTGGACATATTTAAAAATACAGGGTGTCCCACTAAGGTCGGCGAAGTACGATTATGAAAGCAGTAAACCTTATGTCTTTGACAAAAAAATATCATTGACTAAGCCGACCAAGAAAAATTGATGGAAAATATTTTCACGTTTCCAAAATGACCGCTAGGGGGCGCAATTACTATTACATAACTAAAAATTCAAATTATCACTATTAAAGTTTTCATTTAATAACGGATATAGAAAGATCATTAATTTCTGAGAAAGTTTGTTCGTAAATTTTTTTTTGTATTGCGGATAATTTGGGTATAGGGTATATTACATAAATTACGTTCAGAAATTCACGTAGAATTCGAAAATCACTTAATATACAGGATGTCACATTTAAAACAAAATCGTTTAGATCTCCCCCGTAAATTGAGAGACCTAAAATGATATTTGATCCCCTTGCAAATACTGCTTTAAAAATCTTGTAGCGCTTGACAACACTGTGTGATATACCCTATTTTTTTGAGGCAAATCCTAAAAGTGTTTGGAGGTAACTTTATGGTTCTGTTAATAATTAAGATGGCTCTTTATTTATTTTTTCTTGTTAAATTACGATATATGTGCTTAAGTATATTATTACTAGTGATCGGCCGATACCAATATAAATATCGGTATCGTATCGGAATATCGGCAATTTTAAGATCAACTAATTTATTAATTAGTAAGTGTGAAATCTATTTTTAAGAATCTCCAGCGGCTTTGGCATTAACTTCTTCGCCTACTAATTGTGAGCTATTGTTCTTTTGGTTTAAAAATACAGATATATTTATAAATATTTTATCCCATCGTATTTTTACTTGTAGTATTGCAAAAATATTAAAATATTGCACAACACGATCTGAAGCAGCGATGTAGATACAATGTACTAATACTAATTCGATTCAAGAGCCAGTGCCGTAGATAGTTTTTTCTAGCGGGTTTGCTCGGGTACTGGGATGGCCTCCTTATTAGGACAGGCGAAAATAACCAAACCTATGCGCTAAGAGGTGTGCAGTTGTGATTCTCTCGAATCATTTTAAAGATAATTAATGGTTCCCATAAGCTCAAGCTTTACTTCTATTTCGAGGAAAATTGCAGATTCTGGGGGTACTGTGCCCCAGTAGCCCTCCTCCTATCTATGGCGGGGAGTAAAATGGACAATCACCGCTGGTATTTGGACTAGGTCGGGGAATTACCGAAATT
Source organism: Barypeithes pellucidus (assembly GCA_963991005.1). Taxonomy (NCBI): domain Eukaryota; kingdom Metazoa; phylum Arthropoda; class Insecta; order Coleoptera; family Curculionidae; genus Barypeithes; species Barypeithes pellucidus. The sequence goes on from OZ022556.1 coordinate 52,785,795, forward strand.
TGTTCAGGTAACGTCCGCGTCGATAGTAGTATTTGACTTAAATATGCTTTACAACGTTGCCACTATTGGCAATTTTTACTTATATCAATGTATATTGAATAGTTTCATATCTTTTAAGAATGTGGTGCCGATACCAATATTATATCGGTGTCGGCGATTAAAATATCGGCATAGGCAAAAAAATCCGTGTCGGCCGGTCCCTAATTATTACTGTGAAATTTATTTTGCAGTTTGAAAATACATATTCTTGACCACCATCTTCATAGATATCAAACCTCTCTTTAAATTTACAATTTTTAGTGAATATCCAATTGACATAATTTTTTAAAATATATTAATAAATTATGTGTAGAATTATTGGTGTTTTAAAATAGAAAATTAGGTTTCTTATTGCATAATTTGTTTCAACCTGAAGGTTATATTATTATAAATATTATGACTTATTTAATAAAGTTACTTTTTCTGCAAGATGATCTGAGGGAATATAAGAACACAAAATTGTTTTTGAAAGAGTTTTTCCAAACATCCAGTTCCAGGGTCGATATAAGGCCGTAACGGTGGCTGTAAGCCGTAATATCTTAATAATCGACTGAAATATACGAATATATTGTACATACCTCCTTTCAGTTTCTTGAGCTTAATTTCTTTCATGGCATCATTGTAACCATCAAAATCGATATCATTACTTAAATCTTGAAGAGATCTTGATTTTTTCTTATTTAGTTTACTATCTGTCTTTGTACTTCTTGGTTTTCTTCTAGTAATAAAATTAACTTCGGAATATTCACTATCACTTGCTGTTATCTACAACAGTTAATAAAATAAATACAAATAATGTCCTAGGTTTAAACTTGATTTTACTTGAGCCCAAAAAGTATCTTTATTTATTTAGATTTATCTAAGGCTGTATAATTTGAAATGCCTTCTGAATTTAACTAATTTGTCATCGAGTCATTTGTAACTTGTCTTCTACAATTTCTTATTCTTAAAATATCACAAAACATTTGTTCAAATGGGACTAAAACATAAATTAAGCAGTAAAATATAATTCTATTATATGGTAACTAGTGTAAAAATATGATTATGAAACCCAATAAAAAATATTCAAATATCAAGTTTAATATATGTATCTCCCCACGCCCATGCTACCTGCAGATAAAATATTAAATGTTATCAGAATAGCAAAAAACATCAAGTTTAACAAAATAAATAGACTTCATTTCGCTACATAGTAAAATATGTATTAAAATTAAATTTAACGAAATAATAATTATAATTGAAATGTATATTTAAACAGGGTGTTATGGAATTTCCTTATATTTAAACCCGTAAATCTTGAGAAGACAATCAATTACAGAAAAATAACCATAAATGGCGCTTAGAGTTAATAAGCGCGAAAATAATATTTTCTGATTGTCATAAAAAGCCGCATGCACTACTAAAATTTTGTAAACAAACCGGAACAAACCCAATATGATTAGCCAAGACGTCAGTCATCAGCGATGTTCGTAGAGAACTATGTTCCTTAACAGCTTCGTCTCAGAAATACACAGTCCTAAATTTAAAAAAGTAGTATTTTTTAAATAATTAATAAACAAGTAGAGATTTTCAGGTCACCTTTAGTGAATTAAATAAGCATTTAAATATGGCTAATTTGAAAGCATAATTCGTTGTCGGAGACCAGTGGCGTCCATCGGCACAAAATTATTCTTTCATATTTTTTATGAAAATTAGGTAACGGCACAGATTTTTATTTTATATTGTATTTTTTATGAATTATTTTTCTACGAACAAGAAACGTTTTATTTCAAGTTTCTGTAATATATTGCTTCTTCAAATTGTAATATAACGCTCTTCTGTTTCTTTTTATATAGGGGATGGGTAAGAGTACAATATTTGTTTTATAAAACAACAGTGAGCAATAAATGAATATAATAAATTATGTAGGTGGGCATTCTGTGCTTCCGAAACGATGTTGTTAAAGAACATAGTTTATTAAAACTTTTCCTCTTAAAATAATGTAAGCAACAATATCCTGAAGTTTGTCTAAGTGCTTTGAGGTAACTATCACTTCCGGTTATACCGAAATAGAATGCCCTGCAAGTAACTTTTGTTAACAATATACCTACTCATCTATAATTGTTCCTGAGATAATGCAGTTAATGATTTAAAAAAATTAGAAAAGGTAAGGGTCATTTTATTTCATAAAAATATTAAACATTTTTTATACAGGATATTTTAAAAATTATGTCAATTTGGTATAATATAATATTTTTATCTATGTAATTGAACAGTATATCTAAGTATTTTCTAAGTTAAAAAATTTAGTATTTATTATGAACTACCCCAATTAATCATCAAATATTCCAAAAATTCACGTCCTAACTAATAAGCGGTTATTTCGTTAATAATAAACCAATTTTAATATCATTTTTTACTGATAGAAAATAGATTTCAGAGTTTGCGGCAGAGGAGTTTACATCGTGATAAGTGTACGGGATAGCGCATAAAATCCAGATGCGTGTAATTTTCCGATTTATTGTTTCCGAGAAAATTTTACAAATGTATTAAATTCAGTTTCGGTCATCGATTGTGAATCTTTTGTGAGCTCTCTGATCTGAGGTCCATCAAACATTCCGGCTTTCAATTTCTCCTTGCTGAGTGCAGGAAATTTACAGGACAAGTGTTCAAAACACGCATCATTCTTCAACTAAATTTTGCAAATGCATGCAGGCAATATTCTGCATATGGGGATTATCTAACTACTACTACTACTCTAGAACACAAGCCATGTTAACCAATTAATTTATGAGGCTTACGGTATACAATTTCATTCTCTTTTATTGCCTTCTAATGTATATTTTGTGCTAATTGCAAATAAGAAAATAAGAAATCTGCAAAAAACTCAAGGAAAAATTATTTCTTATCTGTAATAATTATATGGCCTTTTGACAATAGAAGAAAAGGTATTTTAAAAAGGCATTAGTCTTGGAATTAGAATGAAGTTTTTGATAAAATTTATGACCATTATAATTGTCAAACATGTATTAATATTACAATTTATTATAAGTAGGCTCTATCTCAAAAACTACAGCTGAGAAGACGAAAAGTGTTTTTGGAATCACCGCATTCAAAATAACTAAACTAAACTGTTTTTTCTTCTGCACCAAGACAACATTTTTTTTTGTTGGGCTGTGTGATCTTACATACAAATTGTATTTCATTTTTAAACTAAACTAATAAGATATATATATGGGTCAGACACTGGCACAAAAATATCGCCATGACACTCTAGGTAACCAAAAAATTACCATTTCTTCTAAATACGTTATATTGATGTTTCGTCAACAATCAATGCGACAATCTATCACTTTTGGCTTTTGCTAAATTAAAAATAAAAATTAGTTCAACAAATAAAGTCTATAATAGAGAGTACTATGCAATTATCTGGTCATTTAATTAATTTACTTAACGTTAAAAATTCTACAATAATGATACAAATAGTCCAGCGATAAAATAAGCATCTGGTATTTCCTTCACGAGCACTGATAACTTTTTGACACCGTTGTGACATGATTAAAATTAATTTCTTTAAAAAATCTTAATATCAAATAGACAGATATCATTTACATTTTTACCGTATCCTTGGTTACCTACTTAATAAGCAACTAGGCATGGCCTTTGTATCGAATGACTAACGATTTTGTATTTTTAATGTTAAGTAAATGAATTAAATGGATATATGTATAATTGCGTAGCACTCTGTATTATAGACTTTATTTGTTGAAATGATTTTATTTTTAATTTAGCAAAAACTAAAACTAATAAAATGTCGCACTGATTGGTTCGTTATGAACCGTTTTTACGACAATATAATGTATTTAGAAGAAATTACATTTCTTGGTTACCTCGATTACCGGCGATACTTTTGGGACAGTATTTAACTCAGATATATCTCTAATTGGTTTAGTTTAAAAACAAACTAAATTCAATTTTATTTAAAATATGACAATTTTAAATCTTAGGAAATTTACATACCCGTATTAGGATGCTCTGCAATAAACTCTAGAATCTATTTTATATCAGTTATAAATATTTTTATTAAAATTGGTTCATTATTAATGATATAACACCTTATTAATAAGGAAGTGAATTTTTGAATATTCGATAATTAATTGGCATAGTGTATTATACCAGAAACGTATAAATTTAAAAAACAACCTGTATAAATTTTTTTTTATAAAAAATTCCTTCCAGAAATGGTTGGAGATAGGTATTAAAAAAGTTACTTGGATTTTTAGAAAAAATCGAAAAATGCCAAAATATAATACAAAATATTCAAAATGACAATATTTAGTCGGCATAACCGGAAGACATAGTTTAAATATCCTTATTTAAAAAATCGGCAAATTGTGCAAAAATCAAGTTATATATTGGCATGATCAAAGTTTAAAAAAAAGGGGGGGGGGGGGGGGGGGTTGGCGTTAAGTTGCCTCCCGCCTCTTATATACAGGGTGTTCCTTAATGACGTGCTAATATTTCAGGGTGTGATTCCCTAGCTCATTTTATAAAGAAAAGTTCATATGAACATATGTCCGCAATGGCTTAAATTTTTTGCTCAATTTTTATTTTTTAATATCTACGAAAGTACTTTAGATATTATTTTCAATTTTGGTATGTGTTAATAGGATATAGAACCACAAATTTTATCTAGAAAAGTTATTCAATTGTTCCACCAGTGGCGTCCCTGCAAACATGTCCTGTGATATTTTTACAAAAAAAATAGTACGCCACTGACATTTTTTCTGATAGCCTGGTCAATACTACATGAACACGGTTTCTTGAGTTTTTCTCGTCAGACGTACAGTTCTTGATTAAAGCCACTAAATTCATATTGAAACTCATTATTATTAACATTGATAAAATAATTAATGATAAATTTTGTGTGATAAAAATTGTGGGAAATGGCCACCTTCACTTAAATACATGCCCCGTCTTGGCATCAAATTGCCCACTCGTGCAAATATTGAAATTTATACAAAACAAAATTTATCATTAATATTTTATCAATGTTAATAATGAGTTTCAATATGAATTTAGTGGCTTTAATCAAGAACGGTGCGTCTGACGAGAAAAACTCAAGAGACCGTAATCAGAAAAAATATCCACATGGAAAAATGTCAGTGGCGTACCATCTTTTTTGTAAAAAATATCAGAGGACATGTTTGCAGGGACGCCACTGGTGGAACAATTGATTAACTTTTCTAAATAAAATTTGTGGTGCTATATCCTATTAACACATACCAAAATTGAAAATAATATCTAAAGTACTTTCGGAGATATTAAAAACACTTTCATGTTCATATGAACTTTTCTTTATACAGGGTGTAACTAAATAAGTGTAAAACATTTAAGGGGGCGATTCCTCATCGAAAAAAAGATAGGATCTTTAATATAAAGAAACTTCATTGGAGCATCCCTTGTTAAGATACAGCCCCTTAAAAGGGGTACATAAAATTTATAAATAAACAAAACTAATTTATTAATAACAAAACATACAACATCTAGAAATCATAGTAAATGTTTAATATGTCTACCTTCAGACCAATTTAATTGTCACTATCGCTAATAGCGGCCTACTGGATAAATTAGTTTCGTATTTTCGTTTTATGGCGATATGTATCTTGTTCGTAAAATAATTTTTTGCTGGGAACTGGTTTATTTTGGGCAAAAAATTCAATTCATTTTTTGTTTAGAATGAAACAGGCTATCGGAAATAAATTTTTAGATGGTAAACAAATAATACGACAAAAACTTACATTGGAAATACATTTTAGGGGTTGCGTTTTCCACCCCTTACAACCATGGGGTAAACCAAATAAATTACTGCTAAGTGCCTTTTTGGTAGTAGAAAATGTCAGGTTAATTTCAATATTGTAACTTTTTTAGTGCTTGTGAAAAAAATTGTTAAACACATTTTATGTACCCCATTTAAGGGGCTGTATCTTAACAAGGGATGCTCCAATGAAGTTTCTTTATATGAAAGATCCTATCTTTTTTTCGATGAGGAATCATCCCCTTAAATGTTTTACACTTATTTAGTTACACCCTGCATAATGACCTAAGGAATCATACCTTGAAATATTAGCACGTCATTAAGGAACACCCTGTATATATATTTAGTCTCTCACACTCAGGTGTCCAAAAATTCAAACTGCCTGTGCAAAATGATCACGCGAAAAAGTGGGAACTTTTTGTTGGGGGACTTGATCGACCCAACTGATACATAGATACATATAAATTAAAAATATTTGTATATCTACCATTTCAACGTCATCCTGGTTTACAACTAAATCTTTTTTTCTTCCTCTCTTCTTAGGCTTGGGCGTCTCCTCCTCGTCATCACCAACTTCACTATTTTCTTCACGCTTATTTAGTTTTGTCTCTTTACCTTTGCTATTAGAAACAGGTGTACGGTTTCTTTTTAATGAAGCCTTGGATTCCGAAAACTGTAACGGTGTGCCGACGGATCCGTTGCCCTCTTTCACTCCTGATACGAAAATATTTCTAATTTTGTTATAATCGGGTTCTGTATTAAACTTGAGGGTTTTTAGGTATTTCAGGAACTCGGAAATGGCTTCTATCATGAAATAGATATATACATATACAGGGTCGTTCACGATGAGTGGCCTACTGAAAGATATCGGGAACTAAAAAATATATTTGTTTGCAATATTGTTACTCGCTATAAAAGATGCCGATCTTTTTAATGAATATATTTTGACGTAACTATCACTTCCGTTTACACCGAAAGTCGGGGTCAACTTGCTTAATTTAAATGGAACGCCCTATATATTATTCCATTTTTGGATTTTACACATGATTCCAGACAGATTGCGTATATCATGTCATATATCTAAGTGTGTTTGACATATTTAATGTTTTATGTCTAAAATGACGTTTGCTATAATAATAATTATTAATTTTTTCTATACAGAATTTTTTATTATTTAATTTCAGTTGGATTGTTGTCGAAAAGGACCTGCTATAATAGATTTTTTATATTTTGATAACTATTTAAATAAATAAGATTAAAAATTAAAACTGCAAAAATCTACATTTTCTAATAGAAGCCCCATATTTTATAATTATTTTCTATTTAGCATTCAAAATAAGGGTAAGTTTGTATAAGGTTTTCTATTCCGAAAATTTGTAGTTTTAGAAATATCGTCAATTTAATATTTTTATATGGCTCAGCTACTCATAGTTTGCTATGACGGTCTTAAAGATCAGTCAAATGCTAAAAAAATAAATCTGTCACATGTTCTTGATATTACTTTATCACATTATCGATAAATAGTAAATCAGTTTAATAATCCTCGTCTGTATAATTTAAGCGCCCCGGAATGATTATTACTTATTTTCAAATGGTGTGACAGCGTCATGGATTTCTTTAGCATTCGACTGTTTTACAACGCCGTCATAGCCAACTATGAGTAACTGAACTTAAAATCCGCAGCGAAATCGCCATATAAAAATATTAAATTAGCAATATTTTGAAAACTAGAAATTTTTTCAATAGACGACCTTACACAAATTTACCCTTATTTTTTATGCTAAATAGAAACTAATTATAAAATTTTGGGGTTTTCATTTGAAAAAGTAGATTTTTTGCAGGTTATTCAATTTCATTTTTAATCTTATTTTTTAACAGCCTGTATTGATAGTTATCAATATATTATAAAAAAATCTATTAAAGCACGTCCTTTCAACAAGGAATCCAATCCAAATTAAATAAAAAAGTTAAAAAATTATTTTAACGTCCGTGAGCGTCATTTTAGACATAACACCTTAAATATGTCAAACACGCTTATACTTAGGTATAAGACATGATATAAGGAATCGGCCTAGAATCTTATGTAGGATGTTTCATTTAAAATAAAAAAATTTACACCTACTTCCGGTATATCCGGAAGTGACAGATGCGACAAAATATATTCATTACAAAGAACGGAATCTTTTAAAGCGAGTAACAATATTTCAAACAAACATCTTTTTTAGTTACCGAGATTTAATAGGCCACTCATCGTGAATGACCCTGTATATAAAAAAGATCCAGTAATAGGTAAAAATATAGTCTTAAAGGAATAATTTATTAAACACTTTCAAATTCCGCATTAATTCCATACACACAATCTTTGGAGATAAGAAAACATTTTCAAAACCCATAGAAAAATTATGAATCCTAGGTGGTTTGAAAGTTTGTATTTTACCTTTATTTAAATTTAGAATAGAAATATTGTCAAAATTAGTATATCATTCGCCGAGCGGCAATGACAGTTATCATTTATGAGGATGAAATTTGTTTCTTTCTTTATCATCCAAGTATAAATAGTAATCATTACCGCAAGTTGAATAGGTTTCTACGACTATTTTATCAGAAACATACATAAATATTGCGGCGTATTATCGCAGAAGCCTAGGCTTCTAGCAGAAAATTGGTTAGTAGCGCAAAATGTATATATCACAAAATTGGCCAAAAGAAGAAAATTTAAGATATAATAACTTATGTCCATATTCTCCCTAATGCTTTAGGCTGGCTTAAAAATAAAGCAAGCTTAAGGTCATGTTTTCGTATTCCCCGTAACAATAAAGAAACTAATGCCGGCATTTTACGTTATGTTTTTGGCCGGCTTAAATATGAAGACAGCTTAAAGTCAAGTTTTCGTATTCTCCGTAGCAATAAAGAGACTTAAGCTGACTTAACCTTAAGCCAACAAAATTTTAGAGTTAATTACGTGAAGTTGAAAATAACTGCCACAAAGGCACCCGTTCTATAAAAATAATTTCCATATCTATAATAATGTGGAAGAATTAGAAGATGAAATATTTATTGAGGGCGATGGAATATTAGATATCATAGATCTTGGATTTCCCGGGAGGATCTATAATCGAGAGAATCCGTTTGATGAATTATCATTCTTCAGAAGGTTTCTCCTGCACAAACCTACTGTTTTACATGTTCTGCAACAAATAGAGCATTTTTAATTATAAAAATCAATTTATTTTTTTGCTATAATATTTGTTACGGGGAATAGACACAAACATGTTTTAGGAACAACAGCGTTTCACCCATAAATCGCCTATTAACAATGTACAGATGCACGGTCTGTCTTTTTATCTTCTAATACCGTCGCATATTTATCGCCGATTAATTGCAACAAACAAGCTTTCTTCTGCATAAGTAAACTTACATGATCTCTTTTCAATAGCAGATCCATAACAGAGTGCAGAAAAATGCAATTCAAATTTGACACTCAACTCGACGAATTGTCAAAAAACTAAGGTTGGATATTAGAAAAGAAAGTACTAATTAGACGTTCTGAAACGTTGCACCAGTCATTACGTTATGAAAAAAGTGGTTAGAAAACGCAACGTTGGCAACTCTTTACGAGGCTTAGATAAGCCCGCAAATATTTCCTATGGTGTTTATCACTTTTTATTTAAGACAACTTAAAGAAATAGAAGTTAAGCTGGCTCATTGGCAGAACGGAGAATACGGGCCTTAATCAATAATTTATATAATGTATAGTATAACCAATAATTTTAGTAACGAATTCTTATGCATGTTAATGATAAATCAACCTGTAAACGTATTAGTTTTTCCTAGAGTCAGCCTTTTATGATTTATTAGTAGTAGAATAAGGAATAACGAATCTATTAAACTCATAAAAAAAAATATACATTTGAGAATGTGGTTCAATTTTAACAAAATATATTTTTTTAAATATTTGCACAAGCTAAAGGTTTTATGATAGAACGTTTGGGCAGCAGCAAGCTCTTAACATTTTTCGTGTGTAAATTAATTAAAAAAATATTTGGCGGTAGCTTTTCGAAGAAAATATTTATTTTACATTAAATATTAAAGAGAAGTAAAAGAAGAGCAATTTTTTTCCACTTGTAGAAAATTCTTTTACATAAAAATATCAAATACAAGAAGGACAACTAATGTTATTTGCGTTACGTTTTTATATTTACTTACTTGGAGTATGTTTGGAACCAAATGATGCTTTTATCATTTTCGGTAGTGTTGCCATGTTATCTTCTTTACTACTTTGAACAACTTTAGGATCATTAAGATTTCCTTCCCAAGGAAGTTTACATCCTAACCACTGTATTAAATTGTAAGCGAGGATTTCTAAGTCACCACGTCGAGTTTGTACTAAAAATTTTTTCATTTATTGCTTGACAACTAAACTGTGTAGATACATGATGTTATGGAAATAACTTATTATATTTAAACCCGCAAATTCTGAGATGAAAATAAATTGATGAAAAATAACCATAAATGGCACTTTGATTTATTAAGCGAAATATACACTTTATATGAAATCTCAAAATTTACGTGGCCGCTACTGAGGACGTTCGCAATCAATAGTTTATTGAGGCCGTGTTGTCATATACGCAGAATTATAAACGCACGTGTTCAATTTTTGAGAACAAGACGTCTTTTACCGGCGTTATCACTTTTTCAAACTTTTTAGAAAAAAAAATACAATTTTAAGGGACATACTCTCTTACCTTCGATCTTATTTTAAAATAATCCGTTTTATAATTAAATTCCATAAAAAAAATAACACAACACAAAAAGTATGTTTTGCAACAGAATCAACAGTAGATAATATCACACAAATTTGAAATCACATCACAACATTTGTAATTATGAATTATTTCACAACAGAAAAAAAATCGGGTAATACTACAACTAACAAAACGTTTAAAAATCTTATACATCAAGCACGTGGAACCCCGCATCTCCAAACATACTGAAGAACGATAGTCGCGTGCGGCGGGTATCTAAGCAAGGGCGAGACACGCGGTGTGATCTGACATCACCGTTAGTATGCTCTAGTGACCCACATTGTTGTTAACTGAATCCGGATGGAACGGCGCGACAGTATGTGGGTAAAAAGGGTTTTTACCTTAGTATTCAGATATTCGATTAAAAAAAAAGTATGTAGTCTTTCTATATTACACCCTAGGAGTCACCCATTTAAATATAATAAGTCATTTCCATAACACCCTGTATATTAAAGTCCTATAAATTCGAATGTATACATGGGAGTAACCAAAAAGAAATATATAGGAGGAGCTATGCTAGACTTCGTCTCTACTCTGTGGGACAGGACGAGTTCAAACATATTTTTTCTAAGTTAACGCTATTAGTATTTTGAATTTATATCCCTTCATTCGCTAAAGAGGTTTAAATGGTCATCAAAATATTGTTTTTATATTTCATACATAACTTTCGTTTATTTCAGTAAATTCGTTTTACCGATGAATACATTTCCGGGATGTTGTTATCAAAATAGTTTTAGTTCTATCAATGACAACAGCACATTCTAAAATACTTATTTCTTTATGCATTTAAATACAAATCAAAAAACTTAATTTTAATACAAAACTTGGTCGACTTACAGCTAGTTATCATTTGAAACCCCCAATATTAACTTAAATTTAAAATAGTTTTGTGATTACGGCAAAAGTGTTTTTTTTTTATAGGAATACGGTTAAACTGATTCAAAATTAAGTAGTATTTTGGGGCCAAAAGGGCAATGATCGATATTCTTGCTCAATCTTAGCTAGCTCGCTAGCCTAGCTAACCGAGCTGTAGAAGACGGGACGTGAGATGCAGGACCATGTATAATACAGCTGAATGTGGGTGAAACTTCACTCTTTAGGCCCTGTTTTCAACAAACTATTGAATATGTTGATATTTTAGAAATAAATGCAATAAAAACAATATTTATTATCTAAGGCTTTCACAGATTTACAATAGTACATTCGTTTTTTTTTCGTCTTTACCTAAACATTTTTGTGTATTTTTAAACTTCCGTTATATTGTAATGTCAAAGGAAATAAAGAATAAATCAATAAACGACGGCTGGTATTAAGTGCTATACTTTAAATACATACCTCCTTGATGTGCATCTCTACTTAAAAACTCGATCGTTCCATCATGTGCTTTTTTAGGATTCGGTTTAAATTCTTTTTCCATGGTATATTTTGTTGCTAGACCAAAATCAACTAAGTAGACTTGTTTGTTCTGAGTTTCTTTTGTACCGCCCAACAATATATTCGCTGCTTTTATATCTGCGTGGACGTAGCCTCTTTGATGAATGTATTCCAAAACATCTAACTAAAAGTGTGGAGGACGCTTGAAAATATACGACTTACGGATATATAAATCTACAAGGTGCAATTATATAGCATCTACGGCCGATACGGATTTTTTTTGCCGTTATCGATAATCGGCCGATGCCGATATTTTAGTTGCACCTAATTCTTAAAAGATATGTAACTATTCAACATACAGGGTGTCCCGGTTCCGATTATACCGAAAGTAGGATTCAACTTGCTTATTCTAAACGGAACGCCCTATATATTATTCTATTTTTGGATTATACGCAAGATTATAGGCAGATTTCCTATGGCATGTCTTATACCTAAGTATAAGTATGTTCGACATATTTAAGATTGTATGTCTAAAATGACGTTTGCAGAACTAAATGAATTATTAATTTTTCTTCTTAGAAAGCTTTTATTATTTAATTTGAGATGGATTTCTTGTTAAGTTGAAAAGGACCTGCTTTAATAGATTTTTTAAATATTTTAAAACTATTAATACAGGATGTTCAAAAAAAAGATTAAAAATGAAATTGAGAAAACTGCAAAAAATCTACATTTTCAAATGGAACTCAAATTTTAAAATTATTTTCTATTTAGCATTAAAAATAAGGGTAAGTTTGCATAAGGTTGTCTATTTATAGTTCTCGAAATATTGCCAATTTAATATTTTTATATGGCGATTTTGCTGCGGGTTTCAGTTACTTCAGTTGGCTATGACGGCAGTGTTCTTGTTATTACTTTGTCAAATTCTCCATAAATAATAAACACGTTTAAATAATCTTAGTTTGTATAATTTAAGCGCCCGAACATGAGTATTAATAATTTTCAAATATCAAGTGTCGGCTTCATACACCTTAAAAATGCCGATATATATCAGCAAAATTTTGCCGATACAGATTATGGGCAGGATTTACCGATAAAATATCAATGTACCGATATTTATATCGGTATCGGCCGATCACTACTCGCACGTACGTTTATTATCCACTAAAAATCTTCATAAAAAATTAGATCTCATAGTGTTCCGGTTGTTATTGATTTTATATGACATATGACTCTTTTGGTGTATTTTGGTATTTTTGGAGCTAAAACGACAAATAACGGCACCGGCACGGCAAATCTCATGTAAATAAACCTAATCGACAAACTTTTTTCAAATCAATAAACTTTCAAAAAATCAATATGGATTTATAACTAAGCTCTGGGTCTTCACATGTGCTATATGATCTAACTAAACTAATAACTGAAAAGTTACAAACTGTGGACGGTTCTATAATATCATACGCGGACGATACAGCAGCAATATTCTCTGCAAAAACGTGGCATGACGTAAAAGATAAGGCAGACACAGGACTTTCTGAAATTAAACTTTGGCCAGACAATTTTGGGCTGACGTTTAACGTACGGAAGCAAATCATCCACACTTCGAAAGCATTCACATTGACAACTTTAATGATATGATTAGGGCATTGTCAGTGTCATCTATTTGCCGTCCACAACACACTATTATCACGACACGTGAATTCACGCGTTGTCATATCGGCAGAATAGCACATGCCTGTCACGATTTAGAAACAGACTACGTACACTGCAGATCATTTTTATTACATATTTTGTGTTTGTGAAGATGGCAAGTGAATCTTGTAGCCTTCTAGCGTCAAACTCTGACACCGTGCTATCACGCGTGCCGAATATGTAAATTTGCAAAAACAAAATTGTGCTGTCACGTATGACTTACCGTGAGCTGCATGAGGTGACTATAGTGTACTTCTTAAGCTGCAAACACACTATTATCACGTCACGTGAGATCACATGCTATCACGCAATGTCACGACATACCCGAAATATCTGCAAGGCGGTTTATGCGCGCTTATAAATATGTTTAGAAGTACACTATAGTCACCTCATGCAGCTCACGGCAAGTCATACTTGACAGCACAATTTTATTTCTGCAAATTTACATATTCGGCACGCGTGATAACACTGTGTCAGAGTTTAACGCTAGAAGACTACAAGATTCAGTAGCGATCTTGATAAACACAAAATATGTAATAAAAATGATCTGCAGTGTACGTAGTCTATGACAACACGTGAATTCACGTGACGTGATAATAGTGTATTTGCGGCTTAAACCTATTTATAAGCACGCATAAACGTCTTGCAGATATTTCGGATGTGCCGTGATAGCATGTGATCTCACGTGACGTGATAATAGTGTGTTTGCGGCTTTAGTGTGAAAACGCCATATGTTGAGTTGCGAAAATAATTTTAGTTCTATTAATGAGAAACTTAAGTTCTACAATACTTTTTGTTAATAAATTTCACGAAATCTCAAAAAATCAAATTACAGTACAAAACCGAGTAATGCAAATTCCTACACTCGTTATTCAGTCAAATTAGACATGTTTTAAATTTAAAAGTACATTATTAAAAAATTGTACATTATTATTATTTTTGAACTCCACACATATTTCATAAATGCACCCAGTCCAAGTTAATTTGTTTTCATAATATTAAAGTTTAAAAAATTACATTTACACCTTGAGGCTTCAGCATACAAATGGTATGTTCAAACATTTTTCTTCATTCATATCTTCATTTTAACAAAGTTACCCAAAAAGGCAAAATTTCGGTTTAACTGTCAAATTTGACCGATTTCTTGTTATTATTGGAAAGATCCAATTCAAAAGACACTATTAGACTGCTTGCGGAAAATGCTCAATGACTAGAATAAAATACTCTGACATTATCACTAGAGAAGTCATTAGTAATGTTTATAGCAAGAAGATAATAGTAGGAACCATCCAAAGCGGTAGGAAGATAATGCCACGGACAAGGGAAATAAAATATTTATGAATGACCGTAACAATCAACCTAAACTAGACAAAACTTTTAGAAGCTACTTGTCAAGAATATATCACAGGAATAAAGATATTGAGATCTATATCAAGAGTATGGTGGGGGCCAGACCCAGACGTCTTAAAGTCTGTACAGGGTGTCCATTCTTCGTTGGTCTTACGGGGTATCTCCGTTATTAGTAAAGATAGAAAGTGGGAGTTTCGCGGTTCTGTGCTACCTTTTTGTGAAACAAAAGATGTCGCAGTTAGAATTGCTTTACGCCTCCTCGTTTTTGATATACGGGATGTTTTTGTGAATTTTACATTTTGGGACATATTATACATACTATAATTAATGGTACACAGGAAAATTGCAGATTCCTTGGGTAAAAATACTACGATAGTATAGTATATAGTATAGTTTCTTCTCGGCAGTCGACTATTTTCCATCTTTCAGTCCACGTGCTCCAATTTTATTATATAAAAAATGATCCGATCCTCGGATTTTCAATCTCGTTTTTCTCGAAACAATGTTTTTCGGGGAAACTCCGGCGATATCTCGGAAAGTTCCCACGGATTCGGCTGAAATTTGGCACAGATCTTTAGTGCATGCATCGCTATAACCGATACCTCAATGACTGTCGTAAAAAAATTTTTGTTTACAAGCAAAAAACCTTTAAAAAAAAACGAAGAAATCCATTTTTTTCAAAATTACGGCAAAGTCTGATTTTTTGTTCTTTTCTTTTGATTCTGGTAGGGGACATAGCTAAGAGTGTGCAGATACTGATTTCTTTTGCTGCTTTCTTTCAGACACCTGAGTCGCCTACAATCACCGGAGTTCCGCAGCGTTGCCGATTTTTTGTATCCACCCTCTCAGGACCACAACTTCCGCAATTTTCAAAATTAAAAAAAAAATGACACTCGTACATGATATATGAATAAAGACGTGTACGAAACGGCAACTCTGTATCTCGCTTTCTCTCCACACAACGAACTGTAGAATATAACGCTTGAAACGCGACCTATTGGGTAGACGACCCCCTTAATATTATAAGAGAAGTAATTAAATGGTTAGCCGTTATTAAAATTGATTCGCAACAAAAATAGCATTAAAAGATTGTGCTTGCAATAAATAAAAATTAGGCTGCAACACTTATTCTGCAAAAAATGCTACAAACTGTCAAGAATTTAACCGATATCAGTCCGTTTGTAATATCATGTGTTCGCTTAATCAACAGTAGAGCTGCGAAATGATTACTTGGTCAGCAAGATTTTACAATTGGTCAATAGAAAAAAACATGTCGAGAAGCAATTTACTTCAGAGGTTTGCATATTAAAAGAATGGTTATCAATATAAATCATTGGATTGAATTTGTTTTGAATAATCGGCAAAGTTCGTTATTGTGGGCGGCACTGTCAATTTATGTAACTTTCTTGTATTTTCTTTTGCCGAATACAGAAGGAAATCGGCCACCAAAGATGTAGCGGGGGCGGGTTTTCACTTGTTTCACAGAGCACTGTCACTAGTTCACGTTTTATTGCTTTTTTTTTTGATGACCAAGATTAAATATTTCGATTACCCGCTGATTGCTTACTAAAATCTGATTAAAAGTGGATCGCTCATAGCAGCTTGTATATTTAATTTGCGTAGCAAAATAATATAGAGCATTCTAGTATGACATTAATTACTGACCGATTCAGAAATGTTTGCTGTCCATAAGTTGCTGACCAACTAGCCATTTTGGCTGACCGATTACATTTTTCTGTTCGCAAAAATAAAAATATTTTCCTAACCAGTTAAATGATACTCATATTATAAATACAAAATCATTAGCCAAACCTAGTTTTTATATTGTTCGTAAATGCATAGAAAATTGCGTTGTATTATAGACTTTTGTTGAAATTATTTGTATTTTTAATTTAGAAAAAGCCGAAAGTGATAAAATGTCGCATTAATTGTTTACAAAACGTTTTCCGACAATATAACGTGTTTAGAAGAAATGGTAAATGGCATGGCGATACTTTTGGGCCAGTGTCTAACCCAGATATACACGGTGTTTCTTAATAACATGCTAATATTTAAGGAAGTTATTCTTGGGTCCATTTTCAGAAAAAAAACTTCATATGAACATATATGTCCTAAACATCTTAACTTTTAAGATACAGGGTATTTTTATTAATATGATACTGCTCTAGATATTGTTGTGAAATTTGGTGCACACTTTCCATTCATCAAAAGGCATTTTATGATGTATAACATGTTTTTATTCCGACTAGTGGCATTCGTGCGGCAATTGCCCTTTTTGAAGAAAAAGTGTTCTCTTTTAAATAAACATTATTTTTGAAATTCTCATTCTTTGCTGAGCAAGTGACGTCTCTTGATTTTTTGTCGTTCGACATACATATTTCGTATAAAAAAATGAAATTCATTCATTTGCACTGTTATATTAGGTATATATTAGGTATTAACAAAGATTAAAAAGGATCAGTAGGTAAGAAACATGAAAATCTTTAACACCCTGTATCTCAAAAGTTAAGACTTTTAAGACATATGTTCATATGAAGTTTTTTTCTGAAAATGGACCGAAGAATAACCTCCTTAAATATTAGCACGTTATCAAGAAACACCCTGTATATCTAATTGGTTTAGTATAAAAAATAAATTAAATTAAATTTTCATGTAAGATATTGATATGTTAAATTTAAATTTTAGGAAATTTACATGCATCTAGATCTTACCGTATAATTAAAAGAATCATGACGTAAACTACTCGACCCTAAACTATAGAATCTGTTGTTCTGTTAGTTAAAAAAAAATTATTAAAATTGCTTCATATTAACGAAATAACAGCTTATTAATTACGCGCATTTTTGATTATTCCATAATTGATTGGCGTAGTGTATTTACAAATTTTTGGAAAAATAATAAACAGTTGTATATACTTACTATTTGTAGTCCGAGTTTAAACACCGTATCAGTTGGAAATACTTTGTTATTGTCAATGTATAGCTTGTATAAATCAGTCGAAAATCTATCCATAACTAAAAACCTATATTTTTCTTTATTATATTCGACAGATCCAGAACCATAGTAAACTGGCATTCCAAATGATTTAATACCTTTTTCTTTCTTGAAATTTTCAACTAAAACATACATACAATGATACTCCTTGGGAAAAAAATAATTACAAAATATTTTGGCTGTCATCCAATTTTTGAGTAATTTTAGTTCTGATAATTTGAACAATTGAAGATTTTTTTTTATTTAGAAATTAGTTAGCACCAGTTTGTATGTGCTATGTTTATGATACGTCCCTTTCAAATCTAATCATTTATTTGTGGCACTATACAACAGTATTTACATACGTCAATAAGATTAAGATATTAATAAGATTAAAATATTACACAAGAAAAGACAATGAAAAAAAAAATTACACTAATATTTTCTCAACTTTACATATAAGGTAGGAACATTTAAAACAAGTTAATAAAAGTCAAACAAAAACTAAACTTCACAACATGTTAAAATTGACAATTCAAAGATCAGTAAAGTCATGATTAAAATATTCATCATTACTATAGAAACCCTTACCGAGGAGAAAATTCTTTAAAACCCTCCCAAAAACAATTGGGGTCATTTCCTAAACAAGAGTTGGCAATTCATTAAAGAGGCGCACTCCAAGAAAGCCAGGGCCATCCTGACATTTGCGGAGTCGTTTATATGTCGGTACTATATGTCGTAGATTTCGCGTTTCATAAGAGTGAACATCCTTGTGTCTCCTGAGCTTATGCAGGTTGTTCTTGACATACATTAGGCAATTCAGGATAAATTGAGAAGGCAATGTCAAAATCTTTAAAGATACAAAACCATGCCTACAGTCCTCTCGATAAGATAGGTTAGTATTTATCCTTATTGCAGACCTTTGGACTTGAAAAACATCCATGGCACCAGTGCAATGGTCCCAAATCAAGATTGCATAAGTGATGTGGGAATGCAGAAGAGCAGTCTCAAGACATGCCGCGAAACATTGTACGAAAGCCTACGAATCAATTCAAATGTATTCGAGCTCAGCCTGGATACCAGGAGGGAAGTATGGTGGACTGGGTTACTGTGGAACTTGCAATCCAAGTTTACACCCAAAAACCTAAGAGGTTCGTCCTCCTCAGGAAGCCATCTCATTGAGAATACCATTTTTTTAGGCTTTATTAGTGTTCAGAAAAAGCTTGTTTTCCCTAAACCAGCCCTGTCCAAGGCCACACGCATCGACCGATTCGTAATAGTTCTGGCCCGGGCAACCAAGTTTAATGTCATCAGCCAAGATGGTATAGTGACTGGTGGGATCGGCTTGAGGCAGATCATTGACGTATTATCAATCATCACTTCCATCTCCATCCACACCACCCACCCTCACGACCTGAAAACGATTCGACAGATAACTGGATACGATCTTAATATTACCAGCAGAAAAGTTATACTTCTCGAGTTTCTCCAACAAAAGATCACGCGACACAGCAGGCAGGCTTCATTTTCGAAAGAATCTTGTATCTGAGAAATCAAGTCTATGATAGCTGATGTTGTGTAGAGTCTGCTCCTAAATCCAAACTGACTATTCGTGAATAGACTCTCGTGTTGAAAAAAACTCAGTGTGCGCATTGCCAAGAACTTCTAAAATATTTTCGACAATATTGGCAAGAGTGATATCGGCCTATAATTTGAGGGATCACTAGTATCCCCCTTCTCATACAGCGGAACCACAACCGCCATCTTGAGTGCTGATGGAAAATTTCCCTCACAAAGACACTGATTTATTATTTTTGTCAATGAAATTATTATCAGCTCCCTAATGCTCTTAATGATCTCAACCGTAAGACTATTTATTATATCTCTAACATTATAAGTGTCCTCTTAAAAGTAAAATGTGCTCACAGGAACGTTTTGTATAAAAGAGAGGCGATCAACATCTGAGACGCCAATTTGTGCTTGTAGTTCAAGCGCTACATTTACAAAAAAGGAATTAAGTTTATTTGATGGAATATTTGGGGTCAGATTTCCCTAACCCTTTACGATGATCATTGACGATGCTCCACATATACTTCACAGGATTTGAGGAACTCTCAATGGGGCTATCCTTAGTCTGAATGTTAGCATCCTTAATTGCTCCTTTGTATCTTTGTATACTCTTTTATACTCATTGAATTGTTTTCTTGTCTGTATTGAAGAATACTGATTGTCAAGATTCTTTAGGAAGTGTAAAACCTCTCTCATTGACCTCAAGTCATCACTGAACCAGTTCATAACGCGATTTTGATTTTTACGGTTTACAAAAGACCTCTCTGGAAAAGGCCTGCCTCAAAATATTTAGAAATACAGAAAACATTTCATCTATTGGTATCCGATCTCGTATGACAAAATCCCAATTCACCTGACCGACACACTGAAAAAACAGTGCCTTCCCCATTTGTGTTACTGGTCGACATACCACACTTGTCCAAGAAGTGTCATGATTCTTCCTAGGAATTGAAAACTCCACAAGCTGGCCATTATAATCAGAAAGAGCATTCTCAAACAATGACACTTGACAATTTTGCTGTCCAATGCTGATAATATTAGTCTGTTTTATAGTCCTGTAACTTTTAAAATTGTTTTCCGATCTTGGTGAACATTTTTAGCCTTGTGTCTCGAAATGTTAGCATGAATTTTAGTTCGTCTTGTTCATTATTAAAAATTAAAACCTAAGAGGGCTACAGGAAAAGATAATGTTCCTGTTTACATTTTCAAGGGATGTGTTGATATATTTGTTGAACCTCTAGTTACTATCTTTAATTTAGCTCTCAATACAAATACTTTTCCTGATGGGTTAAAAGAGTCCGTCATTACGCCAGTTTTTAAGGCAAATGATACAGTAAAAGTAGAAAATTACAGATCAATAGTATCAAATCAAATCAAATCCATTCTTTACAATGGTATATTAGACAATTTAAAACATAATTTCGTTTATGAACAACATGGATTTTTACAGGAGCGATCTACTGTGAACAATCTATGCATTTTTACTAATCATATAGCTGAGGCTATGAATGGCAAAGGTCAACTTGATGTTATTATGACTGATTGTGCAAGAGAATTTGACAACGTAGACCATGGTATTTTGTTGGAGAAGTTGAAGGTTTTTGGTTTTTCTAGCAGTGCATGTATGTTAATTGAATCATATCTTAGAACTAGGTTTCAGCAAGTTAAAGTTGGCGAATGTTTGTCTGAGGAGTTCCTGGTGACGTCTGGTGTGCCCCAAGGGAACAATCTAGGGCAACTTCTTTTCGCCTGTCTGCATCAGATATTCCTTTGGCCTTCTGTTTGCTGATGACTTCAAAATCTTGAATATTGATCAAATCGGAATAACACAGAAAAGATTCTTGCGCTATTTATATGCCAGAAAAAATAATGAATATTAATATGTGATGTCATACAGAAGTTTGATGGATTCTTGCAAATTTGTAACGTTAGAAAGTAGAAGGTTAATGCAAGCTGTATTGTTTATTTTCTATATCATTAATAATCTCAAGTACAAAGATCTGAGCTTAGTAAATAGTATAAATATATGAGTATCACCTAAAATTTATCTAAGATTTAGAGAGATACAAATCGAATGGATTGTTAACCACTTAACCATATGCTAGGGCAATGTAACCTATGAATAGATAGGTCCAGTATAGATTTTTTTAATACGAACGTTGACGAAATTAAGTTTAATTTTCGTGGATAAGATTATTGTGTATTTAAATGCAAATTTATTTCTGTAAAACTTTGAAATTGTGATAATTTGCTTTAGTTTTTTCTAGCACTTAGTTGTAGGCTCTTTTACTTGTCAATACTACATTTTATGTGTTTGTAAGAGAATAAATAAATAAATAAATTATACAGGCAAAAAAGAAGATACTTTTTTACCCTTAATTTCTTAACGCCCTGTGGAAAAATTGAGCGCTTATATTTTGTTTTGGATTGTGAAATTTTCTTAACACAATTTTTTCAGTTCACGTCATTATCTCCTTTTTAAAAGAAGATACAAATTTTTAAATAGTATTTGCAGTTTTCAATTTTATTCACAATTCAGAACATGCTATTGATCGAGTAGCATAAACAAATATCTAGAAAGGAATAGAGCGTGTCATCATATTAGTGCTGTGTACAGCCCTGTCGGCAGTGTCAATCACAAAAAAAACTATGTGCAAAACTAGAAACATATGGAATCAGAGGTAATGCTGAAACTAAATTAATCTTAGTTGGAAAACCGAATACAACAGGTGCTTGAGATTGACACTTGCGGTACGCTTATAGCCTCGGACAGGATCGGCATTGCTAGGGCTGTTCTTCAAGGGCCTACCTTGGGCCCGTTGCTTCATATAATGTATATAAATGAACTTTCTGATGTGTCAGGACAGAATACAATTTTGTACGCGGACGATACAACACTGATCTTTAGTGAGGAGAACCCCGATGCGATGCTGATGAGTGTGCAGGGGGCCTGTGAGGTCCTTGACAGGTACTGTTGAGAACATGATCTTCTCTTACACATAGCTCAGACTCAATGTATTGAACTCATTTTTTTCTCATACAAACATAATCAAATTCACGTTTCCTTTCTTGGTGTAAAAATAGATAGGAGATTGAACTGGAGGGTGCATAGGTGTGTGTGTAGGTATTATGTTTTACGAGTTATTGCAGGAAATGTAGGAATGGATGCTGCGATTTCAGCATATCATGCTTTCATTCACTCTTGAAAAAGGTAGGGTCTTATTTTTTGGGGAAACTCAACAGAACTTGAAAGAATTTTAATACTTCAAAAAAGGTAGCTCAGATGTATTTTCCACATGACTTCCCTACAAATTAATAAAAATTTATAATCGCTTTCCAAAGAGCGTATTTAACCTGCCAGTGCCGCAAAATAGAGTTAAAACTGTTATCGAGACTTATTTAATAGGAAAGGCAATATGGGTGAATTTTATATTGACCTTGATAGATCTAGTTTGGCTTACTAGGGCTCATTGTGGCTCTGTTCTGTTTGATGTATTTGATTTGATATGTTATGTGGGTATACATGTGGATATAAATATTATTATTACTCGTTTGTTCGGGTTTGTTATTTAATTTAATTTTTGGGTAGTTTTCGATATTAGTAAAGATAGAATGATGCGGTTTTCACAACACTTTGCTACTTTTTTGTCAAACAGAAGATGCCGCAATCAGAATTTTTCTAGGCCGCCTTGTTTTTAATATGCGGGATGTTTTTGACAATTGTGCATTTTGGGACACTCCCCATATCTCGGTTACCCCGTAACGTATCAAAAAGAAATAGAATGTTCTTTTTGTAGTTTTTTACGTAGAATCCAGTGACGTACTCAGATTTTTTTCTATATTCAATAGTTTTCAAGGAAAATAAACAAATTTGCTTCTTTTAAATGGGTCATCCTATATATTCTTTAATAATATAATTTAGTTTGTAACAAGCTTCTCAAAAATATATAACACTTTATTTTTAGTCTTAGTATTAGGCCCGAAATATACGATTTTCAAAAATATACCGTTTTTTTTTAGTAGGCCATGACGGATATTAAAAAAAATACTGGTGTGATTAAATATTAGACACAAAAATTTAAAATTTATTGAACTCCCTCATAAATATTGCTCAAATTGTTCTCCATTATGCCTTAGACATGTTTCACACATGGTTCTTATTCGCCTTAATGAATTAAAAATAATAAACGGCCGCGTTTGTAACTCCCTAAAAGCTCTGTCAATGGCAATTCTTGAATCTGCCATTGTTTGGTACTGCATGGAATAAATTTTATTTTGAAGAAATCCAAAACCGATGAGTCGGGTGACCTTGGTGGCCATCTACAGGTCCATTAGTTCCAATCCAGCGACCTGGGAAGTAATTATCTAGGTAGGCCCTTATAATTTGGGCATTCTGAGCGGGCGCTCCATCCTGTTGAAGATGCAAGTATTGAGACCAGCTAAGGGCACATCTTCTATTATTTCTGGCACAACGTTTTCCAGAATTTCCAAATATTTATTTGCATTAAGGCTTCCTTCAAATATGTTATAAACTATTTTGCTATTCAGTATAAAGCATGAAACGCTAACGAGAAATCTGTCTTGACGTTCGATTGGAAACATTACATGCCGATTTTCCTGAGACCAAAACCTCCTATTCTGCCGATTAAACATGCCAGCACTGATAAA
This sequence comes from Barypeithes pellucidus, assembly GCA_963991005.1. Classification (NCBI taxonomy): domain Eukaryota; kingdom Metazoa; phylum Arthropoda; class Insecta; order Coleoptera; family Curculionidae; genus Barypeithes; species Barypeithes pellucidus. The sequence goes on from OZ022556.1 coordinate 52,810,059, forward strand.
ATGAGCCTCAGCAGACCATATAACGGTTTTTTCAAAATTGTTTTCCCTGTTCAGATTTTGTAAATACCAATTACAAAACTCTATCCGGTGCTGTGCATCACCAGGATATAAGTTTTGTACACGGTGGAATTCATATGGCTTAAAATTGTGTTTTTTACGATTGTTTGCATCTTGATTTAATTATTCCGACCGAACCTTCAATTTTTCTGCAAGAACTACTTGAATTTGTTTCAATTGAATCCAACACATTTATTTATAAATATTTTAGGGCGAGGTTTAGAAAATGAACCGTGTTCAATTAAATTTGATTTTATTCTTGAAAAAATTCATTATCCGGTTGTCGTCTTTCGGGATATCTACACGTAATTTAAGAAAATTTATAAATTTCATAGAATTACTACATATTTACCTATTCAAATACACTTCTAATGCTCCATCTGCGTTTTCGTTACACTGGATATAACAAACGAGCATGTCGTACTTCTCAAAGTTTACATGCTCTGCCATAATTAGGACAAACTGATTTTTCACTATTAATTAGAAATTTTAAAACAACTTAGAGAACCTGAATGCTCTGACAGAATTAGAAGATTTTATTATTATGACACATAAGTAGGACTGTGTTCTTTTGTTTGTATTTAATATTCGTCATGGCCTACTAAAAAAAAATGGTATATTTTTGAAAAACGTATATTTCGGGCCTAATACTAAGACTAAAAATAAAGTTTTATATATTTTGAGAAGCCTGTTACAAACTAAATTATATTATTAAAAAATATACCCATTTAAAAAAAAGCAAATTTGTTTATTTTCCTTGAAAACTATTGAATGTAGAAAAAATCTGAGTACGTCACTGAATTCTACGTAAAAAACTATAAAAATAACATTTATTTCTTTTTCATACGTTACGGGGTAACCGAGATATGTGGGGTGTCCCAAAATGCATAATTCTCAAAAACATCCCGTATATCAAAAACAAGGCGGCTTAGAAAAATTCTGATTACGGCATCTTCTGTTTGACAAAAAAGTAGCAAAGTGCTGCGAAAACCGTATCCTTCTATCTTTACTAATAACGGAGATACCCAGTAAAACTACCCAAAAATGTCAAAATATGATTATTTTGGAAGAGTGAAGATGTTTTACGTATTTTGTGTACTGGATTTAAAAAAAATGTTTATTTATTTAATTAGTTTTTTTTTTTTTTGTTGTTTTGTAATTAACATTGTCATATGCCTTTTTTGGCTTTATTGAATAAAAAAAATGTATCTATCTATCTATCCACTAAGTATAGGAGATAACACAAAAGATTATAGCAAAACGCCTTTAAATTTATTTTAAAACAAATTCTTGGGATATATTAGTTTTTGTGCAGTATATAAAATATTTGTTCTTCTGACACCCGCCGCTTTACAGGTTTATGCAAATAAGACGAATGTTAAATAAAATCGTAAATGTAAATAAAAATGGCTAAAATAGCAAATCAAAAAAATTATATAACAAATATGGTATAGCTCAGGGTAGTATATTGGGACCCCTCTTGTTTGTAATTTCATTTATTTACATATATTCTGTTACAGAAAATCCAGGTCAGGTAATAATTAATTATGCAGATGATACTAATCTGTTAATAGGAAACAAAAGCCTTTGTCACTTGTTAACTAACACCAATCGATTTTTTGAGACAGTAAGAAAATGGTTTGCCAAAAATAGGTTGATTCTAATTTCTCAAAAAACCAATATATTATTCTTTAGAACTAAACAATCCAATGTAGTAAAAATTGACCATTTAAACATCGGAAATGACAACTTTATAGTAAAAGAAAACACAAAGTTCTTGGGTCTATATATGAATGAACATTTGGTCCTTTCATATAAGCCAATTAATAAAAAAAGTTAATTCAGTCTGCTATGGTATACGAGTGATTGGTAAGTTTATGAATGAAAAATGTTTGAAAATATTGTATTTTGCTAATTTTGAATTCACATTAAAGTATGGAATTATTTTTTGGGGTAGAAGTGCAAGCGTTCAAGAATGTTAAATTGCTCAAAAAAGGTTGATTAGGATAGTTAAAAAAATGGGCTTTAACCAATCGTGTAAAAATGTTTTTAGACAGTTAGGAATTATGACAGTGTATGCTTTGTATATTTTCGAATGTCTTTTGTTTTTGCATAGGAATAAGAACCTATTTCAACAATTAAGTTCCGAGAATTATAACACAAGGTCCGAATATTTATCTTACCCTAGGCACCGACTGCATCTGAGTCAAAAGAACCCTGAGTATATGTGCATAAAATTATTCAATAAACTACCCCTACAACTTAGACGAATTGAAAGTGCAACTATTTTTAAAAAATGAATTAAAAAAATGCTTATTAACCTGGAGCCATATACTCTGGATGACTACACAAACATGTAAACAACAAAATAACTGCCAAATCACTAATATTTATTTAAGTTAAGTATTTTCTTTTTATTATGCTCCTATGAGCTGATTGACGTATTTCAATTGTTGTCCTTATGTATGTACTTATGTAACAAATATGAAATAAATATTATTATTATTATTATTATTTAAATCTTAATTTCCATACATGTTTCGACGCCATATCTTCATCTTCAATGGAAAATACATAAGAAGAAAAACTCATAACATCGTCAAGTAGCAGAAAAAAGAAAAAAAATTAAAATAAGTTATGAAAGTGAATGTGAAGTTATGAAGCATTTTAAATAATTTAAAGAAAAATATTAAAAAATTAAGAAAATACTGTCGATTCTATCTACATTTTGAATCTAAATTTTGGAAATGGTAACACCACAAACCCAAAATGTATTATGAGTTTATCTCATTCTTTTTCTGCAAGAAGTTTACCTTAACAATGTCAGAAGTTTTTCTTCTTATGTATTTTCCACTGAAGATGAGGGTATATGCCTTCGATACATCGAAACATGTATGGAAACTAAGATTTAAATATTGTTATTAAACTAGTGGAGCATACTTTGAGTTTCTTTACCTCTTTACCTCACTCCGTTGAGAGAAGGACTACTTCAAAAAAACATTTTACTTTGGTTTAAAAAAATTTAATTACAATGTATTTTGGACCATGTTTGTGAAATTTACAAGTTTCAACCCAAAATGGAGTTTAACCTAGTGCTAGGAACCAAACTCGGATAATTCGACTATCCGAATATTCAAATACTCAAATATCGAATATTTTTTAAAAAAATTATTCATTTGTTCGACTATTCGAATACTCAAAAACTGAATATGAATATATTCGACTATTCAAATATTCAGATACTCAAATACGGAATATTTATTCATATATTCGACTATTCGAATATTCAGATATTCAAATAACGATTATTTTTATTTAAAATTATTCATATGTTCGAATATTCAAATATTTCAATACTCGAGAATTTAAATGTCAAATATTTTCATTTTAGAATTATTCAATTGTTACGTGGCACGGCGTCTCGGCAGATTTGAATTGTGTGTTTCGGACTTCGGAGTAGTTTTAGCTTTTGGCCTTGCATCGAGCATGAATCGATATCATCAACCGTCAGCAGTTTTTATCGTCTTTGTGTAGGTGGCTGATTGCTTTTTATAGTAGGGGAAACACCGAGATTCTCAGTTATCATATTCAATTTTATGTTTTCATGTGGTTCACTTTGAGTCTTCCAGCAAAGAAAACTGCCTTAGATATTTTATTTCCTAATGAACAAGTGGTCTCAGATGAAGTAGATTTGTATTGTGCGGAATCAATGTTGACAAAAAATATGTCTCTACTTCAGTGGTGGAAGAACAGTGAAGATAAATATCCCAGACTAGCAAAGTACGCAAAAAAATATCTTTGTATACCAGCAACTTCAGTGCCCTCTGAGCGATCATTCTCGAATGCTGGAACTATAGTCAGTGCAAAACGGGCGTGCCTAAAATCTGAGAATGTACAGAAGATTTGTTTTCTTAGTACCAATTTATAAAATAAGTTTTTTCTATTTTCTATTTCCCTCTTGTAGTCTTTTTATATTTAAGAAAATATTTTTATTCTGTTAGAAAATACTTGTTTCTTGTTAAAAACGAGTTAATTGTATTAAATAAATGTCGTATCTTAATGGTTTTTTTTATGAACAAATACCATTTCTGTTCACTAATACGGATGTATTAATGGCATAATATATTATATACTTCCTCTTTATAGGCCAATTCTTAAACGTTTTCATTTTTTAAATATGTAGAAGCTAAAACTCTAAAACATTAACAATAAAATATTCGATTTCGTAAATATCCGCTAATTTAAATTCTCGAATATTATTTGAATATTCTAATTTGAATATTTGAATATGTGAATATGTGAATATTTGAATATTTGAATATTTGAATATTTGAATATGTGAATATGTGAATATTTGAATATATGAATGAATACTCGTAGATGATATTCGAATATTGAATAATTTGAATATTTGAATAATAAATTAAGTGAATATTCGAATACTTAAATTTCAAAAATTCCGAGCCCTAGTTTAACCTAGAATGGTCAAATTTTAGTTAGTTACCTAAGTAATTGTATGTTGCAATAGGTAAATTTAGATGAGTTAGCATTTTTGTTTTTAAACAGAAAAACTTTGAGTAAAACAATATTTCAGTTACCTAGTATAGATAGGTCAAATAACTTGTTTCTTACTCTCTTAAATCACATCCAACAAGTGACATATGTACCTTGTGACTGTACAAGTTATAAGTTTTTTGTGCTTTACCGTTCGCTTACTAAATGTGAAGTTACAATGTTAAATTACACATGTATTCAACTACAAGCTTATATGATTCAAGTTCCAAATGTGTTGACAAAACCACGTATATCATAAATACAACCAGACTTCAAATGAAGGAGATAGTATGTGTGTTCAAGACTTTGTTCATCTCTACAAAGTTTATTAGGTATTTTGATTTTTATAACCCTGTTTCTTGTGAAGTGCACTTAATTATCATATTGGCGATTTCCACAAGGATGACCAACTTTGGTGGTAGTATTAAGAAAACTGTTGGCTACCAGCAAACTTCTTTTTGGCTTCAATAGTAACCGGTGAGACATTCAGATTTTACTTACTAAACCCAATCACACTTACATTGAATAATGCACTTTTCTCATTACTTTTGTATGTAATTCCCAGGACCACTAATGGTTTTTACAATCATATTGACTAAATACATGCAGCATAAAAACACATTTTTTTTGGATGTAGCATCATCACACTACACTACATAATAATATGTAACTATTAGTTTATTATCTATTAGATAACTAAATATTGAGAAAGTAACAGTACTTAAATCATATGTAAATAAAAACAATAAAAGATTTTCAACCTTACCTAAGTACTTTTAAATCAATTTACCAAACAAATTATAAAATACTAGATTAATTGTGTACTTACTTTCAGTTGCTTTGGCATGTTTTATGTAAAAATGTGTTTCAACAAATAGTGGCCCATTAGCATGGGGTTCCTATAAAAAAAATATAATCAGCCAAGGTATTATAAACATTATTATTACTTTACAATTTTTATCACATAGGGGTACACTTGCCCCTTGGAATTTTCCTCTTGGGCGCTGTATATCTCTCCAAATCCACCTTTACCAATAGAAGGCCCCAATCTCCATTTCTGTTTTAAAAGATCCTCTAGAATGATACCTTTGGGCAGCGGTTCAGCAAATTTATATCCATTAGCGGCTTTCTTCTTAGGCGGCATTATTAACACGAACCAAAAAAAGGCTCCCTTAAATATTTCTAATAAAAGAATGATTAACAAACAACAAAACTTAAAGAATTACGATAAAAATGCAGTTAACAACAAACACAACCTCAAACAAGCGGGCAACTGTCAATTTTTTAAAAGGCGGGCTTTCGACACTTCGACCACCGCTCTCTTCGCTCTACACTTTCAAGTTACCAACATAAGTGCGATTGTCGTCGTGCTTGGTTTCGGCAAAAATCCCCATGTCAACAATAAATTATTGACATTTTCAACTTTGAAAACGTTGGTTTCAAATTTTTGCCGATAAAAAAATATGATGTTATAATCATGTATCTTTTAAATTGAAAATTCTAGAATAAATATTGTTATTATCAAGTAATTTCTTTACCAGTTTTATTGATCTCATTGATCGTCAGACTACACCTGTGTTTCGAATATCGAGCAATAGTGGTGGAAAATGGCATCAAAGGGGCAGCTCAATGATGAGGTAAGTCCAATTTTGTTGAAATTTTGAATGTAATTGCATGTTGCGGGTTGAGAATCAGTGTCAGAACACTCTTATATACTATATTCTTATCGAAATATTTACTTCTTTCATTGATAAGATAACAATTGATAAGATATTTGTTCTAACAATCCTTAGCCAAGGCCACGCCTTTGGATTACATCGGTGTTTTTAGCCGTTTATAGATCAGCCCTTTAAATTTTAAATTGCCCTGCAGTGAGATGAATTCAAGCCATTTGTTTCCTTCTGGAAGCTTATGATGTTTGTATGATATAAAATAATAATATAATTAAAGATTAAAATAGGAAGCAGTGTACCTACCTATATAGTGTGAAGGCCTATGATTCACAATATCCCCTTCCTAATATAATTTTCTATATGAAATCTTATGTTCACTGGTATGGTAAGTATGTAAAGTTTATTCCTACAAGTTCACTATTCTCCACTGACTATCAAAAGGACACAAAATCTAGTCTATCATGAGTAGGTTCATAACAATCTTGACATTTCAGGTACTTACTCTATATAGTTTTAATTTTTTTTCATAATCAGTTCCCATCAATGACTATGATAACTTTTGAAATGAAAAGTAAGTAGGTAATACAATATGTGTGGAAATGTAATTAGTAAATATCTACTACCACCTTATAAGTACTGCTTATTTCTATCTAAAAATTATATTTTTAATACTTTCATAGTCACTCCTGTAGCCCCCATTACTTTTGAGAAGAGTATGTAACAATGCTAGACTTTAGTCTTGTATATTCATGAGTTCATATAGCTGTCATGAACATTTATTTTATCTAGAAAGCACTCTACTGACGGGATAAAAAATATGGCAACTTAAGGTTTTTGAGGATTTATTCGATTGGACTACATACAGTATACAACATACTTCAGACAATTCTTGACAGGACTGAAATATGCTATTAGGGTTGAAATACCTTACTAAAACTACTAAAGTAAGTATCAGGTAATAGTGAAATACCAAGTGAAATACTTATTTAATATATTATGTATTACCAATCCTAGAAGCTTATCTTAAACAAGTGGTTAAGGAACGAGTCTATATGCATTGAGCAGTATTAATTAAAAAAAAATAATTTTCTTATACTTCTGTTTTGACCTTTCCATTAATGACTTATGCTCTTCTAAATTTCTGCACGTTCAGGATGGTCCTAGTTTTTTTAATAAACCTGGTGGGATAATCTCGTATTGCTGTTAGTTTATGTAGGAGTTCATTGGAGAGATTGTGTAGTGGATTTGAAGTGTAACGTGTTTGGTGACTGCTTGAATTGCTGTGGTTTCTACTTCAATGTTTTTTTAGTGCCGGTCTTCGTCGGTTAAGAGACATAAGATGGTAGTGGCCAGATGATAACCTTACAAATATAGGCTGTGTTGTTCCCTTGTCTTCATTGGTAAGGCTTCTAAAATGCTTTGATATTGTTTTACAATTCTTATTAATATTTTTGGAGTGCCATTTCTTGTTTAGTTTATTGTCCTGAGTAACTCCTAGGAGGTATTATACTTCTATGATGATGGAATATGACCAGACCGAGAGGTTATGGGTAATGTTTTTGGTTGGCTCAAAGTCTTTATTTTTTAAACCATTTTGAAATTTTGTCCATAAGCTGTTGAAGAAAGAGTGGAGAGCAGTAAGGTTGGCACATAGTAAAGTGTGTAAATACACAAATTTCCCAGTGCTCTTGTAAAATGCGATTTAAATAATTAAATAAAGTAGATAATATTTTACCCATATCACATAATTTTATAGTACCTACTAGAGAAAATGGAAAAAACGTTAAGCCTACTATCTCTCTACTCTATCAGACGCTAATGATTTTATATCGGTGGCACCAAGGATCTTAGATCAAGGAGGATATGACTATGGCCTTTGAAGAATAAATAATTCACATTCTTAGGTGGATTGTAAACAACTTTCCAGAAAAACAATCGGGGCGTTCTGAAAATCAGTATGATTTTTCTTTATCGTTTTAAGTTAATTAGACAAATTCATAACGTCGCCTTCGGAACATATTTTTAAGCTTTATTCCCAACTGTCATATCTGTCGTTATTTGTTAAATAAAATTATTTGTTGTTTTTCCTTGTTTGTGTGTTAAATTTAAGTATTGTTTGTGGAAAAAATAGTAATTCTTAACTCAGTATGGTAAGACTGTGCCAAGTATGCCGTAAACACGTCCGTCGATTGTTTCCTAACAAAGACATATCAAACGGTTACCTGTTAGAATGAAAACAGAAACAGAATCTCCGTCTCTTTTTTGTTGTGTTTATTTTCGTAATAACAGGCGTCACATTGACGTGTACAAAGCAGATAAGCAGATAGAAATACAGGGTCCTTTTTTGTTTCAAATCGGTGGGTGATTCCAACGAATACTTATAAACAGGAAGAAGACAAACAGCCGTGTTAACAAATCGAAGCAAGTATGAACAAACGAACAAACCCGGCATCCATTACGTCTGGAATCAGCTGACAAACGCACGTGCTTTTCAAATGTCACTTTTGTCCAAATTTTTATTACTGTCAATATTTTAAAGTGACATATAACCAAGAAAAAACATTCAAAACCCTTTTATTTGATTTGCTAAGTAGTGAAAATCAAATATTAAGATTCTGACATGTTTTAAGCTGTAAATATTACTTTAAAATAATCCTTACACACTCTTATATCATTTATTGAACTAGTAACGTAACTACAAATGAAAAATTAAACTTCAGAAATAAGCTTGTAAGTAGTTTTATTAAAAAATAGGAAGTAAATCATAATTTACATAAAATATTCTACCATTTTCACTTGGGCTCTAGGCCCTAGCAAATATTTCAGGCTTCAAGTCCGAACATATTTTTGGGCCCCATATGATTTATGAAAAGAAATTATTATCGATGCTTACTCTCAGTAAAGATGACTATATGAATATTTCAATTACAAATTACTCACTTGCACCAAAAAGGAAACGACGTTTCTCGTGAAAAAATTAGAAAATTAAAAATTATTTTAGAATTTAAGGACGCCTCGCTTTCGCCATTTTCATTCACTTTACATATCATTCATATGTTGCTTGATTATATTCCATGCCAGACGAAGAAAATTGACTTGTAAAATTATTTAACAATTCGTGCTGTTCGCATTTTATGCCTTTCTCTGTCTGCAGCAACCTTCCCTAATTTAGTGAGACAAATATGACTAGGATGAAGTCGCCGGCATAAACACTCACTTTTTGGCATTTCATATTAACTCTACGTAAGTCTGATATTGACGCTTAAATGATAGAGTGAAACAGATAGATAAAAGTAGGTTACTTGTGAGCGTATGGAGCAGAGTAGGCTTAGCCTCACTTCCAAGGCCTTCTTACGTGTTTCGATCCCTCCCATAAGCAGTCTCACCGGGCTGGGTCATTCATTATATGTGGTGGAGAAGTATTTCTACAACATTTGAAAATTATAACGGATGTTGTTGATAAACAACAAGTATCAATGGGCGCATTCCGCAGAACCCATCGATTTGTGAGCGATTAGTAATCATCTGCACTAAAAAAATCAATTTCACAAATCGATGGGAAATCGGATGCCAAAAATTTAATATTTGATGAAAATATTTAGGACGGATCTTCAGCAAACAAAAATTTGACAACAAAATGCATTCAGCAGAACTACAAATCGATGCGCATCGTCACGTTACCGCTGAATGCAGCCTATATTTAAGTACAAAATAAATATTAATTAAAAATGTTTGACGTCACTGCTCCTAATATAGATGTCAAGCCAGATTTCCACTTATTACAATTGCTTAAAAATGCGAGTTTTAAACAAGAAAAAGTAGAAATTGTTGGTGTGATTGTGGACAATAACTACCAATAAATTACAGAATTACACAACCCTGCAATGAAATACAATGATTTGAAATTGAAAACGCTATTCGAAGTTTTAGAAACAACCTCGTTAATGTATTGAAAATGATGGTCTCAGTTGAAGCATAATAAGAAATACACCTTTCAACATTTTCCATATCTACAACAAGAAAAAACAAAATTATTTTTTCTTCGCAGATGACTTATTTTATATTTCGGCACAAATATATTTAATTAAATAACTACATAAAACATATATTTTATAATCTCTAATCAGTTTTTGAAACACTGGCCTCTAGAATAGCATTTTGCACTTATTAATCTATAATTGATTCTTTCAGTAGTTCATTAAATCTAATTAATAAAAATTTTTATAAACAATGTTTATGAACTGGTATCGAACAAACCCGACGAACTAACACCAGTATTTTGTAGACTTTTTAACTTATCCTACAAACAAGGAATATTTCCATCGTGCTGGAAGACGGCGCGAGTCCAGCCTATACCAAAGAAAGGTAAGAGAACCCTGCCTAGCAACTATCGACCAGTCGCATTGCTTTCAGTTATATCAAAAGTAATGGACAAAGCTATTAACCAACATCTTCTAAAGTACCTGGAAGGCTTCAACATTATCAGCGATCATCAATATGGTTTTCGGAGGTCCAGATCAACTGGAGACCTTCTAGCCTATGTCACCCATCTTTGGAACAACGCAATTGAACCTCATGGGGAGTCTTGGGCTGTTGCACTGGATATTTTTAAAGCCTTTGATCGTGTTTTGCATGAGGGACTTCTAAGTAAACTGCGATCCTATGGTATGCCCAGTCGATTCTGTGCATGGTTGTCTAGCTTTCTTAAGGGCCGTTCTCTGCAAGTGGCGATTGACGGATTTCTCTCAGACACATTCACCATCAATGCCGGTGTTCCTCAAGGGTCCATATTGTCTCCCACTCTCGTCTTACTCTACATTAACGACCTTCTAGTGAAAACGAAAAATCGTATATTTAGTTTTGCTGATGATAGCACACTTATCTCATCTATTAATTTGCTGGGCGTCAATCTGGGAAGAAATATGTCTTAACATAACCACGTTGTGGCAATCGCCAAGATAGCTTCTCAGAAACTTTTCAACATATTTGACACTATATAAAGCCCAGATTCGACCATCACTAGAGTACTGCTCTCATGTCTGGAGCTCTGCACCCAAACATTCTCTTCGGCTACTGGATTCCATCGAAAGGAGGGCCATTCGTCTGATTGGAGACCACGAGCTGACGAAGAACCTCGACAGCCTAGAACATCGAAGACAGGTTGGGGATTTGACTCCTTTACAGATATTTTCATGGAAAGTGCTCGGCGGACCTTGCCCTCTTAATTCCGCCCAGAGCGGCGAATATCAGAAATACACGACGAACCACTATCGCCCTTCCATATGTGGTTAAGGTACTCCTCAAACTTCACTATTTAAGAATACTTTCATCTGGAGGACTTCATCCTTATGGAACCACCTTCCCGAGGTCGTTTTTTCCCAACGAATATAACCTCCAACGATTCAAAACCAACGTGAATCGCTTTTGCGCACAAGCACCACTCCTAGAGTGCCCTAAAGGATTTTTCCTATAGTGCTTGTGTTTGATCATAAAAAAAATCTTCGATTAGTAGTGGTTAGTAGTTTTTTTTATAAATAAGATTTTATATGTTTGATTGTCCTTGGAAGGTTATTGTAAATTTTTGAGCCACATACAATGGGGTTATTAAGGCCTATATCTGTTCTTGTAGCAGTTTGATATATGTTGTATCATCCTCTAGTTTCATGGTTATGTATTATGTTACTTGAATAAACCAAACTAGTATTACATCTTTGCTTTTTATTCACCGCTTTATGAATTAATTTACTACTGTTCAACTCTTAGCAGCTCATTCAGTCTGTCACACCCCAGCCCCCGATACACGGCATCTGTACTGGTAAGTCTCTTGTGGTTAAACAGAACCTTACAAAACTTGTTTTGTAATGTTGTTGTTATTTTGAAAGTAGTTTGTCCATATGTGCCCCATAGCAGCAAATACCTCAAGCGCAACACAAAGGCCGTTGCATACATTTTGCTGTGATTTTTCTGTAAGATAGTCCCTACATTTGCACAGTGTTATAATTGGTAAAAAGTTTATCATACAATGTTATTTACATGTTTACGCCTGTTCAAATTATTATCTATAATTAGACCCAAATATTTTATTTTTGATGCCTGTTCAATTGGTTGATTATTAATTTTTATTTAAACGTTATTAACTTTATATTTTTTTGTTTAAACTACATATAGGTATTTGTCACAGTTAATTTTCAGTTTATTTGACAGCAGCCATTCCTTACAGCTCAAGATCAGAACTGACAACATCACTAAGCTCTTCTTCAGTTTCTCCGGCGTGTTCGGCACTGTGTCGTCGGCAAATGTAAAATAGCGTGCATTAAGTCCTGCATATTTTTCCGGTGTGCTCGGTCCTGTGTCGTCGACAAATTGAAAATAGCATGCTTTAAGTCCTGCACATTTTTAATTTAATACGTAATGTTAGTACATCAACGGGCCAAGAACTGATTCCTGTGGCACTCCATATTCACTGGAGTTATTACCTACTTTAACATATTGCTTTCTCCTAGTCAGGTATGATTGTATTAATTTTTTCCTGAATCCCATCTTCTTTAGGTAGTATTTCATGGCTGACAACATCAAACGCCTTACATAAATCCACAAAAACTACTGCCACTAGTTTACCTCTATCCAATGCATTTAAAATGTAGTTCACAACGTCCGCCGTCGCACTCAGTGTGCTACTATTCCGAATAAAGCTACACTGGAACTCGCCAGTTGGTATGTTGTCATTTATGAAGGATATCATTCGCCTTTTCAATAATTTTTGAGAAAACACTTATGACTGATATAGGTCGTTAATTTCCCATGCAGTCCCATTCACCTGACTTAAGATAGGGCTTATTCTGTTTGTTTTTAATTCTTCAGGAAATATCTCACTGGGAGAGGGCGTTATTTATTAATTTTGTTATTATTAAGCGGAACAAGGCTAGGACGCAGATTAAGTAAATCTGTTACTGTTATTTGATCATTGATCATGAATTTCTTTTTATTGCAAATATTATTCTGATTTAAGAAATTCATTAACCTCGTATAAATTACCCTCTCGAAGACCTTCGACACAGAAGACAAAAGAGAGACTGGCCTAAAATGCCTAAAATTGGAAATATCCTGTTTGTCTCCCCTCTTAAGGATTGGAAGTATTTTAGCCAACCCAAGAGCAGTAGGAAACTTTCCAGTTAAAAAACATTCGTTGACAATACAAGATATAGGGTAGCATATGATACGGACTGAGTGCTTGAGCACCACAGTTGGAATTTCAGCAATTCCCACTGAGAATTTTTTTTGGTAGGTTCATAATAACCCTATATATTTCATTAGTGTCGACGGGACTCAAGAAGATAGTCGGCAAAGTGTTGTATGTATGTGTATGTATTTAGTAAACACACCGTAGGGAAACAAGTAACCTTTCAGGTCGATTTTTTGGTATTAGTCCTGGGATCCCATGATTATATACTCCTGATCGCGAAAATCCCGGGATTGGAACAAAGCTCGTAGTCAAGCTGAAGCTTTTAAAAAAGTAACAGACAAGGAAAAGAATTTATTATTTATTTACTATATTTTAAAACATTTTTTCTATTTGGGTTTCATAATGCCTACATTATGAAATGCAAAAAAAATGAATAACCTGCCATTTTATGAAACTGAATTTGTTTTTTTTATGTTGGCAGCAAGTAGGGTTCGAATTTTAGGCTTACTTCGATTTCGTTGAAATTAGTTTTCTAGGCATTATGGATCCGACAAATTTTTTTTATATAAAACTTTAAAATACTAACCTTTAACCTTGCAAATAGTATTTCATTTTTACTAGATTTTTATCTGAAATAACTATATTCGGAAATATATAACATGCTCACGGTGTCCGTCAACTAATTTCTAGTCACAACTATAAAACAACATACATAACCTAAAAATAATAGAAATATCTTCCAGTTTATGCTCTAGTTTTATTCAATAAAGTACTGTTTTTATTTTTAATTCAATATATTATTATACATATTACTTTATATGTACATATTTATAGTTACTGTAGACATTCAGATTCTGTGTCGACACAATATTTTCTTCAATAGCATTATTTATTATTTTGTTCAATATTTTGAACTTTGTTCTGCTCGCACCATAACTAAAGTTTTTGCATATTCTTTTTAAAAGTTTTTTTAGACTATTTTCTGCAATTTCTCATATTTCTAACGGAGTACAACTTTCTTCCTGACTCATTTTTTAAACTTTAATAGTATATTTATTTTTAATTATGACGGATGGGAAGACGCTTTGTTGTGTTCAATTGTTTCTATCATGGCATATTTGATACTTGTAGCATTTTATTAAATTGTAAAAGTATTGCCAACCCAAAAAGAAAATATTAACTCAAATGGAAAAATCTACTATATTTTTTAAAGTTTTTCAGATTTTAAAGACCCAAATAGAAAAAGTATTATAAAATACACGGTTCATAAGACAATTAGAGCACTTGCACTTCTAAATTAAACGCTTGCTCTAAGGTAATGTCTTATGAAACTTGTCCCTCATCTTAATATACTATTTTAATAGCGCGAATTCGTTCAGAACCTCGTTGCCAAATCCAATTTAGAGTGATTTCTATACCATAAATTAAAATACGCGTTTAAGAATTCATTGAATGCACTATCAGAATAAAAATTTAAAACCTGCAATTTGCCGCTTTGCCGCCGATGTGCTCGTGACGCAATTCGCGTTTCCGGTCGCCCCCTCGTTACGTCACAAGGCTGAGCGTTAATAAATCGACGGCCATCAAAAGCTATTTATTTCATTGAGGTCTAATGTGACTTATTTAATACTTAGCACGATATATGTTACTGGAGTATTACACGGCGCTGTTCGCTGATACCGTAATCCTATTAACAACGACATATTGATACAATAAAATAACTTCAATATTTTCATGCACTACTGATTGGCCGATACCGATATAAATATCGGTGCATCGATATATGGACATCTATATAAATATCGTCACTTTTAAAATTACCTTTTTTCTTAATTTGTAAGTGAAAGCCCATTTTTAAGAATCTCCAGCGCTTTGGGAATAACGTCTGTATACAGGGTGGTGCATCGTTGAGTTGAACATAGGAAATTCAATGTAATTTTTGACGTGATCTAATATTGTCTCCCCTGTACATTTTATAGGAAAACTGCATTATAACTTCTTGAAGAGGCCGATATGTTAAACTCACGTGTATAGTTTGAATTCCTTTTGGTGAGCCAACCCTAAGCTATTCAATTAAACCCGAAGGGTATTCCTCTACACTCCGTTGGTGTAATATGTTTTAGAGCTTGTTTCTTCTGTTTATAGTGTATTCTTTTATATTACGCTTCTTGAGTGCTAATGATGACCTTTACTAAGTCGAAACATGTCCTTCATCAACGTTTTACCTACTTTAATGTAGTGTATTATTTTATTTCATTACTACCATTTTTGTGGTTCTTCCTTTAATCACCTCACCACTGAGGTGAGTATGGACTACTTTTTGTACAGTTATTAGAGGTTTGCGGGCCTTGCCTTTTGTTGTTAGCAACATAAAAAACAAACATTTCTCTAAAAAAAAAATCACTAACTTAAGTGCAGAATTTGTACATTTATTGTACAATAAATTAAGTTAAAAACAGACAACACAATTTATCTACCATCCCAACAATATTCTGTCTATTTATTGCACAACAAATTATATAATTTTGTGAACAATATCTGGGATAATGTAAAATATGTCAAAAAGTCAGTGCTGCCTAAACAGTTTTTGGTCACCTTGCTTAATCTTTTCTCATGCCTAGTTTATTTATTAGACCCTTTCAAACGACGGCGTCGATGTTCTAGAACCATTGTTTCCATTTTTCTTTGGTAGACATGCTGGATTGGTTGGGGAAAGTGCCGTTTTATCCGTTTCATCCGTTCCCGTTTCGTCAGTTATATATCTAACTACTACGATTATCAGCAATCATCATAAGTTCTAAATACATATATCTATTCGAGTAGTAGAATTAATTGTGTGTGAAATTATAGTCGGCTGGGAATCTAGTGCAAGAAGTTATTGTTCAGTTGTTAAGGTCAGTTCTCGCGCAGTGTTTTGTTGTTAAATTTATTTTTTACTTCTTAAAAGTTTTTGAAGGTGCTTCTTCAAATTCTGTTCACACTGTTTAATACGTTAAAGTTAAAGACTCAACCAGAAACACTCATAGTAAACTTGAAGTAGCTATAATATAATAATATGCTTTTCGCGAAGTGTCATTGAATTTTAAAAATAAATATAAGCTTAAAGCACTTTCTTGTTTTCTTTTTAGCGGTATGAACTAAAACCCTACACGATGTAAAGTATACCACGTATAATATTTTTAACTGACGAAACGGCACTTGAATGCCTTTTGGTCAACCGATGAAACGCTACAACTGCTGAATCTGGAACTGATGAAACGGGGGTAAATTAATGGTCGCGACTGAAGGGTCTGGGGTCATCTTTTATGGTTTTACGACCCCACGGAAACCATTTTTATCACCGAATGAATTTATAATAATAGTATTGTATAAATGTAAAGTTAATCTATTTTATTAATATAATAATGTTCTAAAAATACATCCAGTTAGTTATTGCAGCGTTGCTGGCTGAAGTAAGGCACTGTCGCGACAGTTATCGATCGGGGCGCTTGCAAATACTTCTTTCTCCCTCGCGCTACAATATTTTCATACAAAATCCGAAGGATTATGTATCCCTTCGTGACCTTATGACATTAAAATGCTCTCACATCGAGGTCTATTTCTGGTTTTTGGCTTTAGTGGAGCAGGCTTGGAAGTCAGTCATCAAAAATTTATCCATTGGGGGATTTATAACATGTTGCCAAGTTCAATTAGGCGAGGTTTGGAGCGAGTTGCCTGCTTTACCTTCGGTTTTTATTTTAAATTGAGGTTGTGTTTTATTTTGTATCTTGCATCGCCTATCCTTTAATCGCATTCAGAATGTGAGAAATAATAATTTTCATATTATGATTTGATCTATGATCAAACAAATTGTTTATTTGATTATTACCTAATTGTATTTAACAAAAATACGTTTTACATTAATTTCCTTAATTAAATACCCATTTACTGCGATTTTACTATCGACTGTTAAAGGTCAATTTTATCATCAGAGTGCATTTTTTTGATATCGCCCCATCGGCATCGCCGGCCGAACAAACCCGAAAAAAGTGTCACTATAAACACTTGATGCAAGCACAGATAAGTATTTTTTTACCTTTTTTGATAAAAATGGAAAATTTTCTTCGTGGTAACTTGTTCGTCGCAGACGTTAAATCTTTTCTGTTAAGACGAATGTTAGCGTCCAGAAACAGCTACCCGTCTTAACTGAGCATCTTAGATTCGCCAATAAAAACAATGTCAAATAATATGCAAACTTTATTTATGGACTGGCGAAATAAACTGAAACGCGTGTACCGAAAATTTTTACAACAACGATAATACGAGTACCTCCTGAAAACAAGGCGAAGGGCTAAACTACATAGGTCAGGTCAGCCGCGTGAGTGTGTGAAATATTGCCCATCTCTAGTTCCGAGTATTGCACGTTTTTGTTTTCAGTCGATTAGATAAAATGTCATTTTTAAATTGAAGGAATCGTAATTAAACTGTATGTTTTTAATCAGTTAAACAAATAAATCTACGCGAGAAAAAGGGACAAGCCAAAATTAATTAAAACAACGTTCCCGTGTAATCCGTGTATTCTTTACATGTGAATAGCTGTTGTTTGTTTTTATGTGCGGTTTTTTTTAACTAAAATTTACATTCTGTGTGTTTTTTATATAAATTATGAAACTCATTGGTTTAAAATAAGGTAATAGAGCATGTGTCTTAAATAAAATTGCATTTTTTTTCTAAAGAGTTTGAAAAATAATCTAATATTCTAAATAGTTTGCCGTGTAAATATGACAATACCGGCCGAAATGCACTGAATTATTTTGACATCACCTACCCCAATGCTGATTGTTTACGTCGTTCGCCAGCCACATACGTGGTTTTTCTGGTTTGACTCATTTGTTTTCATCTCAGGACTCGCCGGTTTAAATATAATAAGTCATTTCCATAACACCCTGTATATAATGACGTGCAAATATTCCTGGTAACAACTGTACTATTACAGTAAATGGCATGTAGAATTATCTGCATAGTCGAAATATTTAAAATAGCAGAAAACCTTTTCAGTCATCACGGGTGCTTATGGCAATATAAATATTTAACCGCCTGTAAAATCGGCATTTATATTGTTTCTATAGTGTTTTCATGAAACTTTAACAGCCGTATTCACCAAAGAAGAAATTAAATCCGTTCTAAATTAACAGTCGATAGTTGAAAATTACAAATGTAAGAACAAATCGACCAAAGTTTGACATGGTATTTAAATAAAAAACTGCTTTTCTTCAAATTTGTAAAGAAAAAATTATTTGATGATATGTTGTAGTTATTGATATAACTAAATTTATTTTCGCAACAACATCCTCATCATCATCGGAAAGCGAATTAGCTTCAAAAATAATAAATTAAAACGAAAACACCATAAAATATTAAATTAGAACGAAAACGTCTTTTTCGTTTTATTTTAATATACTATCATATTCCATATGACGTTTTCGTTTTAATTTAATATAATTTAATAACCCGGATAAACTCGTACTTCGAAAGAATGTGTGATAGGCTTACCACTCGAGTTGTGTACTATACTTTTTCTACGACTTCATATTTATTTTTATGTTAAATTATCGAAATGCCAATAAAACATTTTCTGAGTAGGTACTCACATATGGTTATCATCAGTACACCAGTCAATAAATTCTTTATACACTTATTTTTTATACCTTTCCCTGGGTTTTTTTAGCAATAAATTATTTGCTATAATTTCCAGTGGCGTTCCCTCAATCTGAATATCGTAGTCAGTCATACTTTACTAATATACCCAAAAATAATATCCAAATTAATAATATTGACGTTTCAAATTGCAAATTGACATTTACGTTGTCAAGGCGACACGATGCTACACAGCCAACTTTGAGCAAAATCTATTGGAAACATTCACGGGCTTGACATATCGCGGCTAACGTGATTTGTGGAACTGTTACGTATCAGCGTTTGGCTTCTAACATTTCAGTGTGTGTTATTCGACTCTTACTGATGAATTAGACCGTGGGTAAGCTTACGAAGGTGATTGACACCTGCTGATTATATCAGACAAATTTAAAATAGTGTAATAATGTTCAAGCCTTTTTTTCTAAGAAACACCATTTTCAAATGGCAATATCAAAAAACAATTAAATTTAGACATTATGATCTAACAAAAATAATAAATTATATTTACTTCCATATTATGCCGCCGACCTAGTGACTTGACATTTTTCTGCAGACAAGCACAATATTCAAATTAGGGCGCAATTACTCAAGTGCTGTCGGTTTACTTGCACCAATTAATAAAGACACTTGAGGAAGCAAACCATTAAAAATATATTTTGCGACAGTAATTTTAAGAGTTCGTATGATACATAGCTCGATTACGAGAATTAGTAACCGGGTAGGTGGATACATTTCCGGAGAATAAATTAAAATAAATACAGACCACTTTTAGTACGTACGAGGGGTGTTTTATATATTATTGGAATAAGGTATAAACTATCGTACATTTACCAATATTACATTTTTATTTTTTAATGAAATTTCTCCAACAAACCCGAACAAACCAGTTATTACATGTCTATTGATTTTTGCAAACTTAAAAAAAATAGTTTTTTTTATTTGTCTCAAAGTGCTTATTTCTAGCAGGTCTGCATAGTAGAGGGTTAATTACTTGAATGGCGCACAACTTCAAAGCAAACATTTAATTTAATAGCTTCACAAATTCGCACTCGCACATCTTCGCCATTTATCAAAAAGTCTGATCAATCAATTCATTTATTGAAATGACTATTATAAATAACTGAATAAAATTGTATGCTCACAGTACAAAATATTTACAATTAATAAGAAAGATTAAAATGCTTAATTTTCCACAGCGAACTTTTCCGTTCCACAAATTTAAGAACGTCCCTCGTATATGTAAATTGAAAATGCGTTTATTTATTTTAAAGACCGAATGTGCTAAATAATAATGGCCATTCCAGTTATGACTGGAATCTTCCAGCTATATGGTATTATTTTCTCTAAGTCTTATGACAATAACACAGTAAATACCTACATTCAAGAAAATTATTGGGTATAACCATAAAGGGATTCCACTTAGGAAGGCTAAGGGAACGAATTTCTTTGACGTAAATATAGTAAATAGAGGGACGTAATTACACCTTTTCCTTAAATGTGACGTAAAATCGAAATTTTTATATTTTCTTCATACATATTTCTTCAGTTTTGATACCAATAATTAATATAACTTCGTCACTATAATTAATTACGTTAATGATTTAGAAGTATGAAAAACTAGATAAAGAAAAATCATTTCTGATTTGCCTCCATCAAGTTGGCGAAAACTTTTTAATAACTAGCGCTTGAGATCGGATTCTAACAATTTTTTTTTCACATGCAAGACGACCAATTAAAATTTATAGACACACATAGAAAGTAGAACTACAAACGATAATAACTAAATAAATAATTCATGTATTACAATACAGCAACTTTATACTATATTATGATGGTTGTCAAACCTCATATGAGGATCGGAGAGCACACCCTTAAGCTTCAGTAATCAGTATTGTCATTTTTAATCTGTTCAATCCAAACCTCATGGTTTCAGTCTGTATAGCCACTCCACTCGAAACTAAGCATTGCCTTTGAATGTGGAGCGGTCGTTAACGTACATATATGAGTAAAATCAGTGGTCCCAGCACCTGGTCTTGGGGCACACCGTACTAAAGTGATTTTCACATTAAAGTTGCAGGTGTCTTGTTACCTGGAAGCAAGAAGAACGTCGCCTCGCGCGCCTTCAAGTTTACTTTGATACCAAAGTTGTTTAACTTTTTGAAAATTTAGTAGATTAGTTGTCTTTTTGTTACTTGAAAAAAAAAATCGGCATTGTGCGATGACATCTTGAGGTTCCCTTTTCCATGTGAAATTTGAAAATATGTATTTAATTTTTAAACTTTTTAAATTAACATTTTTTTCGATTTCGTGTCTGTCGCTGGGTGCACAACAGGTACATATTGAAGTTCAAATTCACACAAAAGAACTTCTGCGTGAAGATAACTTCAGGTTCCTTTTTTTGATGTAAAAGTGTAATGAAAACTCCAATTTTAAATTATGTTTAACCCCAAAATCTAAACTTAGATTAAATAAATAAATAACTAAAATAACAGTAATACCGTTTCCAATTAGATTTCGATATTGTTTTATAAATTAAAAATGTCTAAAAATCGAGATGAAATGGGAAATATTCCGTATTCTGATTTTATACTATTATTTCATTCCAAAGAATAATTTATAAAATAAAAGATTACAATGAAAAATATAAGCTGATAAAGAAAAGTAAACTGGTTGGAAAAATTAAATTATTTAAAGCTATAGACGTTTAAAATTATCCGAAATTTCTGCTTGCAAATGTGTCACTTTTGATTCATATTATCGACAAAATTGAAAGATAGATAGGAGTTGGAGGAAAAGAGATTTGAGAACAAAATTAAAGATATAAATTCAGAATATACTGAACTGTTCAAAGTGGATGTGAAAAAAGGACGATTACATCTACTTCAAGAATGCCTTACAAAAATGGATTGATTTTATTCAATGTGGCTGAAGCATCTAGACTCAAAGTTAGAAATGCGTCTCTCCTAGTAAACGCTGTAGTTACAAGATTCAAATTTCTTCAGTGACAATGTTCTACTTACTTAGGTCATGTGATGCCTACCTTCCATAAATGCCAATATTGTTAAGACAAGTCTTTTTAACTTCGTTCAAAATTATTTGGGTGGAAATTGCGACAGTGGGTTGTGACGGTATAGTAGCGAATACAGGCTTCAAAATGATGTTATAAAACAATTTGAAGTTTCCTAAGGAAAATCGGTTCATTGGTTCATATTTAGTGTAGGGAAAACCGATGATTTTAATAATCGAGTACTGGATAATCGAGGGATTTTAATAATCGAGTGAATCGCTCTAGCGATTAATCACTTCAAATTTTTATGACTAAGAAGAATGTATTGATGAAACACCAGGGGTTGTTTTTGTAAGTTCTAGAAGATTAGTCTAGAGTTTTTATTAAGGAAGAACAGTTGATTCTGAGTTTAAAAAAATTAAATCCTTTAATTTTTTTTAATAATTTACTATCGCCCCTGGCTAGCCAGCAGTTTTTTTTAATAATCGAGCGATGTCGGTTATTTCAATAATCGAGTACTCAAGCGGTATTTCCCTTGAGCGATCATAACACTAGTTCATATGCCTGTTGCACTGTAATGAGCTTTTTCAGGTAATTAAATCTTACGTTGAATTGCCTCCAATAAATTTTAGCGATTTAAGTACATACCAAAAGTATTTCTACGAAATGGTTCCAGCAATAGGAGAAGGCAAGGTTTCTCCCCAGTTGACTGCTAAACAACCAGAAAAAGTGTTTCATGTACGAGGGTTAACAACGGCCTACATACTATACAACTATATGTTACAATAGAAGCACCATTGTATGATTTATATATGTTAAGGGAGAGTATATCATTAAGGTATATGCCATAAAATTGTTTCTTGTAAAGTACATATCAGCTTGTACGTATAATCCCCAACATTTATTTAATCCAAGTTTCCCGATTTTTAAAAAATTAAAATCGACAAATATTGTAATTTTTTACATTTTCCCCCTATTTTAAAATGAAAAAGGAACCTGAAGATCCAAATATTTTTCAAAGAAAATTTTTTTTAAAATTAATTGAAAGGCAACGAACAAACCCGAACAAACCCAGGATAAACAAGAAATATTGTTTATTTTTTACACCTATTTTTTTATGGTCAAACACAAACACCATATGAAAAATCCTTTAACTCTGGGAGTGGTGCGTGTGCGAATAAAGCGATTCACGTTGGTTTTGAATCGTTGGAGGTTATATTCGTTGGGAAAAATGACCTAGGGAAGGTCTTTCCAAAGATGAAAGAATTCTTAAATAATGAAGTTCGAGGAGTACTAAGCTTAACCACATATCGATGGGCGACAGTGGTTCGTCGTGTATTTCTGCTATTCGCCGCTCTGGGCGGAATTAAGAGAGCAAGGTCAGCCGAGCACTTTCCATGGAAATGTCTGTAAAAGAGAGTCAAATCCCCAACCTGTCTTCGATGTTCTAGGCTGTCGAGGCTCTTCGTCACCTCGTGGTCTCTGATCAGACGAATGGTCCTCCTTTCGATAAAATCCAGTAGCAGAGTATGTTTGGGTGTAGAGCTCCAGACATGAGAGCAGTACTCTAGTGATGGTCGAATCTGGGCTTTGTATAGTACCAAAAGTTATTGTATACACCCTATTACCATTGCTCCGCCCTACTACAGCGTACGGTATGCAAATTCCTCTCGACTTATCTTTATTTATTATTTTAATGTAAGTTGCTACCGGAAAAAGACGATACCATTGTGGGCCGCTTGGAAGGCAAGGATGAGAAGGAAACGACGGAGTTCATGTGTTTATCCGTACTTATGAGACTATACACCATGCTGGACATCGCGTAATAATAAGTAAAAAATGAACGAACCCCAAAAAATGCACTCCGATTCAAATCAAGTCGCAAACTAGTAAAAATAGGACTTGTTCTATCAATCGAGCAGCACG
Organism: Barypeithes pellucidus; assembly: GCA_963991005.1. Lineage (NCBI taxonomy): Eukaryota > Metazoa > Arthropoda > Insecta > Coleoptera > Curculionidae > Barypeithes > Barypeithes pellucidus. The sequence continues at coordinate 52,834,135 of OZ022556.1, forward strand.
TTGCCTTGTCGCGTTTATACCACGCCATTTCGATTGGAAATGATTCTATTTTCTGCTTCCATAGAGTCGCATGTGGCATGCAATTTTTGGTGTGACAGCCCACTAAAGCAGCAAACTACATGTCCTTCTGTATGGAAAAAAAGGTTTATAGACAGTGCCATTTGCATACGTTTATGGATTTAGATACGCACAGCCAGGCCAGTTTTATTTTACGTATAACGTAATGAAGCGACCTAAAACACTTATTTGATTATAGCTTTGAAGATTTTGCGTATAATTAACAAAACGAACTAAATAACTTTACGTTGAAGCCATATTATTACGGCAATAAAATAAAAAAAACAACCTAAACGAACAGTAGCAAAATGCCCGTCAACTAGCACAAGTACTCTTATAAGGAACATCATAATTTTGTGCTTATTTCGATCTGCCTACGTGATGGGTTGTTCACGCCTTTCAGGCATGTGAAACGATGAAACATACTTTGAACTAAAACGACTCGCAAATTATTTGTTTGGATGGTTGTAAGATGTCTAGCAAATATACAGTACCCATTATTAATTAATCATATGTAGGTATAGCCAGCCTATTTGGAGCAGCAAAAGTTTTGATTCATGTAAAGCGATAAATCTTTTTTTTTGAGGCCAGGTCAGGTCTGCCGTTCGGCCAGTCGCTAATGCCCATTTCCACCAAGGTATAGAATAGTTAAGGAGATCCTAAGTTGTATCGGTCCCTAGACCAAATTAGATTTCACCACATGTATTTATGATACCCTTAGTTAAGAACGGAATAACTCTGGCGGCAACCATGCAATTTCTCTTCAAAATAATGAAGCAGGTGACGGGATTCTTTCAGAGAGCATAGCATTGTCGTGTTGTTGTTTTAATTCGTTTCTACTTCAATAAAAAAAACTTCTACTTAATATTGTACAAAACCATAATGTCATCGGAAACAAAAAAAATGATGCTGTGTCTGTTGTTAGCGAAGAATTTAATCGTTGTTCCCCAAATTTGTACTGCCGACCCTCTCATTCACTAAAAAAATGAAGGAAAAGAGGAAAGAGAACAGGGACATACAAAAAATTGAGTGGTGCCCAGAAGTAATCCTTGTTACAGAGCCAACTGACCCAATGTTATTATGCATTGGAAATGCAAAATCCAATGAGGGAGGCCTGAACCTTCGAAAAAAAAGGTTAAATTGTCTATGTCGCCCAAAAAATCGCTCCGAATATAAATTCTTCGAGGAAATCCATGTTCATGTAGATCTAAAATTTTCCAGTCATCATCAAACATTTCTATAGCGATAAACACCACAAAAACTCATGGCACAAAAGAAAAATAATAATTAAAACCGATTAAATCTTAGGTGAGAATAAAAAGCTACAAGTACAGCACAAAAAATGTGCCAAATGTGGGATCTTTTGTGAAGTAAGATGTCTTGACACGAAAAAAAAATTATGACTTATGTCTAGCTGGTTCCCTCCGTAGGTAATGCTTTAGGTGGAGAAATTTGACTCCCTAGAGTTAGAAACCTCTAAAAACTACCTCAGGGAAGGAATAAACGTTGGTAGAAACCGAAATCGCATTTTAGCGCAAGTTATTATTTACCTACCGTTAGGAATCCCCTAAGCGAGTTGGTGGGAATGGGCACTAAAAGTGATCAAAAAGGAAACCCTAATATACTGGTGCAGTCAAAAAAAGTTCCATTATAGGATAGTCTAAACGACATTACTATACTTCATTACCAGTTTAAACTGTGAGTTAGTTACCAACTTTTTGCTCCGATGCGTGGATACGAAGATACGTAATAGGGTATACACAATAGGGTTTTTATTTTGTTTTTCTTAGACTTAAAAAACCAATTTGTTTTACCCCCTTATATTTTCCTCCAACGTCCCTGTTTACGCTTCTGTGTTCTTTCCTTATGGATAATAAAAATTAAGTCCATCAGGTTTGTTTTTATTCTACTAAATGTATAATGCATGTAATCCGAACAAGGGATGCCTAAATCCGATCGCCCATTTTCTTTCCGCTTTGTCAGAATGTGATTTCCATTTGTTTGGTTCTCGTGTATAATGGATGGTTAAACTTAACCTTTAGTTTCGACCTCTCTCCGTCAGTTGCTGATCGAAAATTTCCTTATTTAGATTATACATTACTTTCAGCAACATTGACTTCTTTATCTATACTTGTCATAGTTTCAGTTTGTTAACAAAAACATTAATTTTTCTGAGCTCTTTATTTGTCACCACCCTTTCGACAAGAATAAATTCTTAAGCCATGGGTGGATCAGGATCGTTTGAAAGGAGGGTGTAAAATCTCAAAAATGGTTATTATACAGCGCGGGAACAATTTGTAGGAACATAAGAAGATATTAAAAAACTGGTATACAGGGGCGTCTCTAGAGCATTGGGGAAACTAAAAAATAAATTCCTTTTATCGTTATATTTACTGTGAGCCATGTATGCTACAACTTCCAGTTGTATATGGGGATCTCAAAAATTGTAAGAGATACGAAAACACTTAAATCGTATAAGCAAAATTTAGTTTTTTATAGGTTGGTTAGTGATTGAAAATTTCCAATATTGTCCAAAAAACAAACAAACAAAATTTTTGAGCTTTTAAGACTCTTCTGCACATATTTGGTATCTAACTAAGTTTTAAAACGTTGACGTTTTGTCACAAAAATCCGTCATCAGTATTTCAAATTTTTTCATACCGTTTTCCAATCCTATAACTTTACGAATCCAGTTTTAGATTAGAAAAAAAATTAAGTATATTTGTCTAAACGTTCGCATAAAACAGTGCCTGCTTGGCAACCTGTGATTTTTAAAAATGCCTAGAATCTTTTCCAAATTAATCTATTATTATCGTTTGAATTTTATTTCGGTGATATGCATAGCGTAAAATTAATATTTCCACATGCACGGTTTGTTCGGGTTTGAAACAAATATGCAATGTACTGTATTTATCAATTAAATTTCCAGTAATACTTACACGAAAATAATTATATACCTTTGCTGGTTTAGTTTTCTCATAGCTGGGCAAACATGCTTCACCAGAAGCACTGCTCACGTTATCTGGTTGACAAGTTATTACTTCGTGAAATCCGGACTAATTACCGATATGTTACTAAAAAACATGCAACTAGCATAAAAACTACATACAGTGACCCGCAGAATTATTGTCGCTCCGGTATCAATTGACACCATGTATGAACTCTTAATATGTCAACTATAGTTTACAAAATCGTCTTAATTCACGATCTAACATCTAATTGAACTTCTTCAAGGCAATGTCTCTTAACTGTGAGTTAGATGGGCTCTAATTTCTACCTCGCCTGTACGTTTTAATGTTTATTTGATTTAATTCAATAAATTGAAAGCAAAGGAAAATATTGGTATAACAAATCTTAACAATGATGTTCTGCAGTCAGAAACAGACATTATGCGTCCATTTAACAATAAAGCTTAGATAATTGCGAGATTGAAACAGCCGTCCTTTAATTCAAGTCTGCAAAGGCCCAGTCCCAGTCAGTCTCGTGCGGTCGCGTCGATTCCGCGCGTCCGACTTTTTTGCCTAAAAACCTTTGTGTTCCGGCACTGTGCGTGGTGAGGGTAAAGAGGAAAGACCGAGGGACGATAAGACTAAATATTAAGTTTTTAAAAGTAACTTTGTGTAACCATCATGGAGAGTAATGGAAACGATGAAGTAAGTACCTCAGTTTTTTAAATTGTTTTTTGAGGACAGAGAGTTCGGTAATCCATCTAGTAGAAGTAATTGATCATAAAGAAGAATTATAATTCAATAATTTATCTCTTAAAAATAAACTTTTAGGTGTCTTAAGGTAGGTTTATGCAGAGCAACTTTTATTTTACATCAATTTAAGGCATTTACGTAGGTTATTTAGTTTTTTTATCTATACACAGACTCAGAAACACGAACATATTTTTAGGTTAATCCAGTGCTATTTTGCCTCATATGATCACATTTTAAGTTTTGGGCGATTTGTTTGATAATTATACTCTATGTATAGTTCTAATACGGAACTATTTCGGAAAATTTTAATTTTATCAGTTACCAAATCACTGTCAACAATGTCAAACCCGAGCAAACCCCGGTTTTTATATAACTTCACTTTAAGAAGATACATAAATGTTGATCAACTTCTTACTGTTAAATAATTCTTAAAGTGTAGCATGAACGTTCTTACTTACTATATATCCTATTGCATTTAAATTTTCTTAAGCAAAAGTTAAATCAAAATTACTGTGATCCTCATAAATCCAATTTCAAGTATTGCGTCAGCATTACCCAATAAATGGTAGTCACGGTGATATAAAATTTTATTCCTACATCAGATTTTTAATTTTACAGTATTCACAACCAGTGAAACAATTTAATAAAACAATAAATCGGACCACAATTCTCTTGTTGAATAGTATTGTGCAAATCTGTTAGTTTATTCCCTGTCTGGTTATGAGAATGCCTTGATATACTAGAGGTTTTCAGAAACTGATCGAACAGCTGAGGTTATCTCTGTTTCAATTTACAACTGATAGAAAAAGGCAACAAATCGTCAACTGATGATGAGGTCTAATCCATCCGCTCGAATTTCGGAAGCCATTTTAATCAACGTTTAACTGAACCTCTACTGGTGGATAATCATATCTTTGCGTAAAATATAATGCTATCAAATAAATTTATTATTCTTGGTAGTCAAAATATTTGGCCTTGTGCAATGGGTATTAAGCGAGGCTCAGGCGACTGGTGCACTTGGTCAATATTTGGCAATGGTATAATATTTCCCACGTCGTGTGAATGGTTTACTTGTACAATTCTTGTAGAAGTAACCATTCACAGGCGACTTACCGATATTGGCCAAGTAACCAGTCGTCTGAGCGTGGGTCTAGCAGTACAGATTAGTCACCCACTTTGATTGAAGGAAGACTTTCTGCCGGACTTATAATTGGACGATTATTAGGTTGCGCTTTATATTTCGTAAATATACAACCAAGTTGCCTAATTGTAAGTGTGCGTTGTTTGTCGTGTTGCTTATTTAAGTTATATACGTTTTATCAAATGTTAAAGGATCTAGACAGATCTTTTCAAGAACGTATGCACTAGTACACAGATCAAAATAGAAGACATTTTGAACATATACTGTAGTTTACGATCAAGGCGCTTATGTTATTTAAATAACTTAATTTATGAAATTTGGATTATTTCGAAAACGGCTGGAAGTAACTTTATGCTTATACTATCGCAATGGCTAAAAACGAACAAGAAATGTATGAACTCTTACAACGAATCGAGCAAATAAGCCTGGAATGCGGACTGCGACTAAATAGATCTAAATGCCATTTGATGATTATAGACCGGACAGGAATGGTTCCTCTGCCATTGCATCAAATCCGTGACATAGAGGTCAAAGAAGAGATTATTTATCTGGGCACGAAGATAACAAACAGGGGTGGTTCAGGACAAGAGATTAAAGGAAAAATTGGGATGGCGAAGGAGCCTTTGGGAAGACTGGTTAAAAGTTGGAAAGACCACCGCATCGGCAAAGAAACTAAAACAAGACTTGTGAAATCTCTAGTGTTCCCTATTGCAGAGTATGGCTCGGAATCTTGGACCATAAACGCTGCATGTCGAAGAAGAATTGAGGCGTTTGAAATTATATGTTACCGAAGAATGCTGACAATACCTTGAACAGCGTACCGCCAACACATCCGTTTTGAGAGAACTAAAAATACGCGACAATGAGAGATTATTACCAACAGTCCAGCGACGCATGCTTAAACTCTTCGGTCACGTAATACGGAAGGACGGCATGGAAAAGCTCATGATACGGGGGAAGGTTGATGGCAGAGGTTCAACAGGAATATCACCGGTGAGATATATAGACCAAATAAAAGATCTCACACAAATGTCAGTGTTCCGAGTGATGCATATTGTGGAAGACAGAGAAGCATGGCGAATGATCAGTATGAAGGCTCCATGAATGAGTCACGACGTCCGAAAACGGACAACGACTGAAGAGGGATTTTGATGCATTTTATTTTCTAGATCGTCCATGAATAAATATGTATCTCTACTAAAAGTGTAGGTTTCCCATTATTAACATTTTCTTAAATACGTATAACGCTAATTTGAGAGCAATTTTGAGCTAAACAAACTATTTCTAGGATGTCTTGTTTCGCAGAATTCGTTGTTTGAAAGAAAGAAATTTATTATTTCGTTGGGTTTAGGATTGGCATTGTTCGGAATTCATTATTCTCTTCACTAAATTATTTGAAATTCGTTAAATACATAAAGACCGTACATCTATACACATACATCACAACCCCAGTGCTCAAGAGCCATCGTGACTTAAAAGTCCCCATCTTTATTTATTACACACTTAAAAGTAAATAAAAACGTAATAGAGCGTCTGCGGAGTTTCGCAATATGTAGTGAACTCAATAACGTGTTAAACAAAGACAGAAGTTTCAATCGTAGTTAGTAGTAAAAATTTGCCAGCTGTTAACTCCTACTATCTATTTTGATCATTTTAATGTGTCAATCAAGTGTCAATCTTAGTTGGTATCAGTTCTTTTCAGAGCTATTTCACCGTAGTTTTGTGTTTTCTGTAAGTAATTATGGATATTTGTTACTAATATAACTGAATATAACGTTGTCATGTCATAACATATCGAAAATTTAAGGGCTTGCTAAAGTCCATCAAATGGATGTATTCATGATTTTAAAATTGAGGATGAAAACACTGAATTTTTCGATATTTTGAAATAGAACGCCAGTATTTCGCCGTCATCATTTCAATTTTTTTTCTAAATTATAAATTATTTTTCGGTATATGTACGAGTATATCGAAACGCAAGTCACATCTATTATAATGTTTACGAAATCAATCTTTCTTTGATATTTGATTTGATTGATTCATATGATTTTAATGATAATGTGTAAAGATATAACGTACGTACAGACTTTACGTGGAGATTCCCATTCTGGATATTTAAAAAACAGTATTTCGTTGTTTTGGTCAAACTTGTTACAGGCTTTCATTATTTACTTGTGTCAACAACCTCTATCCGTTGGCGTCTAGGCTTCAAATTTATAGGGTTAGTTGGCGCCAAATCTCAAATTATATTTTTTCGTCGTTATTTCCTACAACCAGGATTGGCTCAGTAAAATTATATTGTAAGGGGATGGATTTTAGATCCTTAAGAAATCGTAACATTCAAGCGATTATTAATTGATTGGTTCATATTTAATTTTTACTAGTCGTGTTTCTATTTCTTTGTGACCATATTGCACAATATTTATTAAACATCAGGGTCTAATCTTGTATACATTATATTACATACATAAGGTGTATACAAGGCCAGTCACTACGACATATGAAGTCGCTATATAACATTTGTATGTAGAATAATCACTCTTTAAACATTTATTAGTTTCCCTCAATGACTCATAAAACGATATCTACATATCATTATTTTTTTTTTAAATACCGTTTTAATATTTTCGTGTACCCCCCTCTCTTTAGTTTTTGTTTATTAGAATTAAATTATATGACCTCGGTTACTTACATTTCTGAAAATAATCTTTGCGAATTTGTTTTCTCTTTGTTCGCCTGATAGAACCATTGCCAATGGAGCTTAACGTGGACTCTGAACCACGATACTCGGTCCTACGCTGCTCTCCCAATTGCTATCAAATTGGGGAGTGCGTACCGTTCCCCATCAGATATCCGATCTCATTCGGACTGGTTACCGGCGTGAATACGTTTTCCTTCTTCCTTATTTTTTGTATGACGCTGGACAGTATCGTTATGACCCATGTCACTAAAATCCACCGAGCGCGAATCGGTTTATCGACCGTGGGTTTTGAACCTACGAACTCTCGTCCTGGAAGTCCCAGTACATGCCGCTTTACCCGCATAGCCATCAGATCCGTTGAAAATAATCTTATTTAATCTTTTTATCACCACCACTTTTGATCTTTTTTAACAATAGATTTAGGAGATTTGGTTTATCTCACCTCAATAACCCCAAAAACCACATATTACTCATAATTTTAAAAAATCCTATTTAATATCCTATATATTTTTTATTTAAAAAATAGGTTCATTTAACCTCAACAAGTCCAAAAACGACACATTTTAAACACACACCTTTTTTACTACCTTCCATATTATCAAGCGAAATTGATTTCCCTGGCAATAGAAAAAAACTTACGCTCTATTCAGCCCTCTCACCCCTCTCCTTTATAAATATATACTGTTGCGAGAAGTTCCATCTAACTCACAATTTAAGCGACTTTACCCTAAAGAAGCTACATGATAGCAGTTTAGATAGAATAAGAACTTAAGAAGAACATAAGAACTTTAATTTTTTTTTTCTTAATCTGCTCCACTAGTTTAATGACAAAATTAAAAACCATACATGTTTGGAAGGTTTAAACCTTCATCTTCAGTGGAAAATACAAGGATATTAAAAGAAATTCATGGCATTGTTTAAACTAAGCAAAGCAGGAAAAAGAAAAAATCCCTTTATAAATTATAAAAATTAATTAAAATAAATTTTAATTTTTAACGTTAAAGAAAACGTTAATTTTTAATTATTGGCCCTTCCTGGACAATGTGTCGACTGATAAGATTTTAAACCCGGCTCTGTATTCAGAAGTATATTGCGACATCAGGCGCCATGCTGACTATGAACTTTTTGCAGGGAGAACTGAACCGGAAGTAAATATGTGGGGGGTAAAGCAGGAAGGGTCGAAGAACGATAATGATAAAATGTAGACTGCAATCTGCGCCGCAGTTTTAGCCTTGTTTTGAAAATAACTGCAACCCTCCAAATTCGCAATATAGGGTATTACAAATTCTATATTCACCATTGGAATATCGTAAACTGTATATTTCCGAAGATATTCGAAAAAATATGAAAAATCGAGAGAAAGCAATTCACAATAATGCTAATTTTTTTAACGATACAATTTTTCATGTTCTCTACAAGTTTTAGTTAAAGCAGCTACTGCTATTTACAAATAGGAGGTGCAAAAAGTTGCTGAATTAGCAGTCCATAAGTTTAATAAAGAATGTAAACTGCTAATTTAAGTACCCGTGGGTTTAAATGGCCATTACCTGTTCATACCTGGTTCGGCCAAATAATAAACAGTTAAAAATAACAGAATAATCCATGTCTACCCAATTGCGCCGGCAAGGGCAATTAAAATGGCGCCTGCCCCATTTCTGGTAATGAGAGACAGCTGATCGGGAACAGTGTACGGCGCATGAATCCGTGTCATTTTAATTGTCAGAAGAGTAGAATTTCTGACTATAGTACGGAGATCGGTGTACTGCGCCTGAATCCTTGAATTATAATTGCTATTGCTGGCGCCATAAAAATTCCCGACTGTAATACGGCCTTAACACTCTTTCTCTAGTACTCTGCCTACTTACGAATGCCTTTTAAAAATATTGTGGGCCAATGAGATAGTTTATCACTTGTAAGGAACATGAAAATTTTATCAGTATAATCACATGTAATTGGTGTAAATGAAACAATTTAATTGATCGAAACAGTATATTTAACAGGTAATGGAAATAACCAAAATAAATCACGACAAAACTGCAATACTAGAAGAAACAAGAATAAAAATGTTTCGGAGGATTTTAACGTATATACATTAAGTTCGTATTCAAATGCATGTGTGGTTTTTACTGCGCCAAGTTCGTGGTTAAAAATGGAGGATGTTAGTAAATTCATTTGTATAGGGTGATCCCGTATAATGTCTCCCAATCTTAAATTTTTTATATTTCATATTTCAGCAAAATAAAAAAGTTGTATACCCAAGGTTTTTAAAGCATTTGCAAGGGGATCAAATATCATTTTACGTCTAATGATTTAGAGGAGGTATCGAAATGTTTTTTTTTAAATGGGACATTGTGTATATTAACTGATTTTCGATTTCTACGCCAAATTCTGAGCGTAGTTTTTATGTTGCATGCCTTACAACCAAATTCAATCGTTTTCGATTGGCAAAACCGGGTTTTGTTCGGGTTTGTTGTTATGAATGGATTATGGGATCTGTAGTTTACAATACCTTTGGTATCAAACCTTTTCGATTTGAACGGAATTTTTCGGCGGCAGATTATTATAATTATTGTGGTTAAAAATGGACGAAATCAGTAAAAGTTTTACTGGCTGCATTTGAAGAAGAGGAAGACGACGATGATGTTCAGGATCAGAATTTGACGTAGAATTGGAAAATCAGTTAATATGAAGGATATCCCATTAAAAAAACCTCTTTGATTGCCCCCTGTAAACCATCAGACCTGAAAATGATATTTAATCCCCTTGTAAATACTACTTTAAACACCTTGTATACCTAATCTTTTTAATTTATCTGAAGTATGAAAAATAAAGAAGTTAAGATGCAGGGACATTGTACGTGGTCAGCCTTTATAAATAAATCGACTATGATCGTCCATCTTTAACCACGAACTTGTACTGCAGCAAGAAGCACACATGCACGAATTTGAATACGAACTTCTGTTAAAATGAACAAAAACAATTTTTTCCGTTCCAATCCACCGAAATATTACGTAACGAAATTTAATAAAAACTAAAATTTACCTGGTGAGTAATCTGTTTCTGAACAAATGCGGTATATCTCCTACACTTACTGTAATCAAAATATTTTATTTAAAATTAAATTGAGTGCAATACGTAATCATTCATGTCGGTTTAATGCACCACATTTATATATTTATTTGTCAAGGCGTCCGTTCGACGGCTTCTTTAAGGACCCTAAAATGTTTTTCCTTCCTTCGAGCGGGTAACTTAAGACGTGACCCATTTACTTATTTTTACTTTAAGAAAATTCTGTGTTTAAATCATTGATTTTCTTTTCAGCTTGCCATCAGAAAGGGCATATTTTAATATTATTTTTCCACTACCAACCATTTAATCACGTATTATTCACCGATTTTCAGCTTGTGAAATCATTTTTCTTCACCTCCTACCAGAAATCATTAGTATTTGGATATGGATGGATGAAAAGGAAATTTACTTTTTCTTTTAATATATTAACTATGGTTTATTTGGTCTACGAATCAATCAATAGAACCAGAGATCCCAAATATCTCCAAAAGTAAAAAACAATATGGCGAAACATGATGTTCCGTAAAATTTAATTATAATAGGTTAACAATTTTTTTGAATGTGACGGGCATAATGACAGACAGCGATCGATGAAATGTATCGTTCCGAAATTAGTCTCGGAGGTGCAGTCGTATTGTTGCGTGAGGTTATAATACGAATTTTAAATATTTTTTTAATTTTTTATATTTTGAAGAACGAAGCAAATATAAAATTAGGCGAATAAAACAAATTTTAATATGTTTTTGATAGGTATATTAAATACTTTCATAATCTATTTCATTGTAATAGTTGATTTAGAGGAAAAAAATAAATTTGCTCCCTCTATGAAATGAGATGAGCCGCCATTTAATATAATACATTTTTTTCCATAAACCCAACCTTCGTTCGTTTCACTGATTTCACCGAGTCGTCTTGCCATGATTTGGACCCACTTCCATTCGAAAATACCCAAGTTTTATCTAAACGTAGTTTCAACATTTTTTTAAAAATTCGTTCGCTTCGCAATTCTTGGTTGTTCCTACAAGTCGGTATCTTCTATTGCAGTCCTTTCTATAATGAATTAATATTATATTCCTAAAATACCTAGTTCCATCAAAGCATCTCTCAAAACTGAAAGCGTTATGTTAATTTCGGATGCATATAAGTCATATATAACATTCCTCACATTCATTTTTGTACCTTCCAGGAAAGTCTTCTTTTTCCTTGATTGTGATAATTTTCCGGTTTCAGTAGCCTTCTTCTGTTCATTTTCGATTTAGAATCATTTCTTTCGCCTGTAGATGCAAGAAACCTGCGAATCGATTATTATTCGCCATGTTACAATATTTTTATTAAGTGACACATTTGTCACATTCTGTAATACAGGAGTCTTGTACACATTTGTATAATTATCCAAAAAAATGTTGGGCGCATTCAGCAGAACCCATCGATTTGTAAGCGTTTAGTGATCATCTGCTGAATGCACTAAAAAAAATCGATCGCTTTCACAAATCGATCGGACGCCATTTTTTCCATTGAAATTAAAGCGATTTGTGATTTGACAGCGATTTATGTCAGTTTTGTTTCTCCGGTTGAGGAGTAAAGTTTATAAAAAATTACGAAAAAGGTGAATTATAATTATAAAAACATATAACGATCTCTGCTAGTGAAGAGGAGCATTAAAAATTAAATTGCCCATTTCGTACAGAAAAAATGTAATATTTGATGAAAATATTTAGAAGAGATCCTAACCAAACAAAAAACTGACAAAAAAATGCATTTAGCAGAACTACAAATCGATGGAAATAGTGACGTCATCGATTAAAAATCGCTTATAATGCGAATGCAGCCATTTTTTTCCATCAAATTTAAAAAGTGATTTGTGATTTGACCTCGATTACACCAAAAAACCCGAACAAACCCGAACAAAATGCATTCAGCACAACTACAAATCGATGCGCATCGTGAAGTCACTAATTAAAAATTGCTTATAAGTCGATGTGATCTGCTGAATGCAGCCATTGGAAACTATCTGCGCGTCTCTCTCCGATCCGTGAATGAGCAATAGGTGTATCGTGTTTATATTACGGAATTCTTTATAATGCTGTTTTTTTACTCTTGATTCCCTGAGCTGAGAAAGAGAATATTATAAACGTTTCTCTATGATAGTTCATAGAGTGCCTAGATAAATGGAAGTTGACTATACCCAGTAGTTTAATGACCTAAAAACCTAAATAACTTACATGGGTTAGTATTATTTCCGAATTACTCGTCCTAAGCCTTCCCTGTGTTACATAAGGGACCGCGCAATGCTCTGAACGAATGCAAAATACATTTTATAGAGGCCTAAGGAGAAAGTTTGATCCCTAAGTCTTCTTGAATTTTCGAAGAAGTTTTCGACTAAGGCAATGGTTGCTAATGGGCTGGGAACCAATTTATAAACTTTATTTATTGATCTTTTTACTTATAAAAGAGGTATAAACTTTAAGTAAAGTTAAGGTACAAAAACTATAACTCGCATGATAAATAGCTGAGTTATTAAAGGAACAAAAAACTATAATACGAATAAAATTCTTGTGAAATAACGAGTTCACTCGTAACAGGCGACTATAAGCGAACTTATAGATGTAAATGACAAAAAAAAATCGAACTGAACTTTGATCATTTGGGGTCGAGGCCTGCTTGATCAGAAATAAAATGTAACATATATGGATTTTTATGAAATCAAGCATTCCTTGACCGGAGCATGATTTTTATTTTCTGTCTCGGTAAAGTGCCGCGCCTTCGCAAAATGTCGAAAAACTTAAGAAAAGTTCATCAGAATTCAAAATAATGCAAGCGTACCGAGTTAAGAACCATCAGAAATATTTTTTTGCATTTTTATAAATCTCTAAACAGAAAATAAATTTTTCATGATATTAAATATATTAGAAAATATTATTTCGGAAATAACATTTGATGACCAAATTTCCTAAGCTAATATGACAAACGATGAGGAAATTGAAGAAATTGCTCCGGTCTGGCCTGCTTGATTTCATAAAAATCAAAATATGTTAAATTTTATTTTCTAATCAAGCAGGCCTGAGGATAAATAATAGAATACATAATAAACGGTTATTTTTCTTCAAACGTAATAATTTTGGAATAAATTGATTCGAGTTTATTGCGATGTTACTCCAATGTAGGTCTGTCGTAGCGTTCGCGTTAAAATGTTACCTCTCAATTTTTTATATTACGACCTATTTAAAATAGTATTCCCGGGAGTACGATGACTTAGGTGCCGGTATAGAGATTCTTACGATTAGTGTAGGAGCACTCTCTCGAAACATGTGTGACATAAGATAGCGGTAGTCCACCACTGGTTGTTAATGACGTCACACATGTTTCGAGCGACAGCGCCCACTAATCTGCAGAATCACTCCGCCGGCACCTACGTCATCGTACTCTCTATCATTGACGTGGGCCCTATAGGGTTTTCAACATTAATTTTCTTTCCAGACGGGCTTTGTTTTTGGCATTTAGTTTTAATTTCTGATATTGCATATATTAACTTAACGTTTAGATGACTATTCTATTTTTGACGTAACGATTTATATCTCATATTACTAAAAAAGTTAAAAATTAAAATTATTCTGTAAATATCTTTTCAATACATGAATACGAATACGTTTACTTTGACACATACACCTCCTAACTTATCTGTTACATTTAGTTTTTGGTCATCTATTAGGCTATATATCTTTACTTCAGATAATTTAATAACAATGTTCGTTTATGAAAATTATCCCAGAACGAAGCCGACGGCCGGAGCACATACGCACGTGCACCCCTAAAACGAATAAAAAAATGTTAATTTATATTCATTGAATATTATTTATCGTATAAAGTCCGACCCTCCCTAATATTTTATCGTACCGTCAATTATCGTATAAAGTCCGACCCTCCCTAATATTTTATCGTACCGTCAACCAAACTGTATATTATAGGCTCTCGATCGGGCAACCATGCCTCGGTCAAGGTTAATGACGATTATGACGAGACTGTGCGATTAAGTAGGCGGGGCATAATGCAGTTTCTCTGTAGTAACAGGTAGCGGGAGACAGCCGGGGATAGCGGGGTTATGGCGATTTAACATGGGAAAGGCGCACAATTTTAGTGTGAGTGTGGTGTCTATTCGTGCATCTAGTTAGAAATTCGAGCGTGTATGTTTTAATATTTTAATATTATATATTTATTAAGTTAAAATGAATAGTTTGATGGTAGGCTATTTAAAAAATAACTTTAGCTCTTTGAGTTTGGAGCAAAAAATTGAAGTGAAGAATGCGGGAAGACCTAAACCCGAAATTAATTTACCGCAGACCACAAAGGGTAAATCTAGGGACTTCGAAAGTTTAAAAATTAAATATATGAAAAAAAAAATATAGAAGGTATTCCCAAACTTTAATGAGGCTGTTATTGATCAATTTGCTACAATTAAGAACTGACTTACGTTTAAGCACTATACACACTAAGAAAACCTTTCTTATTTTCCAAAAATTGCATTTCCTTGTGTAAAATTAAAAAATAAATAAAAATATGTTTTACCTAACGCATTTTCTTATTACTTCTTTTCTTTCTACATTTAAAACGCCTAGAAAGTAATAGTTTGGTCGTTACAAAAATAAAATTTTAAAAATAATTTCACCATACTTGTGAACCCCTCTATCAAAGCTCACGAGCCGCCACTGTTTTTCTGCAAACGTCAATGAAACTGACATTTTTCTATTTCTACTTTTGTCAGTAGGCGGTTGCTATTGACACCGGAAGTAAAAATACTTTTTCTGTCCCTGAGAGCGGAGGTAGAAGTATGATCTGGCATCACTGGTAGCCTATTGACTTCATGCAATTGTTGACTGAAAGCAGATCTATATGGCGTGGCACATGGCAAAACTTGTAGTAATGTTGGGGTTTTTTTCCTAAGTATTTAGATATCCGTTAAAAAAAGTATGTAGGCTTGTTTGGGTTTGTTCGGGACACTTCCGCACAAACCCATTTAAATATAATAATCCATTTCCATAAAGCCCTGTATATGCACTGTTTAGAACATTTAAACTTTCAATAGATTACCTGTTTTATTGTGTGTTTAAATTCACGGAAATACCTCATAAAACGCCACCTATTATGGATTTGCTCTAACAATTTGCGATCCTAACGGTCAATTTCCGAGTATATAATATATGAATCAGAGGTTATAATATTCTGGTGAAGGATTTGTGAAATATTACTTTACTATATATGTATATATAAAATCGAAGCAAACTGCATTTTATGAGGCAAATTAATCGATTTTACGGTCATTGTAATTAAGAACTGGGCATTGTTCAAAAAAAATTTATTCAAATTTTGAAGAAGGTTCACGAATCTAACGTTGACTCAAATCTGCCAGATCTGTTTCCTTCTGGAGAGACGAAAGTTTCTGAGAACCTTTGAGTCCCTCAAAATAAATGTAGTTTTTATAATATTTATGCGAGCACAAGTTTCTAAACAGCTGGTATTAGGGCCCAGCGGCAAGAATAAATCGAGCACTTGAAGAACTTCGGGAAACAACGAAGTTGTTTCATTTATTTAAACAGAAATCAGGTCCGTTTTATAAATATTTAATGCAACGTAATTAATCGTAATTTTGAAAGATTTATATCTGGCAACGTCGTAATAACTGTCATAATAAAACGAGCCTTCTTTAAATGCTATTGGCAAAAAAAAAGCTCAAGGAAAAATCGTTTCTGCACTAAACTACAACGTCGTTTGACTTTTCTTATCGATATAATGCTTTCTCTTACCACATCCACCGTTCTCCATGTTAATTACGAGTTCTAATTGATCCGTTGCATCTGATTTAAGCTTTTCATTCTTGTAAAAAGGCATTTTTACAACATTTTATTTAAAGTTGGTATTTTCACAATAAAAAATACTTAAGGTACAATAATAGTCATCAGTAAAATGTACCATACATTTAAAAATATTTACGTGCTGGAGTTATAAATAAATTATTTTCACTTCAATTCGATGTAAAATTTACAATATATTGTAGGTGATTTGGCTAAATTTATTAGAAATCCTACTATAGTTTTTTATAAATTATGTTTACAATATTATTTTGGTACGGATTTATAATGAAAATTGTAATTAATACTATAATTTATAGGAAGTTTTACAATAAAATCTTTACTATAATAATTTTACTATAGTCTTTTTTCCGTATGTGTTGTTTGTATGTAGAGGACGATAATTTGTCCATTTACTTTTAAAATCTGTGAACAACGACTGACATTTAGATTGCGTCCTTGCGTTTAGGTATTAATCACAATCCCTATATCCGTTTACCAGCATTTTCTAGTTTTATATTGGCATTGGCTAGAAACAAATTTGATTAGTGGTCAAACTCAGTGACCACAATCACAGAGGCAAAACAGGTGTCGTCGAATATAAAATATCTCAACAGCTTCGAAACGATACAAGTATATAAAAACTAGAGAAAAATGACGTCTAAAGTCTTATCAAACGTGATTTACCGGAAGGAATAAGTCCTCTGGACTGGCACTCCGTAGATCAATTAAGGTTAGAGATACTATTTTATAACCTATCACTTCGATATTTCATACTATGAATACTGGCTGAATGCTAGAAAGCAGGAGGTCATTGGAATTTCGAACAGAACAGAATACTATGGCCGAAAAGGCGATAGAGAAGAAAATGGCGATCCTTTCCAAGATCCCACTAGTGACAATGCCCTCATGTTATGCAAAATTATAGACAAAGGTCCAATAAGAAGATATATTTGGAGGATTGGATGGTTAGTGTGCACCGATTCTCGACAGTAAACCAATAATAAATATGGAAATATTTGGCTGGATGCTGGAAAGCATTGGAATTTCGAACAGAACAACATACAGAGTGCCAGTCCTGGTGGCATTCATAGAAGCTCCGTCTGTCAGCCAATCAGAAATTTTCTCGTAATTTTTGACTTTTTCATAATTAGAGGAAAGAAAATGTTATCGTATGACATTTAAACTATTAAAAGTTCGAAAAGTTTTTAATCGGCGGACAGCCAACAAGCCAACAGAGTTTGTTCAACCAAAGATCTGGTAAATTCCCGATGTATTTTAAAGCGAGCGACAGATTTGTGCTAGTTTTTGACCTGATCATATAAAAGATCATTTCTGAGGTTTCGATTATTCTATTTCTTCAAGAATTTTGTTTAGGATTGGAGAAAAATTGTGTAGTATACCATCTAACGAAGTCATAGATTTTTCATACTTGGTCGAAGAGGAATTAATTTTCGTATCGAAATCCCGGCTTAATATCGGTGGTTGATAATTAAGCATTTTGCTAGATCTATGTAGGTATATATACATACACTCCGGAAAGCAAATATTTAAATAAATTTGATTACATCTGGTGCAGTGATGCCCAAGTTAATCACGAAGGATCGTTTTAAAGCTCAAAGGCAAATTTCCGCTCTTTGCTCTTTATTCTCTTGGCAAATTGCCCTTATCGTTTAACCCGCTCCTGTTTAAATAGAAAGTTATTCACTTATACGGGTGTTAAACCCTTCATCTTCATGGAGGCTTACTCTAACGCGGAGTAGCATCGAAAATATACATTTTTTTCAATTTCTTACAAATAAAATTATTCCGAATTATACAAAAAAAAAACCGGACACACCAAACATAAATTAGATTTAATGAAATACAGGGTGTATGTTATGTTATTATTATGAATTATGCCTTAAATTGTTTACTTATTTAGCACATCACACAATTTAGTTGTTTTTGAAATAAACGTTTAAATTGGTATTTACATTTACAATACATGTATTTCTTCCTTCGTACGAAAACATGAATTTTCACACAGAACACAGAAACTAAAACAGATTTATCTCGAAAATGGTAAAACATATCGAATAAAACAAAGTGTATCGTTTCTTATTAAATTAATAGGGGAATGAAAATGCAGAAGCAAAAGGTCAAATTTAGCAACACCGTCCAAATTGCATAAATTTCAAAATTTTAGTTCGACCACAACTGTATAATGAAGCATTTCAAATTCCAATTTCAATAACCAAAGTTGAGTTAATACTAATCACCCCAATTTCAGTGTCGCAAGAGAACTCTTCAAATTAAAAAATATTTCAATAGGGAACCCAGATAGGAAAAATATTTATATGAATTATTTCGACTATACAGGGTGTCCGTTTAGTGTGTAATTCTTCGATATTTCCTATAATATCATGGATAGAGGAAACTTTAAATATAAATATTATAGTAGACTATTGATATTTTAAAAATATTATTGAATATACAGTGTATTTCATAAAAGCGGGACCATTAAAACATATTTTTTTTTAAATGGGATGCCCTATATTTTTTACTCACTAATATCGAGTATAAAGTATAGGGTGTTCAATTTAAAAATATTTAAATTTTAATGTTCTCGCTTTGGTGAAACACACTGTATATTTAAAAATATTTTTTAATATATATCTTCAAGAGTCCTCTAATTTTTATATCTAAAGTTTCCTCTATCGATTATATTATATCAGATATCGAAGAATTACGCACTAAATGGACATCCTGTATAATATGTATAGACGTAGTAGTAACGCTGCGGCCGAATGCTTCTATAATCCATTGAATATTAAAACATAACCTTGATGAAAAGATCTTTTACAAACCACACATATAATCACAAAAAAACACAAATCAACCAAAATATAAAAACAATCCGTTAGATCAAGGTGCGAACGTTCTAATGTTTACGAGATTAGTATTCATTCATATTTTGGACTCGAATCTAGCGGACATGTAGCGCAGTTGTAAAAAATAGATGTTGAGCGCAATTGGAGTAGTTCATGATTCGTTTGATACCTTTAAGTATAATAATATTTTTTTAAAGAATCTCTCATCGCCTTTTCACAGTTTATAGTAAAATTATTGGGAAATAAATTTTTTATTGGGATTGTGCAAGATACCTGGCTATGCTGCAATAATGACCGAAAGAGGTGGGAAATAGTGTTTGTATTCGTTTCGTAGGCTAGAAATGTACATTTTTCTATCTGTAGTTTGTAATATTTGGTTTTTATATAATACAGTGCATATTTTGTTTAAATTCAACCTTTCAAGTATTTTTTGCCATTTTAAAATCTGAATTTAGAATGTCTCGATAATCGGGATTAGTCTGGCTTTAATTAATCCCGATTAACTCGATCCTATTGTACCTATATGTCCTTTAATTTATAACAACTTGCTTCTGGACACCCTGTATATGTTCACAAGAGAAACGTTTTTCTAAATAATACAAAATACATAGGATGTTCTTATTTAAAATAACAAGGTTGTGCAATTTTTTTATTTGTTTTATTACTTTTTTTATGATATTTTGGTAGGATTTTGAAACCGATTTTATACGTTTACAGTGCTATAAAAATGGATTTAAATCAGACAGATACGTCAGACAATTGTCCCTGCGAACTTATAGCACTGTAAATTGTGTAACAGAATAACAGAATCGGCTTCTTTTTTTCTTGACAGTTAGAAATAAAAACTATGTGTAAAAGCTAACTGTGTCAATTGTTCTTCCTAGTTATTTAAAACAAATGCTTTATTACAATAATTTGAGGAATAATTTGTTTAAGCCATTGACTTAAAACAAACAGGGACCCGGTATTTCTATCCTACTCTCATTTTATCTTCTGTCTGTTTCTGTCTTGGTTAGAAGAAACAAACAATGGATGGACGTGACTTAACAATAACGACAAATATGACAGTTCGGGCGTTATGTCTTTGTCTAATTAACAGAAAAATTATACTAATTTTCAGAGCTCCCCGATTATTTTTCTGGAAAGTTGTTTACAATTTACCTAAGAATGTGAATTGTTTATTCTTCAACGACTGCGAACCAAAGCAGCATCCTCCTTGATTTAAAATCCTTGGTTTAAGCGATTGTTGCACCGGTATTTGGTGAAAATTGTCAGTTATATCATGGTGGTCCGTATGTACTTAAATATATTTATATTATTTAACTTAACGAAAATATCAAAAATACATTCAAAACTAATCTGTCTCATCTTACAGTTGTTAAAATTATTACTACGTTAAATTTGAAACTCTTTAATGAATACGGCTGTAGTAAAGGCAGAAGCAAAACGCTAAAATTACAGAAGTTTTTATTTTCATAACTCGTTAAATAAAGCGTGTTATCAATTTCAATATACTGGGTGTTATGGAAATGACTTATTATATTTAAACCGGCAAATCCTGAGATGAAAATAAATTGAAACAAATAACCTTAAATGGCGCTTTGAATTATTGTACGAAATATACATTTTATATGAAATCTGAAAGTTTACGTGGCCGCTACTGAGGACGTTCGCAATCAATAGTTTATTGAGGCGGTGTTGTCATATAGTGCAACACAGAATTGAACACGCACGTGTTCACTTTTTGACAACAAGACGTCTTTTACCCGCGTTATCACTTCTTTTTCAAACATTTTAGAAAAATATACTACAATTTTAAGGTTCTCGCTTAAGGACTCGCTTACCTTCGATCTTATAATCCGTTTTATAATTAAATCCCATAAAAAAAAATAAAACACAAAAAGTATGTTTTGCAACAGGACCAACAATAGGTAATATCAGACAAATTTGAAATCACATCGCAATATTTCTTATTATGAATTATTTCACAACAGAAAAAAAATTGGGTAACGCTACAACTAACAAGACGTTTAAAATTCGTATACATCAAGCAGGTGGAACCCTCGACAGCGTCATTCCATCTCCGAGTCTCGAAACATACTGAAGCAACGATAGCCGCGCGCGGCAGGTATCCAAGCAAGTCCGAAACATGCGGTGTGATCTCACAATACTGTTAGTATACTCTAGTGACCCACATTGTTGCTAACTGAATCCAGATGGAACGGCGCGACAGTATGTGGGTAAAAAGGGTTTTTACCTTAGTATTTAGATATTCGATTTAAAAAAAAAAGTATGTAGACTTTCTCTAGGACACCCTAGGAGTCACCCATTTAAATATAATAAGTCATTTCCATAACACCTTGAATAACCAGTAATTCTGGACTGCTGTGGTGACTAAATCGTCCATCTAAACATGCAGAGTCGAAAATAACATTGTTACTCTGGCATAAAATAATTAAGTCTGACAAACCTTAAACTTCCTTTTTTAAGTATGGCAATTTTACATAAATATACATTCTTAATGCAGCTTAGGGACTTGGAATATTTTATTATTAAATTTGTTTATCCTTGAAATTTACAGAAAATTGCCCGCTTCCGTGTCCTCAAAATTATAATTAAACAATCGTTCCCGAAAACAAAAGCAGTATGTAATACATATATCGTACAAGGAATAGTTCTGTAAGCACAACTCAGAAATTTGTAACGCATTCGAGCAATTTCGTAATCCATTTATGTTAAATACGGTCGTTGCTACACTGAAAAAACACTACATATAGTAAAATTATTATCGCAAACATTTTATTGTAAAATTTCCTATCAAATATAGTATTAATTACATTACATTTTTTGTCAGTAATCCATGCCAAAATAATATTGCAAACATAATTTACAAAAATCTATAGTTAGGATTTCTAATATTTAGTAAAATCAAGTAAATATGTATATTGTACATTTTACAACGAACGTGGTAAAATTATCATAGTAAAGATTTTATTGTACGATTTCCTATAAAATATTGTATATATAAACTAACCATAATTTATAGCTCTATACCGGGTGGGGCGTTCGTTCAGGACACATGGGATTTCCTGTAAATTTCGAGGTGGTCAAATATTCGCTTCCATATTGATTTACTAAAACTAGTATTAAGACTTTTGAAGGAATAATTAAAATAAATTTTAACTTCTTTATACATAAAACTAGCGTAAATCTGGAGTACATGCTGTTTAATTTTAATTCAGGTTGAAGTAAAAATACCAGTAATCACCTTTATAATTCATTTTTACTATAAAAAATACTTAAAGTACAATAATAGTAGTCAGTAAAATGTAATGTCTTTACTATAATAATTTTACTATAGTATTTTTTCCGTGTTGACCGGTCCGTGGGAACTGTAACGTTTTTGTTTTTTAAATCGCCGCTACAAAAATTAAAGTATTGAAATGAACCAAAAACGAAAATGTTATAAATAGATGTCACTTGATAATTAAATGACAAAATAAAAAGTTTGACATCTCCATCACTCTACAGGTCGACAAGTTTATCTGTAGCTACAAAAGGAATGCGGGCAAGAAAATTTCTTGGGTTTACAATGTTGTCACATATATTAAATTTTAATTTAATAACATGTTAGCAAGTAACCCTAAAAATAAATTTACCCTTTTAAAGTAAATTGTCATAAGTATATAAGAAACTAATATGCTATTATAGTTTCAATGTTCTTAAAACTTTTTCTTTTATACTATTTATTTTAATATTTAAATGCAAAATAAAATATTTTTTTATTAAAGTACTTCTAATCTAAAAATAGGACAACATGGTGCAATATCAGCGGTAACCATGGGTAACCGGTGGCTAGAGCTAATTTGATAGGTTATATCCCAGACAGAGGATGACGACACGCGCCTGGTGACACGTCCAATATGCTTCATCCAGGGGCTCCGGTTAAAGGCCCGAACTTCTATCACTGCAGCCTACCGGCCTATTGTGTACTCCGATCTGGTTAGAAGATATTTGTTCCTTCTATGAGGTCCAGTAACCTTCTGCCAAGCCTGTCATGTGGAAGGTTGTCACCACGTTGTATGTTCCCGAAAATATTTTAACTGTTAGACAGAGCTACGCAGCGGTATATTATATGTGAGGCAGTTTCATCCTCTTCGCCGCAGAGTCTGCATTGAATTGATGCGTTGTT
This sequence comes from Barypeithes pellucidus, assembly GCA_963991005.1. Classification (NCBI taxonomy): domain Eukaryota; kingdom Metazoa; phylum Arthropoda; class Insecta; order Coleoptera; family Curculionidae; genus Barypeithes; species Barypeithes pellucidus. The sequence continues at coordinate 52,857,712 of OZ022556.1, forward strand.
TATACCTATCCTTTGAAGGTGTTTTCGCAAGTGGCCTGTTAGCAGACCATCACCTGTTTTAACTGGGGCCGCGTCAGTATTTTCGATGGTTTTCCAATTGTAGTTCGTGCGTGTATTTGACCAGGTAACCTTCGCCATCGAGATAGTTGTTGTTTTTTCGGCCATCTATCTAATGTTGTTTTTGTTGCCTGTTTTGATATCCCAAATGCCGGAGCCCCTGTGACTTTGAGCGGATCCGGAGTGACCAGGGACCCACAAGAGCTACACCTTGTCCCCCCTGGCCGCCAGTTCTTTTAGATTGGTATGGTACTGCAGTATCAGTTTTGCAGTAAAACGATTGGAGTTTAAAGCATTAAGAGCAGCTTGGCTGTCCGAGAGGATGTATGTACATTCTTTTCAAGATTTTGTAGATCGCATGCTTGTATGGCATGAACTTCCGCTTGGTATACTGTGGCGTAGTTCCCCTGAGGAATGCTTTTGTCCATCCTGATGATTGAATGTTAACAGATTTGTAAATTTGGAAGATCATGTCTATAAGTTTTCTTTTTACTTACTACACGGTACCCGGTCGGTAATTGGCGAGATACCGAGTATATATCTAGTCAAACTGGTTGAGAACCAGGTATATCGTGTGCATCCCTATAAAGACATTTATTATTATACCATACAAATTTGACAGCAGGTAAGTTTCTATAACATGCCGGTACCTTTACCCTAAAAATAAATACATAATTTCTCTTGTTTTTTCTTGCCATTCGTCTGATTGGAGACCACGAGCTGACGAGGAACCTCGGCAGCCTAGAACATCGAAGACAGGTTGGGGATTTGACCCTCTTTTACAGATATTTTCATGGAAAGTGCTCGGCCGACCTTGCCCTCTTAATTGCGCCGAGAGCGAATAGCAGAAATACACGACGAACCACTGCCGCCCATCCATGTGTGGTTAAGCTTAGCACTCCTCGAACTTCATTATTTAAGAATTCTTTCATCAAGGAATTCATCCTTATGGAACGTCCAACGCCCAAAGTCGTTTTTCCCAGAATATAACCTCCAACGATTCAAAACCAACGTGAATCGCTCTTTGCGCACACGCACCACTCCCAGAGTACCCTAAGGGATTTTCCTATAGTGCTTGAGTTTGAACATAAAAAAAAACTATTTTTAGAATCTAAACACTTATTAACATTGATTCTTACGTTAAGACTTCGCAAATCAAAACTTTTTAAGCCGGACGTGATTTCTATCAAGACCTAACACTATATTTATAACCAGTTTTTTGACTATTTAAAAATTTGTCACGTTATATCAAAATACTAAAAATTATATTTTATTTCCAAAATTGCTAATAAATGTGTAAACGTCACCACTGTTATTATTCTCTCTTTCTGTTTCTGTTTATAAGACATCGCCTGAAAGTACTGTAATTTATATATGGCTTACTTAAATATTTAAATTCTATTACATATTCTTCGGTCCTTCTTTAAACATTGGAAATGTAAATTGCGGACACTCCTGGGGTATGTTCTGTATGTGAGCAAACCCGAATAAACCCAAAGAAATAAATTAATAATATTTTTTACCTACTACCTAAGTAAGTTTAACTTTACGCACGGTAAACAAGGCCGCCTTGTTTATTTTTAACAAAAGTACACGTAGCAACGCTCTCCTTTCAATTAGGACTTGAAATAACAAGAGAGTCGTAGCCGGCTGCTATCACCAACGCCGGGTAAAAAGTACAAATGTCACGTTATTAAAACTACGATAACAATTTGACAGTTTGCTGAGAAATATTATTGAAAGAAATATTAAAGCCTAAGTGTGTTTTAAAATTAATAAATATTAGGTAGGTAAAGTACGGTACGAAATTCGAGTTGAAATGCAATTATACAATTCTATTTACAACTCTTATGTACTATTACGGTTCAGTTAATTTAATTTATTTTAAGATTTATTCATGTTGCCAATCAATACCGCCATCATCATTAAACTGAAAATTAAAATCACAACGCTGCTTTACTACAGGCAGAATAGTGTTAAATTTTTTCCAGTTATGAGACCGACCACGAAAGAGTATACTTCGATTGATTATTTGCTATTTGAAATGTGATCAATTGCGATTTTAACTAAAGCTTGGTGATCGTTATCAATATGTTTTTGAATAACTCCGTTATTATTAGAGCTACGATGTTGGTTAAATTAGTAAACTAGTAGCATTTTTTTCGCTGATTAAAATGGCAAAAGCCAATTGAAAGTCGCGCTTCTGCATTATTTAGAAAAATGCACTTTTTTTAATGGGACACCAAATAATACCAACAAATTTTATAGTAATTTAACTGGTTTTATTGGAGCTACTGAACTGCAGGTAGATAAGTAGTAGGATAGTGTAATGGGTAGACATAGCCAAATAGGCCATGCTTTTAGATGATGATTTACTCCTGGCTTTTTTACTATTCATCTTTGAAATTACATATGTAAATATGGTCATAACTCATAACAAAATTATTTGCGACCGACATTGTATTACAGGGTGCAGTGCATTTTTTGAAATAACGGAGAAATGCGATTTTCACTTATAATCTTCCACTTATAATCTTCCTCTTATAATCCCCCTTTGAAAATTATCCCGAGTCGAAGACGATGGATAATTTTGTCAAAAAAAATCGTGTAGAAGGATTGTATATTAATTCAAGAACGAGGGAGATTCGGTAAGTAAATTTCGCACTAAATTATTAATTTGAAGGTAGGAAAAATGAGGATTTCGTGATATTTTATGTTAATGGTTTTAAAATATGAATAAAAGAAGGCTTTTCTTGTCAATGAAAAAGATTGACAATATATAAAAAACTAAAAATTAAAACTAGGCCAAATGGGTTGTGATTTTAATACCTAATGAAGTATAGAGTTAGTTCGAAGAGCAATAATTTCCTATTTACCAACTTTAGTTGCATGAAATTGATATTGACAAAATAAAAATAGTTTCTATTTTTATTTTAATTTTTATTCAACGTACTAAAGTTGGTGAAACTTATATTATTTAAAAAAAATTGAGTTACGAATTTAAGAGCTGATGACTTATGCTAGTTGTTAGTTCGAACAGCAATCAGTTCCTATTTACCAACTTTAGTTGCATGAAATTGATATTGACAAAATAGAAATAGTTCAAATTTGTATTTTTATTTATATTTGATCTACTAAAGTTGGTAAAACATATTATTTAAAGAAAGTTGTGTTCTCATTTTAAGATCTGTTGACTTATAAATACAATAGTAGGTAGATGTTAGTTCGAAGAGCAATAATATCCTATTTACCAACTTTGCCTGAAATTGTCATTGATAAAGTAAAAATGGTTCAAATTTTTATTTCCATATTTATTTAACTTACTAAAGTTGGTAGAAGATACGTTTTTTTACAATATAAATTTATTTTATACATATAGTGTTCCAGCTTATTGTAGTGATCCATATAGGAGGCCATGGAATACATGTGAAACGTCGCGCGAAATCTTACTGACAGTAGTTAAATTTAAAAATGGAACGGTTTGAGAAGTACCCTCCGTGTAAGTTTTGTAAATAATTTAAAATGTATCATCGGAATTTAAAGTTTCTAACGTATTTATTAGAAGGATGTGGGCCAGACGTCTATTCGTCTAATTTGTTTAATATAATTAATTAATTAAAAAATTAATTAATTTGTTTAATATAGGTAATTCAATATCGCATCCTATTGGTTTTTATCAAATACAGACTTCTTCGTGGACGGCAGCAAAGCAAAATTGTTTCGATGTACTACATTTATTTCATCAAACATATAAAATTTATAAATTTTGATGACTGTGTGCTCTCTTATTCCCCATTAAAAAAAGAAGAAGTGGCCAAAGAATTTCAAGAATATTTAGACGTTTTAATCGAAAATAATCAGGTACTTGTAAACTATAATAAATAAAAATAATTTGCTGTTTTTATTTGTAAAATATCAGGTTCAGTCAAGCACAATGTCATTCTGCACACAAACGTGAAAAAATTTCCACTGTAATCACTTCCCGTTGCCTTGAGGAGGAGAAAAATTTCCGGAAATTTTCTTAGTTGCCGTGGTAACGGAACAAAAAGCAAGCTCCTGATTGGCTGAAGAATGTTAGTGAGAAATTTTAATCAACGGAAAAAATTCTTCTAGTTTACTAATTTAGCCAACATCGTATAGCTCTAATAAGAACTGAAATTGGCATTAAAGTTTACTTTTAAATATCAAGCTTATTTCTTAATATAAATAATGGGTATAAGGTAAAGGTAAATAAAGTACCTATAAATAATGTAATTCTATCACCTTCATTCTACTTCCTCTGTTATAACACGAAATGACGTTATGACCGGAAATATTTTACCAATTTATCAATACAAGCTCAGCTGTTAGTTCTACACATAAGTAAGTATCTTGCAATTAACTTTTTTTAATTTGCCGGTGAAAAGTTTCCCTCTTAATGATAATGACACTTAAACGTAATCGATAATCTAGTAAAGTAAGCATAAAGTATTATTAAAATAATGTTATCTCATGCTTTTTATGACATTTCTGAAGTGTATAGAAAAAATTGCAAATTTATGCAATGTACTCTTCCAGTTACGCTGCTGGCTCAGCTGCGGGGCGAGGTTACGAGCCGCCGCCGCTCTCGGGAGTGGTGAGGCCGTCGGCGGCGTATTGATCGGCCATTCCGCCGACACCGCCGAAATCGAGGCCACGCTATTTATCCGACATCGCTGCCTCCACCTCGCAACAGCGGGAAAAGACGGATGAAACGGGACGAGTCAAAATTTTGTATCTAACTGTACTAAACGGCATCATCATTACGAGTACCCCTTATGAATAACAAATTATCCTCAAATTTCCAGTTAGGGGAAATAATGTGTCTGTTATTTCTATTTATTTCTATAGAATTCTGGGTCATTTTTGTCGTTTTAAATAGGGTATAATAAAAAAGATTAGCCATTTTAGTTGCTATTAGGCACTTTTAATGGTTCATAGATTAAAAATAATTTTAATCTAATCTAGTTTAAAACTATGTTTAATCCCTCTAACAGTATTTTTACTGAACTTGTAATCCTTCAGGGATTAGAAATGTTTTTAGTTAATTAATTTAAGAAGAATTCATAAAAGTAACACATTATTTATGTTATCAGAGACAGCCTACTCAAAATGTCAATAATTAATGTCGCTAGATATAAAACATTATTTACCTTTAATTTGTGCAAAGTGCAAAATAAAGTCTGTAGGTACGTTATATCTTTACACGTGCGTCATCACTTACACGTCATTAAAATTATACGAATCAATCAGAATTTCGCTCAAGGAAAATATCAGAACAAAGATTGATTTCATAGACATTATAATAGACGTGCCTAGCGTTCCGATATACGTATTCCGAAAAATAATTTATAATTTTGAAAAAAAAAATTTTAATGATGACTGCGAGAAACTGCCGCTCTGTTTTTTATCATATTAAACCTCCGTCGCTATTTATTTTTATTTCGAAATATCGAATAATTCGGTGGTTTCATAATCCATTTTAAAATCATGAATATATCCTTTAAACAGACTTTAGTCGCCCCTTAAATTTTCGAGATGTTATGACACCACGTTACAAAACAAAGTTATATTACTAACAAATGTCTATAAATACTTACCGAAACACACAAAAGTATAGTGAAATAGCTCTGAAAAGAAGTTTTTAGGATTAAATTCAACATGAAGGCATAAAAACTTAGCCAATTAAGATTGACACTTGATTGACACATAACAATGATCAAATATGAACTGAGTTAATAGCAGACAAATGTTTAAATGGCTACAATTCAATATTCAACTACGGTTGTAACTTTTGTCTTTGTCTAACACGTTATTGAATTTAACACGTATTGCGGAACTCCGCAGACGCTTTATATATTTTTTTCACTTTTATATACTGTAATAAATAAAGATGGGGAGTCAGATGTGCCCTTAGCTGACGTTCGTGCACCAATCTCCGCTCGTGGGATTAAAATACAATACTTGCCATCGGTATATAATATACTATTTTCTATTTTCTAATTCAATTCAAAACAAGGCTAGAACTTCATGTAAAATTTTGTATTTTGTCCCCCTCATTACCGAGCTACAGCAGCTTCCTGAAGGGGAGGATTCTGGAGTTAATTTTCACTAAATACTCGAAACTATCAACAATAAAAAAAAAATATTTTGGTAAACTTTGTACGCTAAAACGATCTACTACTTTAAAAATGTTGGCACATAAAAAGTATTGTCAAGAGAGCGGATAAAAACTATGTTAAGTTAGGCACGATTTAATGTATCATTTTCGGGATAAATCAATTAAAAATTACTTTCCATTCGAGGAAAAGAAAAACATAAATATATATGTTAATAAAAATCCCATTTTTTTAAAAGCAAGTCATTTTTATGTATTGTAATTTTGTTTGTCTGTTAAAATAAAAACAATACATTTTTAATACAACGTACAAAAGCAAAATAAAGTATTAATTTATTCTCACTAACCTAATATAATAAAAGCAATGTAATATCATTAGTAATGAATAAATGGCTGTTATTATATCGCTTTTATTTTTTTAGGCTCGTTAGAATGAATTAAAACTTTATTTTGTTTATAATTTGTATGCTTAACATCTTAACATAAAAAAATGCATAATTCAATGTACAAATAAATTAGGTCTATTTTTACTCCATTTCCTCTCCTGAGGACAATACGTTTTTACTGCCGACTTTTTAAGATATTAGCTCGTCTCAGCCGCAGCGTATAAAGTTTACCAAAATTTCCAAATCTCTTAATTGTATCTTTGATGATATAGAAAAGTATCACTGCTTACAGTACAGAGCTTTTTAATTCACCAAGTGGAGAAACTAAAAATATGAGCCTTTTTCGATGTAAAAACTTCTTATTGTTCTGTCGCCTCATAATCCTTACATTGAGGAACCTCCGATACTTAATATTATTGCCAATAACAGTGTTACCATTAAAGTTGGAACCATATGTGGAAAAAATGTATTTTTCGTTTTATGTAAAATTTAAATTTACCATAAGTTTTTGCTTCAATGAAGACCAAAAATTACATAATTAAATTGGACCATGCGGCTTTTGTTATATGTCAAATTAGACATTTTCTCTATAAAATGTTCAAAAAATGGCATTTATTGATCGAATTTTAAAAAAAAATTCTTGGAAAAGTTGTTGGTTTTATTTTATGTCCACATACCAAGTTTGAACAATATCTTTTGTTTTCTATACATGTTTGCCTCAGATGAGATAAAATTAGACATTCTAAAAAAACGACACTTTTATTCTAATATTTCCATTCTGGCAACGTTTTTATTACTTTAAAAACGAGACTCTCCTTTTTGTTGGTTGAATCTTTATAGTTATGAGAAGTTTGCTCCACAGATGGCAACATTTTTAAACCGCAATTTAATTTATTGGGCAAAATTAACAGTTTTGTAGGATTTTTGGTATGAATAATGAATTTAGACGATGAGTATTGTATAAATAAATAGATTTACGGTGGTAGGGTCGACTTCCATTTTCAATGAAAATAGATATTGGCCAAAAATAGATAGAAAACAAAAATTATCATAATGTTCATTTTTGATTTGGGCATAAAATTAGAATAAAAAAAACTTTTCCAAATATTATTTTTTAATTCGATCAAAAATGTAATTTTTCGACAAATGTAAAATTTGTTAACAAACGCTTGGTCCCATTTAATGACGTAATTTTTCTTTACTGAAGAAAAAACTTACAGTGAAGTCAAATTTTACCTAAATCGAACAATGCATTTTTTCCCCATATGGTTCCAACTTTACTGGTGAATATTTCAGGCAGACCTTCACCTTTGCCTGGCTATGACATTTCTTTTTTACGAATTTATTTTTTTCCGGTCTAATTTGTTATTTTACTTTCTTGTGGATACCGAACTTTCCAATCAGCAAATGAAATTAAAGAGGTCCAACGTTGCTATAGCTACAAGCAGAATGTAGAATAATAACCTAATTTTAATCCATGTTTTGCGAGGCGAATTTCCCCTATTGGATGTGGCCGACATTCTCACTTGTGGAAATTATAAATAAGAAATGTTTCGTTAACTTACTAAAGCAATGCTTTTCTCTCGTGGTGCTAAAACATATTTTGAGAGGCATATCTGCAAACTACAAATCAGGTTTATTAATATGTAATGCAAAAATACCACTTTTTTAAATAACTAAGTTTAAAACTTAAATGTTGTTATATCACCCGCTATAGATAGGTCGCAATCCTTTTCCTGATTGCAAGGTTACATCCTATTTATATTGTGTCAGCTAATTAAGTTAATTAAACGAAAAGCATTTATTATTGAAATAAATTAGTATCTGCAAGGTTGATCAGTTTGTCAGCGAGCATGTGCAGAGGGCCTTATTATGCTAATGAACTATATACATATTTTAGGTAATCATTGTTCGTTTTTCTAGGGTCTCGGGTTTTTATTCTCTAGACAAAAATGCCATCAGGTTTAACTGTTCGGTAAACCAGGTTTTACGGGTTTAACAGTAAAACGGATTCAACCGCGCTAAAAAATTTGGCCGATCTAAACCGTTTTCTTTACCTAACTTACAAAAGAATTGAGCAAAATATTGCGTGATATTTATGTGAATGTGCGGAAGAACTTATTTGTATGCAGAAAAATCCAAGTTAAACATACAGGGTGACTGATTAGTGCCAGTACAATATCTCTTTGTTAAAAATACGAAAAATATTTAAATATATAGGTTGTAGGATTAATAGAGGTGCGCATTTAAAAAATATTTTTCAATATGCAGGTTATGCCAAATAACCGGGTCACCAAAGATTTTTTGCTTTAAATAGTACCACCCATTTTTTTTTTGGTCTTTTCGAATTGTGCACAAAATTTCTCATATGATGTAGTATTTTATTTTGGGTATTTACACAAGGATGCCTGTTTAATTTTTCTTAAAATTTTTGCGACAAACATCATATGGAAAAAATAATTTAAAAATATTACTAACCTAACCTAAAAAAGACAATTCATCTTTCTCAGTCTTTCCATAAACTTTAGAGCTACCCGAACAATTATGTCGAAACAGAACATTAAATCGGTACAAATATTAATGGAATGGAATAATATGGAACACCTTGTATATTATTACGTCATTTTATAGATATCGTCAAACTCTTTAAACTATGTTATGATAATTTTTGCTCTAAAATGTATCGTTTTTTAAATATTCTGTTTTATTTAAAAAATGTAAAAATATCGGCAAGTTCAAAAAGTTGGCCATGAGTTTATTCAAAGATTAAATAAATGATAATAAATATCTAAATTAAAAAAAGTTTTAAAAATATATGACATCCATTAACATCTAAACAAATCTGTTGTTTTGAAATGATTTTCTAACTCCATTTAATACATTATTATTGATATTCCGAAAAACTTGAATAATACGATTCTTAATATGTTCTTCTGTAGTTGGGGTCACTTTATAAACTTCATTTTGGACGTATCCCCATAAAAAAGTCCTTTAGTTACGTTTGGAGATCGAGGTGGCCATCGAATTGGTCAACCCCTACATATCTATCTATCAGAAAACTCATTGTTTAAATCCTCATTTGTTACGGCATTATGATGGACTGGAGCTCCATCATGAAAATACCACATTTCTCCTGTCACAAAAAGCGGCAAATCATTGACCAAGCTTGGCAACTCGTTTTATAAAAAATCAAAATTGATAATTCATTTTTTATTGAGCCCATCACAGAAAATAAATTCGGCTCAATGGTCTTATTTGTTTAGCTAGCATTTGTAATGTTTTGCAAGGTCAAACGTTTTGTATGTTTCAAATTATTCTTTGGAAAAATAGGGATTTTCAGTTACTTTCAGGATCACTGTTAATTCTTTTTCTTCTGTATCCGTTTTCTCATTCGAATGAAACGATTCATTAATTTTTGAAATGTCTCTTTTCTTGGTTGTCTTCATTCATAGTTAGAGAGACGGTGACAATAGGGGGTCCGTGACGTGGAATATCAGTAATTTGGTTTTTATATCTGATGAAATGCCGTAGAACGTTGCTGTACCACTTTAGTTAGGAAATTCTTTATCAATTCAAAATTATATCGAGCCATGTCTGAAAATGAATTTACAACATCTGCGTGCCTCAAAGTCACGGGAAACACATTTTCTGACAAGTCAACCCGTTGCATATACTTTTCCGAGCGAGTCAAATTTCTAGAATGGAACTTTATATGTTAAAGATTATGTGAAATAAATTTTGTGGTTCCAGGTCTCGCCATTTGATTATACATTCCTTGACACCCAAATATTGTGCAAAAAAAAATTCAGAAGAATCGCACCTAGCTAGGCGGAATTCTGACAATATTACGCAGAGACACCGGAAGGTATGACATAGAGAAAGCGGGACTGGAGTAATCGGGTACTGCAAAACTTTCTCTAAATCTATTTTTTGAGAAAGCGATGCAGTTAGCAATTGTCCAAAGAGATCTCGCTGCAGTCTTACTTCGTGCACCTTCTTACCGACTTTCATAGTCTTCCTTTTCACGATATCCTGGAAAGTATGCTGCACTTTCGCAATATTCTTTTTATCAGAAAATTGTTTACGAGTCATCTCCATGTGAATACAAATTGATTAAGCCCACTTGGACCCATGTCACTTGAGACTTTATAATTTTTCCATTCATTCTTTTTTTGACACGCTCGGAAAAGTATATGCAAGGGTTGACTTGTCAGAAAATGTGTTTCCCGTGACTTTGGGGTCACGCAGATGCTGTAAATTCATTTTCAGACAGGGCTCCATATAATTTTGAATTTATTGAGAATTTCCTATCTAAAGCGGTACAGCGCCTCTCAGCAACGCTCTACGGCATTTCATCAGGTATAAAAGTTGTAGGGGCGGACCTAAACTCCACGAAAAAACAAATTACTGATATTCCACTTCACGGACCCCCTATTGTCACCGTCTCTCTAACTATATTGACCGAGTGAATAACCCATTTCAGATAAATGATATGGGCTATGCTGATGCGGAAATATTGCCTAGCTATGCATTGCCAGATATATTTCTGCAACAATTAATGTACACAGATTGCCGGGCTATAGTTCACTAATATTTCAGACATATATTGCAGAAAAATGTTGCCCGTTTCGAAGCACCATTATAATAAAGCTTGAAGGGCAAACATTGTTCCCAAAATAGCTAGACACGATGGAAATACGATCGACCCGGATAAACACTTAATTTGGCTAATCGAAGCTGCCAATTCGATATAACTGACAAGGCTGTCAATATCACTTTTACACCGCAGGGCTAAATATATCAGCTTCATCCACGTGGCAATATAGTCTAAAAGGCATGGTTAGGGCCAACTCTACTCTATGTTAATATTTACAGGATGTGTTAATAATATATTTTTGAGTTTTGTCCTAAATATATAGAGAAACATTTCAGTGTGTATTTAACGTAAAGATAGAGCAAATCCATTATCAAGTTCACAGTTCTGGATAAAATTAAAAAAAAAAAACTTAGGTAACTTTACTATAAAAATAGTAAAACTAGCCATAATTGATGGCTCTATATGTGACTGGAATAACTTTTATTAAGAACATCCATAAAATTATAGCAAAATTTGAATAAAATTTTTTATTAAATATTACCAAAGTATTTACTAAAATCGTTTGAAAAATGTACTTAAATTTTACTAAAATCTTTTGTAAAATTTACTAAAATTTCTTGTAAAATTTACTAAAATCTTTTGTAAAAATTTCGACATATGTATTCCCATGCGGTCGCCCATCCAAGGCCCGTGTTCAGCGTCGCTTGACTTCCTCTTAGCCTCATCCCCACCTGTTCTCCTTAAGAATATCGAGTTCTGATTGATCCGTTGCATCTGACTTAAGCTTTTCATTCTTGTAAAAAAGCATTTTTACAACACTTTATTTAAATTGATCATTTTTACAATAAAAAATACTATAATGTCGTCAGTAAAATATACTATACATTTAAAACTATTTACCTACTGGAGTTATTAATAAATTATTTTCACTTACATTCGTTGTAAAATTTACAATATATTTTACTTGATTTTACTACTAACTTTATTAGAAATCCTAACTATATTTTTTTGTAAATTATGTTTACAACATTATTTTGGTACGGATTAATAATGGAAATTGTAATTGATACAATATTTTATAGGAAATCGTACAATAAAATCTTTACTATAATAAGTTTACTATAGTGTTTGTTTTTGTTAAAATTTACTATATACAGTGCAACCTCTCATAACGGGCACCTCTAAAAAGCGGACATCTCTATTAAGCGGACATTTTTTCATAGTCCGGAACTAGGTATATGAAATTCCATGAAAATCAACCTCTCTTGGGCGGACTCTCCTTTGGGCGGACGCGGACAGCCTGTTTTCATACAAAGAGTGCGAAAACCCTCCTTTAAACGGACAAAAAAATTTTAAAAGTATTTGGGAGACGAATAAGTACTTTGCAAAAACTCTCTGAAGACAGACCGGCAACCATTCGCGTATGCGTGGCAGAGCGAAAGGACTTCGCCGAATAAAAGTATGTGTGATTCCCCGATAGCAGTGCGCCGTTTATTTGTGAGTTGTAAGGTTAAAATCGTAAACAATGTCACAAAAATGTCGCGTTTTGAGTCTGAAAGAGAATATTGATGTTGTGGAAGTTTGTAATTTGATAACAATGATTTGGGCGAGTTCATTATCATAGATAGCAATGTGCTATTAGAAGATGATAGTGACCCCATTCCTACCGATTATGTAGTCCAAACTGTCTGACGACTCTGATGAAAATGCAATAATCAAACAAATGTCACCAATTATCAACAAGTCATTAGTATGGTAAAGGAATTATAAGAGTATGCAAAGAATAGAGGTGACTCTACAGCAATGGAATTGTTATCAGACTTGGAATTACATTTTCTAGATTGCAAGTATAAAACGCAAACACGTCAAACTACATTATTACATTTTTTTCGTACTACATCCTAACTAAAACTAATGTATTTTTGTTATGTTATGTTTATTTGTACATACATAGGAATGCATGCATTTACATATTACCTAATAACAAATTTCCCATGGGCTGACACCTCTATCAGGCGTACACATTTAGACGGTCCCGTAGGTGTCCGCCTAAGAGAGGTTTCACTGTACCAAGCATAAAATAAGTAAAAAATCTAGTATACTATTCACACATTTCTATTGCTAAAATATTTGCTATTTTAGGGAGTTTTCATAGCGCAAATTTGACTATAATAGCTAAAGCAGTTTCGGACATATCTTGAAAGCACAGAAAACATTAACATCCTATCTACATCTATTTGTCTTATTTTTGGATAAGGAATCACCAATACCAGCGGTGGGACATGTTTTTTTAAACACCCTGTATACCTTGTCTTGGCGACCGTACGTTTCTTGCTAAATAGCCAATAGTACCTGTAGTGTCCTTTATATACCACCACAGGACACTATCACTAGTTTCTATTATCACACTATAAACAAGGATTAACGTTATCTCGCATTCGCGATGCTCACTGGTTCCCTGTCTTACCACGACTGACTTCGTTCAGTACTTACGTAACTCAGCGAAACAGTGTATTCGTCATCGGTGTTTATACCTACTTATTATTCATTTGAAGTAGTACACTACATCCCTTCTTTGTCAACAAAATTAAAGTTTCAACTTTTACTAACAATGTATTTATTGAATTGCCACTTGTACTAACACTAACTATATATTTTAATTTATAAAAATTAACATTTCAACTTGTACTAATAATTATTAATTTACTATCTAACTTGTACCAATAATCCTAGTTATACATTTTAATTTCTGGCTTGTACTGACAATACTAACTATACCTTAAGTTTAGTTTTCAGGTTCGTTATTACTATCAGGATTATCCACCACTTTCCATTCCCCATCCATCTTTTTTAAATGAACAGTATTTCTTCGATACACTTTCCCTGTGTCATCATTTTGATTTCTTTGTAGCGACTAAAGTAGTCTATTATGACGAATATGTAGTGGCCACTTGGCAATGGCCCTAGAAAATCCACGGCGACATCCACCCAAGCTTCTATTGGCAGTTCCCGCCTTTTCATGGGATTTGGCTTACTTGGGGCAGAAACTAATGTACAGCCTTTACAGTTTCGAACTAATTTTTCGGCATCGGAATCTATCTTAGGCCACCAAGCTTTAGTACGAAGTCGACTTTTCATAGCTACGATTCCCGGATGCCCTTCATGGGCTGCTTTAAGTACAGCCTCTCTAAGCTTAAATGGTATAACGATTTTATTTCCTCGTAACAGAATGTCATTGTAAAAACATAATTCAGCTAGGAATGGTTGAAAATGCTTGATTTCCTCATCTGGCTGATTTGAATACATCCAGTTACGTACCTTATTAATTTCCTTATCTGCTTTTGAGTAATTTTTTAAATCTTGTAATGATACGGCTACTGGCTTTGAGTGTTCTACAATTTGTTGAATATGCTCTTCGTTATCAAACGAGCTACTGTGTAGAGTATTAACACAGAGTCTGGAAAGTGAATCAGCTATGTTTGATTTTCCTGGTTTATAAATTACCTTAAAGTTGTATGCCTGTAGCCGGAGCACCCACCTTTCAATCCGAGCACATGGCTTCGATTTTTCGCCGAAAATGATTTCTAATGGTTTGTGGTCTGTAACCAGCTCAAATTCATTTTTTCCAAATAAGTAAATGTGGAAATGTTCAACTGCCCAAACTAAGGCCAATGCCTCTTTCTCTGTCTGACAGTATCGTCTTTCGCAATCGGATAAACTTTTATTGCCATATGCTATTACTCTAGGACCTTCGGAGTCATACTGTATTAAAACAGCCCCCAATCCGACAGGGCTGGCATCAGCGACCACTTGAGTTCTATCTTCAGGGTCATAATACCCCAATGTTTTAATGTGGGATAAAGCATATTTTAGTTTGTGGAAGGCGATATCTTGTTGTGTTTTCCAAAACTTACTAATGTTAGCGTTCTTTCCTAATTTAAGTCGCAGTATTTCTCTTAATGGTTCAGTGAGCGTTGCCAGATTATCAACCCATTTACCAACATAGTTTACTAACCCCAAAAAGCTTTGCAACTCTTGCGTAGTTTTAGGAGAACGGAAAGTTTTGATAACAGCGATATAGTTATCTAAAGGCTTAATGCCTTTTGGTGATAACTCGTGCCCCAGAAACTGAATTACGGATATATTATATATGCATTTGTTTTCATTTAAGAGGACATTGTTATCCTTTAAGATATTTAATGTGCATTGTAAACGTATATTATGCTCAGTTTCATTTCGGCCAAAGATAACAATGTCATCAATGAAGTTGGTAGTTCCCTCGCAGCGTGAAAGGATTCTCTCCATGATTTTTTGGAACATTTCTGGAGCACAAGAAATCCCAAAATTAAGACGTGTATACCTAAACAAACCTTTGTTAGAAATAAAGGTGGTTATATATCTCGAACTCTCATTAATCTCGATTTGATGGAATGCGTTTTTTTCATCCAACCGTGAAAATATTTTAGCTTTCCTGAAGTTTGGTACTAACTGGTTCATAGTTGGTAAAGGGTAATTTTCCCTTAATATTGCCATATTTGCCCTTCTCATATCAATGCAGATTCTTACTTCACCATTTGGCTTTAATACTGGTACCATTGGTGAGATCCATTTTGAAGGACCATCCACTAATTCAATAATATCGGAATCAAGTAACTCCTGAATTTTTTTGTTAACTTTATTTTCAAGAGGTATTGGAATTCTTCGATATGATTGAATTATGGGCTTGACAGTATCATCAATGGGAATATTTACTAACACGTTTTTAAATTTTGGAAAGGCAGATATGGCATTGACCTGTGAAGTAGCATCTACACCTATTCGTAAAACTCCTACTAATTTTGCTGTATCTTTTCCCAAAAGATTTTTTGAGCCATGTTTTACGACATAAAAAGTGGCAATACTTTCTATGTTATTAACTTTTATTTTAGCCTCAAAACTGCCCAAAACATCTAATGGTTTATTACTTGCATATGCCATAAAAATTTTATCTGGCCTTTTAATTTGATTAGACACAACAACTTTCGAATTTTTTAGATAGTTCCACGTCTTTTCGTTTAAAATATTACATCTGCTACCTGAGTCGATTACTAATTGTACAGAAACCCCACCAATATTGCACAGTATGTCCGAATCGTTGTCTATATGAAAAACATAGTTAATGTCGTCATCCTGATCTCGCTTTGGCTTCTCAAACTTGGGTTTCTTTGCTTGTTTTAATGAAAACTTCTGTTTGTGTCTATTGTTTGCGGCTGTAGCATGGCAGTGTTGACTGGTGTGACCCTTGATGCCGCATCTTTGACATGTCGCGTTCTTGTCCGGACAATGGAACGATAAGTGATTTTTGGATTGACATCGGTAACACGATCTAGAGTTACTCGTATTTATACTAGTTCCTGGTCGGTAATTTCTGGATAACACCTTATTAACCTCAAATGAAGGTTTTTCTCACAGAATTCCTCCATTTGCCTATTTAGTGACTCAAGCGCATTGGCTTCCAATATGATTCCGTTTAATGTTATCGAATCACCAGTGGTAAGTATTTTCTTCCTTAAATCGACTGAATTGCACTTTTCAACGATTTGGTCAATTAAGGTGTCTTCAGTGTTTGTAAATTTACATTTTTCGGCTTGATTTCTTAGCCGCACCAAGAATTTTTCAAATTTTTCTCCCGCCTCTTGTTTTATTAGACGAAAAACATGTCGCTCAAATACTTTGCTTTGTTTTGGTGCAAAGTATGCATCTAGCTCTTGCAACGCTATTTTGTATATATCTGTGTCTTCCGAATCGGGCTGAACCTGAGCGCCGGGTAGGTTATAATAAATTTCTTGGATTCCCATTCCTCCCACATGTAATAAAGTCGCTCGTTTCTTTCCCGGACTCTCGATATTAGCAGCATCCAGATAAATTTCTAACGCTCTTTTCCACCTTTCCCATTTTACCCCTACAGAGCCGACTTCACCATCGCAATCGAAAGGCTCTAATGCCGTAAGGTTTGACATATTTAGGTACTGTAACAAAACGTATATTATTTTACTTTACATTATTTATAGTGTACAAATTTAGGTCATACAAAAATGAATAAAATATTGGTTTTACTTTTAAACTTTGCTATGGATAGCAACTGTAAATTGTACTGTTTATGTAATGTCATTCACGTAGTGTTAATCAATATTTTATCTCACTTATTCGAGGTAGTCACATTCATGGACTCTCATTTTAATCACTGTATCTCATTCATTGATTGCCATGTATTCTCATACATGGACTCTCATTTTAATCAATGTATCTCATTCATTGATTGCCATGTATTCTAATACATGGACTCTCATTTTAATCAATGTACCTCATTCATTGATTGCCATGTATTCTCATACATGGACTCTCATTTTAATCAATGTACCTCATTCATTGACTGCCATGTATTCTCATACATGGACTCTACTTTTAATCCATGTATCTCATTCATTGATTGCCATGTATTCTCATACATGGACTCTACTTTTAATCAATGTACCTCATTCATTGACTGCCATGTATTCTCATACATGGACTCTACTTTTAATCAATGTATCTCATTCATTGATTGCCATGTATTCTCATACATGGACTCTACTTTTAATCAATGTACCTCATTCATTGACTGCCATGTATTCTCATACATGGACTCTACTTTTAATCAATGTATCTCATTCATTGATTGCCATGTATTCTCATACATGGACTCTACTTTTAATCAATGTACCTCATTCATTGACTGCCATGTATTCTCATACATGGACTCTACTTTTAATCAATGTATCTCCTTCATTGATTGCCATGTATTCTCATACATGGACTCTACTTTTAATCAATGTATTTAATTTTCAGATTTATAGGGCTAAATTAACTACGTACGGCAAAGAGATGTTTATAATTGCTGTTACAGGAGTTCCTTAAATGGGATGCATTATTTTTTTTTTTCGCTTTTATAATATAATAATATTTTATGTTTGCCTGAAACACCCTATTTTAATTTTTTTCCGAAAATATATTATTATACCTTATTTAAATCTATATGAATCAATATCGTTTAAAAATTACGTCACGTTATTTATATACGAATAAGTAAACAACTTGATAAGGCAGACCATTCTTCGATTGTGTAACCAGCTACGGTCAGTGTCATCGTATTTACATTTGCTTTATTGCTTATTTTAGTATTGTTTATATTTGTTTGCCCTATTCGTCTTAACCAATGAGTGTCTTGTAATTCCCATGCATTCCCCATATAGTGTTAACACTACGTAAATGACAGTTTTGTTTGTTTTTTTTTTTTTTTTTTTTTTTTTTTTGACAATTTATCTTATTAGATGTGTCCAGGTTATACTCAAATTTCTTTTTTTCCTACTTTTATTATTTCATCCTACCTTTATCCTCGTCGCCAATTTGTAGTGTCCTTTATATACCACCACAGGACACTATCACTAGTTTCTATTATCACACTATAAACAAGGATTAACGTTATCTCGCATTCGCGATGCTCACTGGTTCCCTGTCTTACCACGACTGACTTCGTTCAGTACTTACGTAACTCAGCGAAACAGTGTATTCGTCATCGGTGTTTATACCTACTTATTATTCATTTGAAGTAGTACACTACAGTACCTAAAAAATTAAAATATGCTACAGCTTCAACCCTAAGCACTCCCATCTGTCGATTTTCTACTTTGCCTTGTTATAACAACTTTATAATTGCCAAATAATTCTGGCGATGTTGCAAACTTTCCAAGTACATTGACTTAGTTTCTGAAGTATCTTCTCGGCAACAATTTTTTTGGCTATTTTATTTGAGCTGGAGTTTTGATTTTAAAGTGTATATCCCTGTTTCCGGACGGATCTCTAATAGATATAGTACGCCGTGTACGGTATGGACGTATTGTCTATCCAAACCAAATAGAATTTATTTAAATATAAATTCTCAGCATTTAAATCTTTAAAAAATACAAAGAGATTGCGTGCTAAAACACGCCAATCGCTCAGGTTTCAACATTTCTCAGTTAAATAGTCCCGGTATATTTCTAGGTAGAAAAGCCGCTCTGTATTTCTTTGCCACTTGAAGTAAATATAACATCATCGGATGCAGTGTGTGATTTTTATTTTATTTGTGATATTCGATTTGAAAGGTTTTTACAATATATAGGGTGTCCGGGAAAATGTGAGAAATCTCCCTGATATGAAGAAAACAAGTGAATTATTAGTTCAGATACACTTTTTTCGTATATGCGTCCTCTTCGGAGATATGGGCTTCCAAAGGGCTCCAATGGAATCAAGTTTTTTACACATTATTGAACCACCATGTATATTAAATTTTTTTTTAATATGATGTATACCAGGTAAGACTTCAAATTACTATCCAAGAAAGTGTTGTGAATTACTCACAGCTGCAGGACGGACTAGCTGTGACACTCATGGCCTTTTTTAACGCCCTGTGAGTAATTCACAACACATTTTGGGATACTAATTTGAAATTCTTACCTGGTATAAGTATATCATATTAAAAAGTTTTTAAATATGTGTGGTGGTTCAATAATTATGTGTAAAAAACTTGATTCCATCGGAGAGAAAAAAGTTTAGATGAACTTGTATTACCCTTTTCACTTCTTTTTGTCATATCTGGCAGACTTCCCACATTTTCCCAAACACCCTGTATAGCATGCTTGTACAGAAAGGGTGTAGGGGAGACAGCAGCCCTTTTTCGATCAATTAGAAATTTATACGCTCGATTAAATTACGCGCCTTGAAAAGTTTTTATTAAATTTATAGATACTTTATTTCTGCGCTCGATCTTACAAGCTTCTCAATGTTTACCATTTTTTATACTAGATATGACTCGAAATAGTATAGGGGAGAAAGAATCCCTTCTTCACGACTATTTCGAGTTATTGGCATACCAGATAAATGTGCACCCTCAAAATTTTCAATTTTTGCTCCCTGTCGTCTTTGCTGGACAATAACGATTAATTCAATTTATCTCTAGAGTAATGGCGTTATGAACGAAACGAACAAACGAACGTCAAAATGAAGCAAAATTTCATTTTTTATTGAATACTTATTAGATATTTATTATATGGGGTGTTGAAAAAAGGTCGGTACCCGGAATAACGGTACCCGGAATAACTCCGTTGCATCGCATTGCAGCGGAAAATGTCTGGGGAAAAAGTTGTTTTGGTTTTGAAGCACGAATAGTTTGCAATTTAAACCACCCCCCACCCCCTCAACACCCGGGCGCGGGTGGGGGTAAGTTAAGATTTTCAAATGGAACCCCATATTTTTTATTGGCGTATCGTGTTTTCCGACCAAAAATAAACATCTTTTGTCCGAATGCCCGTGGAACACAAACAACTTTTTCCACGGGCATTTTTTAGTACAAGACAGAGAAAAAGAGTATTTCCGGGATAAATCTTGATTTTCGCACGGTTCTGATTTTGTCTTTCTCATGGTGATTATTGGTGAAGAATTGGCCCAAATTAAAAAAAATTTCGGACAAAAGATGTTTATTTTTGGTCGGAGAACACAATACGCCAATAAAAAATATGGGGTTCCATTTCAAAATCTTAACTTAACCCCACCCGCGCTCGGGGATTGAGGGGTGGGGGTTGTTTAAATTGCAAACTATTCCTCCTTCAAAACCAAACAACTTTTTTCCCAGACATTTTCCGCTGCAATGCGATGCACCGGAGTTATTCCGGGGTATCGATCTTTTTTCAACACCGTGTATATAGTATATTATTAATAACTAATATGGATGTTTTAATTAACATTTGCAAATGCATGATTCATTCTCAAATATAAGATAGTATGCTACTTGGGTAATAGCATACGACAGTGGCGCAGCCATAATTTTTTTAGGGGAAGTTTTATCATTTAATATTATTTTATAGTTAAATGTTACATTTACTTTAAAATGTATTTGACAAACAAATGCAAGTACCTGCCACTACCACTGGTATACAAGATATGTCATACAGAAATATGATGAAACCTAGCTACTTATATATCAGAAGCTGTTTTCAGCATCCGTGGGCGAAACATCTGTTGCGAAAACTATGAATTAATAGATATATAATATATTTAAAACAATTATAAAAATAACATATTTATATTATTTAAATAATTTTATGGTAAACCATCATTTTGCATTACCTTTTGGAACACTAATGTACGGTATTGGGAACTTACCATACCATACGGAACTTGTGTTTGTCTAAAACACCACCTAATGCCAATATCTTAATAAATGATACTAAAACTGTTAACAGTTAACATCAGAGCGACTAAACCCTATAAATATTGCTCAGCCTTCTGACAGAGAACTGTAAGTTTACATACAGGCTGTTTTATTTAGAAAAGTCAAAGTCACTGCCATAGATGTCGTCAAAATATTTCCCTGGTGACGAAATAACAGTAATGTGGAAACTTGGCTCCAAGCCAGGAGTTGGCCAACAGACCCTTCTTGGCAACTTATACAAGTCATTTAAAACAAATGTTTTGTTATATTATTTTTGAGATTCGTTTGTTCGGTATATAAAACGCGTCAATTTGAAAACTTCTCACCCTTAATATCTCGAATTCAGTAATGAATGGAACGCCTTTAAAGAATATTTGCCGCCTCCTTCAGACCGGGGTAGATGCTACCCTATAATCTTAAATGGGAAGGGGGTCAAGTGGCAGATCATTTAAAAGGTAGTTTAATTCTCTTTCCAATAATACCCTAATGTATTATTTTTTGCGCATAGATATTTTCCAATAATTGGAAAAGAAATTAAATAATTGGAAAAGGTGTTAAGAAGTCAACAGAGTAATATTTTTTTATACCATAAAAACCATAAATCTCAGTGTCAGTAAGTTCATATTACGTCCATTGTTAGAACGCGATTTCTTGGAAACTACTACTACTACGCAGTACTGCGATCCTATGGTATGCCCAGTCGATTCTGTGCATGGCTTTCTTAAAGACCGTTCCATGCAAGTGGCGATTGACATATTTCTCTCAGACACTTTCATCGTCAATTCCGGTGTTCCTCAAGGGTCCATAATGACTTTGAATCCGATATATCGCTTAGCTGACGATAGCACATCTTTCACTTTGAATGCTCGAACATCGGCTGCCGAAGCACATCTTCACAGGCAGCATGAAGTATCACGCCTCAACAAAGACTCAAGAAGAAATTTGGGCTTGGGGTGACAATAACCAAGTCGAATTTACAGCAAAAAAACCCAGACAGCAGGTTTCTCTGAAAAGGTTAACATTACAGAACCGGATATAGTCATGGCAGGACACGCAATTCCACCGGCTTCATCTATTAATTTACTGGGCGTCAGTTTGGGAGGAAATGTCCTTACATAACCACGTTACTGCAACCGCTACGATTGCTTCGCTGAAACTTTTGACACTATGTAAAGCCCAGATTCGACCATCACTAGAGTACTGCTCTCATGTCTGGAGCTCTGCACCCAAGCATACTCTTCGGCTACTAGATGCCATCGAAAGTAGAGCGTCTGATCGGAGACCACGAGCTGACAAAGAACCTAGACAGACTACAACAGTAGTGATTTAACTCTTTTACAGATATTCCCATGGAAAATATTGCCAGCTTAATTCCGCCTAGAGCGACGAATAGCTGAAATACACGAGGAACCACTGCCGCCCATCCATTTGTGGTTCAGCTTAGTACTCCTCGAACTTCATTATTTAAAAATTCCTTTATTTCGAGGACGTCATCCTTATGGAACGACCTTTCTGAGGTCGTGTTTCCCAACGAATATAACCTCCAACGATTCAAAACCAACATGAATCGCTTTATGCGCACGCGCGCCACTTCCAGTGTGCCTTAAAGGATTTTCCTTATGGTACATGTGTTTGATCATAAAAAAAATAATAATAAATGATTATATTATTGAAAATAAATTGAAGCGACCTTTTAAATAATGTATCTCTTTACGCACAGAGTTCAGAAAGCTAATGTTGCTTAATATTTGTCAAAATATGTATAGTATAGACAGGTTTGTTAAAGTAGATAATGTAACATTTACTACGTAATTTACTACCGTAGTAAATGTAATTCATACTCTTACTATGTATCTTGTTACATTTACTACTTTCATCTTTTCTTTTTAGAATAATTTTATTTATATCAAATCGTAAAGCAAAAAGCAACATACATAAACTACTATTTTCTACTTTTCCACTCGAATTTCCAGCTTTTACCATCAAATTTATAATAATAAAGTTGAGGTTATGTAGTATTTTTGATACTTTCAGCCAATCAAATTTACGTTACGTTTGCGACGTAGCAAATGTAACAATGTAGTAAATCCAATTTTTCTGCGACATTAACAACCCTGAGTAGAGGGGAAAAATAAGATTTTTTAAAAATATTGGGCGGTGCGTCGTTTTGGGGTTATTGAAGTCTCGGTATGTTAAACAAGCGCAACCTAACTTAACCTAAATTTAGGTAAGGTATTAAAATCTTACATAAAGGAAAAGTTACTGAGAAATGACAGGTGTCATTAAAATTACATTGTAGCAAATAATATAGTCTATATCATCTTAGTTTTTAACGTTGATAATTCACATAATGTCAAATATGTTGCCAACACCTAATTGAAAAGTAACTAAATGCTCGAACGCAATTAATCGCTGAATTGATAAAAGATATATAGTTATATATATTATTAATTCCCACCGTCTTAACTGAAAAAACGTCAAAACGTGGATAGGTGGTACACATCACATCGAAAGATGTGTGGATGACATCCTGGTCTTACCCGTTTGCCTTGCTTCTCTTTCTACGTTCGGAATGCATTTCACTCATTTCATTCAAGTTTTAAATGTGATGGTTCTTCTTCATTTCTTTATGGTGTCGGGTGCTGTAGGCTCCATTCGCCAAAAAATGTGAAGGTTGTGTAAACAGAATATTAGTAGAAGTGACATCTGTCAAGGGCCGCCTTTAAAAACTAAGGTGACATAGACTATGCCACGTAGTGTTTGTGGAACTACCGGAACGATTATCGTTAAGTTTCAGAGGTATTATCAGATTAATTACTTTTTTGGCTTCATACATATTTAGAATAAATTTATATTCGGCTGAATCGATCAAATTATCTTAATTTGTTTTATATAGTCCGACAACATTGTTCTTAAATTTAAAATTATATAATTTCACACAGAAATCCATACATAATGTATCTGTAATGATTTGGCAATTGTCATACATCGTTTCAAATTGTCTTCTCATAAGTGCCTCTGTGGTTAAAAAAGTTTCGATTAATTCAAAACAATCTTTAGATAAGATGTTTTTTCTTTTTACAGAGTAAAGTTATAAAACTATCCAAGTAGATGCCTCGAAAATGATTTTACATTCTAAGTTCAACTCATTAGGAGTTTAGACCGTGACCTGACAAAAAATCATTTACGGATTGGTTCTGTTGAGCTTTAACACTGTGTAAGTTAATCCTTATTATAAAATTAAATTAAACTAAAAATTAAATTAATCCCTCTTTTGCTTCACGACTATTTTTGCGACAAATTTAAACGAAAAGAGATAACGACGTCTGGTTTTCAGATATATTTTTCTTAGGTCATGGTCAATGGCGTTATAATTAAATTTTTTAAGAAATCGAATACGTAATAAATTGTCGAAAGTAAAATTTAATCCGACTAAAATTCCCTTTTAATATGAGCCATTTATGTTAAATTTTGTTAAGGCTGAGCCATTTACAGCATTCTAAATTCCCCTGAAAGCGCTATTTTGAGAAGTAAGTACTTTCATTTAGAATTTTAAACCTACTCCTACTAAACCACCATCTTGTAGAATTTAAGAATCTGCTGATAATATGTCTTATTTTTATAAATTTGAAAATTTAAGTCTTAATTTGTAATTTAATAATCCTGCATTAAATCATATGCCTACGGGGAAAGTGTATACGCATAAAAGACATAATTATGGTTTCCGACGAATAACGCTTTTTTTCAAAATGAGTACCTAATTGTACTTAATTAATTAAAATAGGTAAAATGTAATTTAAATTATTACTTACTTATTATTTATAATCTTTGTTCAAAAATACAGGGTGTTATGGAAATGACGTATTATATTTAAACCGGCAATTCCTGAGATAAAGACAAATTGATGAAAAATAGCCATAAATGGCTCTTTCAATTCATTCAGCGGTAAAAGTGACCTGACGTCAAACTAGAAAAACACCTGTGTGGCACTGCGATACATGTAAGCAATCAAGGAATTCTGGCCGGTGTTGTCATATGT
Source organism: Barypeithes pellucidus (assembly GCA_963991005.1). Taxonomy (NCBI): domain Eukaryota; kingdom Metazoa; phylum Arthropoda; class Insecta; order Coleoptera; family Curculionidae; genus Barypeithes; species Barypeithes pellucidus. Next base: position 52,883,194 of record OZ022556.1, read on the forward strand.
ACACCTTAAAGTCTTTATACAAAATAAAATAATTTAAACACTTTTCCATTCTGTAATACCTTTTTGTTCAATTAATTGAAGAACATTTACGACGGACTATGTTTTAAACAACCCGAAAAAACATATGGAATAGTAATAGCCACGTACGTCACTAGGTCAAATGCCAATGACCTCTTGACGCCTTACATCGTCTGAGCGAAGTAGTTTCACATAGCGCCGCACGCTTGCGTCTGTTAGTTGAAGACCAACCAGCGGCCAGATACGTTGTGTCTCGTCGATCACCAATACACTCTCTGCAATCCGCTCTGTTTTTTCGGTTTACGCGTGTATCTTGCCCGTACATAAATAATCTTTGAATATTGTTTTTTTTGACGCGTTTCTTCTGGACGTCAAATTTCTCGCGTGTAATAAAATCTAATAATCTGTAGTATAATCTGTATTATTGTATTTTCTAAAGCTAACTAGCGGTTCTGTTTCACTATTACTGTGTGTACATAAAGTGTTTCCAGTAGTGTTTCCATGAAAAAGAAAAAAAACTGATTGTGTCTGTGCTTGGATTTCCTCGCTCTTTAGGTATAAGGATAAATACAAGTAGGTAGAAAATAATTTATTTTTATAATTTTATATGGAATTTCAGTTTTACATTAAGTTTGGCAACATTGCCATTGGCTCTGGGTGAAATGTTGTACAGTAGCGCGGACTGACCTGTGAGTAAGAGTGTTTATTACTCCACTTTTAAAACGGTCGATTTAAAAAAAATAAAATATGTAGCGCTTATCTAGGACACCCGTTTAAAAATAATACGTCATTTCCATAACACCCTGTATATACTTCTTCCTATTGAAAAGGTTAATGATTGGTGGACATTTATTTAATCTTCGTAATATAATTTTCTAGTTAGGACCATCTTTATTAGTTTGAGATCAAAAGGTAAATCCTTTTTAAAATTTCTAGAGTTAATTCTCTATTATTTCTAAATACCTTAACTTCCATATTTTCTAAAAAAATGAAGTCTGAAAACTATTAATTATATCTGAGTTTTCAAAAAGTTTATTTAATTCAATCCGATAATTGCGTGGTCGATTTTCTTTGCCTTTCAGCAGGATATTTTCTTGCAAGAGGTACTTTTTCAGATAAATATAGAGGTAAATTTGGAAAAATAGAAGGACCTGTTGCGCGTTTAAGTTAGTTTTTGTTGTAATTACTTTCATAGTTCCGTCTGATAAGTGAATACTACGAACGACATAATATTGAGAATGAGACCGATTATAGTGGGGAATAGCTTTTAGTAGTGTTGGGAAAGAATCGTTATTTTCAGAATTGAGTACACGAGTATTTATCCGAGTACAAAAGTGACCGATTCTCTTATTTTATGTTTTTATCGTGTTCTATATCGTCTTATACCAAAAAAAATTCATGACAGATTGTCATTAAATTTGTTGCTTATGATCCATTTTTTTTTGTTTACTATTAAAAATTAATAAAAATAAAATTATAAGTATTAAAAATTAAACAACAATGTCTGATCCATCCTATTCCATCCCTGTTTTCACTAAGCACTACTAGTTCCAAATCGAATCGGCCGAGAGTGTCGGAGTTAAAAGCGAAAAGTAGTAATTTAACTCCGTACTCGAATACCGCGTACTCGATTCTCGAGAGCAGTATCCGAGTACAGCGAGTACATTAACGAATCGAGCTCTTCTTCGATTAGCCATTTAATTTTAAAAAATTTATCTTTTGGGAAACCAAAGGTTGGATTTAGGGCCCCTGAACTGTTTCTAGCATTATTTAGAATGTGTAAAAACTTACCTTCTTGCAAGTTTCAGTCACTACAAAATAAAATAACTCCAATTTTAAACACCATAAAATGCTAGGAGAGCACGTTATTTTTAAATTAAATAGAAACGATAACAAATTAAAGAATTAAGAATTATACAAGATTGTAACGTGAAATAATACTTTACACACTAAATACTGAAAAATATACACTTGGTCTGGCGGGGTCGACTTGGCACTCGGTCGTGAATTTATTACGAGATTACTGGCTAAATATATGAAGTATCGTATCACAAAACACTTTCAATATCACGGAAACCCCTATTAACGTTTCAATAAATAACTATACAGTAATATTAGAAAAATCACTGCTACTAAAGTGTCGTTACTTACTGGCGGAATTCGCATAACCTAAACAAACAGAAACATGGCGCGGGGTAGTTGTCTATAGACAACCATGCCATATTGCGTCACTTCCTTCTTCATGGCTTGTCTAGAGAAGGTCGTGCCAAGGCTTACTTATGTTTCAGGAGTAGAATCTAAATTATAGGATATTAAGTACCGAGAACAGTATGGAACATTTACCAATCTAAAACAATGTGTGGTTCGGATTAGATCGCAGCAAAGTCACTAATTTAGTCGATGAACTCCTTAATTTTCTAGTTGATTATGCACGGAGCTATATTTAAAAAAAACTGCTAGATCAACAATAAATCGATCGAAATGATCCTACAATTGCTTTACTAGTATGGTGACAAGCGTATACTTGGTTTATGCTAGCAACCCGAATGTCAATGTGACAGTTACAAAATTATTACGAACATTTGTGTTAAGAATAGAATTGTGTTTCTATTACTACACAAATATACAGAGGAGTCGATAAGTCGATATTAGTATTTCCAATGTACTATTGTTACATTTAATTTTAATATTACTATCTTCGTAGGTGCTTTTTACCGTCCACTGAACGGTAAGTAAATTACTTACCATTCTGTTAGGCCTAGCAACCACCAACGATCGACCATACAAAAATAATTTAACAAATTGAGATAATTATTGCAGTTACATTAGACTTGATTAGACTATTGTATCGTGCAATATTTTAGAATAATACTGTTTAGGTGTCTAGAGCACAATATTATATAATATTTAATCAAAAAAATACTAATTAAGAACAACGTGACTGCATTTTTTTATTAATTTTGAGACTTACGGCTTATCATGGGCAATGGAAATGGGTCACAACCTATTTTTCTTTTTATAGGACGTGACATGAACTTCCTTAGAATGTAGGAATTTTGCCAAAATTATGAGATTGTGATTAAAGTTGTTTTTAGGTTAATTAAAGAGCCGATAATATTAATATAGTTAGGTGAAAAATGATTTTTGACGTGTAAATTCTGAACTGCATGCGACTAACATAAAGTTTCAATAAAGTTATATGAGCGGTTGAGAAAAATTCAGGACCCATAGCCCAACTGGTACACCGAAAGAAAAAGTTAGTTAAATTTACTATAAATATAGTAAAACTAACCATAATTTATGGTATGTGACCTTTATTAAGAACTGCCATAATATTATAGCAAAATTTTAACAAAAATTTTTAGTAAAAATTACCAAAATATTGAGTATATTTTAGTAAGATTTACTAAAATCTTTTGTAAAATTTACTAAGAATTTTTGTAAATGTACTAATAAAAACTGTAATTAATACCATATTGTATAGGAAATTTTACAATAAAATCATTACTATAATAAATAGAATTTACTATATATTTTAGTATTTACTTGATTTTACTAAATTAATTAGAAATTCTCTACTATACGTTTTTAGAAATTATATTTACAATATTATGTTGGTATCGATTACTAATAAAAAATGTAATTAATACCATATTATGTTACAATAAAATCTTTACTATAATTATGATACTATAGTCTTTTTGCCGTGTAGAGCGCTCGTCCGGAATACGGAACGTTCAACTCCTAGTATAAGATTTCCCGAGAATCAATTTTCATTTATATTTAATACAGACGATAAAAACTATTTGAAAATATTTTTGCGGCTAGTTATCATCGTTGAGAGTTTTGAAGCAAAAAGACTACAACCGACAATATTGTTTTATTCGCAGCGAGCGTTTGTGGTCGGCCACCATCCAAAAAATGGGAAATTCACGGGGTGGCTACAGCGTCAATCGTGTGTATAACCAGTTGACACCGCTTCGTAGCGCAGGTTTTGCCGGTATTTCCCTGTCGTAGGTTCTGGTTCTGGGCTTGTTGCATCTGAAAAATATGTATAAATAGCACTTATCGATAAATCCATCTAAGAAATAAACAGTCTACAGGTGGTATTAATATCAAATACCAATATGGAAAATTATTATTTCAGTATATAACCTAGAAATTTATTTATTCATATACATCGTCATTCGTCATATTTCAAATGAAAAGCGCGTCCATTTCCCGATTATCAATTTCAACCAATTTTGGTGAAAAACCTTGTCATATAATATGGAAGACGAACGGGGGTGAGACGAATCAAATTTTAAACTTTATTTTTTTCTCTTCTATAGGGATGAACCACCATAATGGTGATACCATATGTATTCCCTTAGTTGTTCCATTGCCCGGTTTGGTCAACTTACCCCATCCCCCTCCTCCAGTGTATCGCTAAAAAATGATTACCCAAGGGAACATTTAAATTGAACAGCTTCGGAACACGTGAGTTGTACAATAATAAAGCATTTTAAATACCTCGTAAATGATAATTACCAACCTATTAAAGTTTGTTTAATCGCTTACTTATACCTTGTAAACAAGTGCCCTATGCAAATTAAGTTTGTTGTTTCCAAATGTTAAAATTCACTAGGCAGAATGATCCAGTTAAGGATAGGAGTTCTAATATATAATTAGAGCTCAGTCAAATGTTGTGCTCCTATGACAATAATTGAGTATAATAATACAAAATAAACATGAATTAATTGAATTGAATTACATCACAGACCGGTGCTTGTAATAACAGAAGACAAAGCCATTTAGAATGTGATGCATATAATGCGGACGCACGAGGAATATAATATTAATATGTTAATATGCAAATGGGTCAATTTTGTCAATTGGGTTGATCTGAATTAAATTTGCAGGGTCCTTGTTTTTATCTCAAACCTTAGCAGAATATCTGTATTTTATTTTAAACGCCCGCGCCACTTGTGATATACAATTTCACTGTTATATACAGGGTGTTCGAGTGGCGGCTCGTGACCGTTAAAGGCGCTAAGGCGATATCTCGGATGCTATCTTATCAACATGTTATTTATACGAACAAACCCCATAACATTTTTACTTTTATCTAGTAGGGTTTTTAGTCCTCAGATATAATAAATCGAAGTTTATTTTGCAATTTATCATTGGACGAGCTTTTCCGGGTTTTAAAAATGTTTATTTAAAAAAAATAATTTCACAGCTCTACAAAAATTTTTAAATCAACGTAGCCAGTCTATGCGTTTTTTGTAATAGTGTGCATGGCCAACAATATAAACGCTGTTTAAGAATGCTACCGCATATTCAGGTCCAGATGTGAGTTTCATACAAAGAACTTGGAAAACTGCTAGTATTCTCGTCCGTCTCTTTAAAAAGGTACTTATCTGAGGGGTAAGCCTTCCGCAGCAAATATTTTCCCGCTCTGCCTCTTCATTGTTCGGGTTTGTTCGAAAAATACTTTTCCATAAGGAATATCACAATATCCTGTAACGGATTCATCAGCGTGGTGGAAGAAAAATCCTAATCAATTTATGACTAAAATCGATAATATTGTAAAATTAACCGCCTAAACAAAGACGAACCTCATCTGAACTGTTAACTTTACTCCCACTGGCACTTCCTCTTCCTGCGACTCGAGCAAAGCAGTCAATCGTTTCAATCAAAATACTCGATGTAGCCAAATTTTAAATCTAGACTATTAATAAAAAAACAGTACTATTATGAAATGTTGTTTAAAACGAGTAGTGCAAATTAATAGGCGAAATTATCGTCGCCTCTGCGAAGAAATCAAATGCGTGCATGAGATTTAAATGTACCTACCGTCACGCCCGGTCTAAAACGCATCATCGGCAATACATTTGGAGGCGATATGGCTGTCGCCGACATGTGTCATTGCACTTCCGACGTTAATTACACGAATAACGTTTTAAGAACCATAACCAAGTATATGAATGCAATAATTTTCTGATTGAGCTAATGTTTTTTTTTATAAAGAAATATTAATTGTTTTCATTTCATTTCAAGTAACGCTTAGGCCAACAAGGCCAAGGGCGGAAAACTTTACGGGGGCGCAATTTTTTTTATTTGTCGATTTATGTTGGAGCCGAGTGTCTCGTTAGTAATTTTAAGAAATTACATATTTGATTATTATTACATGCTCTGTTTTTTTTTATAAATAAATATTAATTATTTTATAGAGAAATGTTTTCATTTCATTTCAAGTAACGCTTAGGACAACAAGGCCAGGGGCGGAAAACTTTACGGGGGCGCAATTTTTTTTAGATGTCGATTTATGTTGGGGCCGAGTGTCTCGTTAGTAATTTTGAGAAATTACATATTTGATTATAATTACATGCACTGTTTTTTTTTTATAAATCCGGCACTGTTACCAAGTTTCGGGCGGCAATTATTGAAGCCTAGGGGCGGCAAATTTCATTATACGACACTGGTGTTCGGTCAATGCATCAGGATACTTAGAGATGTGCTTCTACATATTAAAATAAAGATAGTAAGTCATGTAACAAAAAGTCGAAGACTTTGCATTTGCGTCCAAAAATAAATTTCACTTTCTTATTGGTACTTTTTATTCTCCACAAGATGATATAATCAGATCTTTAATGCGACATTTTGTCTTTGGGTCACCATCATCAACTTAATTTTTTAAATAGATTTTTTTGTTCAAATTATTAAAGAGGAAATATATCTACGTTCAGTAGTATACAGCAATTACTGGTTTTTCGACGCTTTGTTCCTTAAATTGACCATCTTCATTAAAATGCCCCTAGTACGTTCCTGCAATTAACTTTTGTGTCGAAGGAACTGAAGATTTAAAAATTATTATTGCTATTTCTGTCCTTAATTATTAATTATTATTACTTACTAGGTACTGTTTCTTTTTATTTCAAACTAATAGTTGTATCAAATTTCTACTTAGTGTACAAAAGTAATTTTATTAATACAACTAAAATGTAACTCTTAAAGCCAGCATTTTCTTAAGGCTTTTAAAAAAGGCATTGAGTTTAACATTTTTGAATTATACCGAATTTTAAAAAAAAGTTAATTACAAGAACGTACTAGAGGTATTTTAATGAAGACGGTTAATTTAAGGAACAAAACCAGAAAGTGTTTAATACCGCTAGTAGATTTAGTTCCTCTTTCGTGATTTAAACAAAAAAAATGCAGACCCGTATTTACAAAAAATAAGTTGATGATGGTGTCCCAAAGAGGAGAATAAAAAGTGGCAATGAAAAAGTGAAATTTAAAAGACTAGAAACCGAAATTCAAAAGTTTTGATTTTTCCCAATATTTTGAAAGCGGATTAACAAGTTTGCCGCCTCTAGACCTTTCAATAGTTGCCTTCCAAAACTTGGAAATAATAATACTGCCCTGCTAAGACTAGTTGTCGTAACTGCTTAAAAGTAGTTTTGATCATTTGATTATTATTACATGCACTGTTTTTCTAAATTCATTTAGAATAGTGGTGTTTCCTTAAATCTTTTTGAAAAGATACACTAATACTTTACTAAATTATAAAAATAGAGGAGATACAAACAAATTGAGGGGCGTTTTTCCAGAACTCGACAACTACAAAAAAAAATTTTTACATGCATTTAATTATTTAAGGACCTTTGATAGTATAAATTCTGTAAAAATTTAATATATATTTTTGTACATTCGAATAATGTCCCAGAAATTTAGGTACTTTCAACAACTCTTTGTATAAAAAAAAATAAAATCAAATATAACATATATTTGCAAAATTTGGTAACTACGGTAGTTAACTTGAAAAAACTTGTATACTTATTTAATTTAAATTTCTATAACATACAAACCAATATTTAAACTGCCAATATGTTTAGTTAATTAAGAATAAAGGGAATTAATATTCATTAATATAACTTCCGATAATGAATGAAAACATCAATTAAACTAACACTTTTTTAAAATTTTAGGTAGACTAAATAAATGAATGGAAGGAAGTATGTTATGTACTTTTCTAAATAAAATATAACATTTTACAACAAAAATGAATAACTATTCAAGCACAGATTCTTCGTCAGGATATTCGGATTGAATGTTATCCTTATCTTGAGTTTGACATTTTTCAAACATACTTCTGTAAAAAGTTTGTGCTTCCGAAGACGCATCAAAGCATTAATTTTTTAACATCTTGGACTTTCTTTTCACTGACGTGATTTTTTAATGGACTTGTTTAGAAGGGACACGCTTTTTATCCCCGTTTTAAAGGGCTCCACCTCAATACTAGCCCCAGAGTATGATGTACGAACACTAATACTCTTTTTTTTATATTCCAAAATTCGCGCATCTTGCATTTTAAAAGGCAACTTTCTCTTCACGACTTCACATGCTTTACGCTTTATATCGTACAACTTCCAATCATTTTCAAGGACCAGGCATTTCCTAAATTTATTCAGAATTTCATAATATTGAGATGTCACTGTAATTGTTTCCAATTTTCTATACTCTTTTTCAACATTCCCAAATACCCTATCAGGTGGCATATAACTGTGACCCCCTAATAGGATAATAATGTTGGATTTTCATTGCCATAACAGCAAAATTTTTATTTTGTGATCGGCAAGAATCATATTATGAAACAACACTGTACGTAGTTGACAAGTTTTGCAAAACCGCACCGTGAGTAGTTGTACAGTTTTGTAAAAATTCCTATATTTCGCCATTCAATTACTAGGGTAGGTGTTCAGCTTTGTTAAGTTTTCTTAACGTTTTTCGATGTACCGCTGAATGTACTATAGGAATCGATGAAAAAGTCAATTTGGGAACAATTGTAGAGTTTTTGTTAAAATGCCCTTCAATTACTTAAGGAATAACACTGAAATATTAGCACATCATTAAGTAAAACTGTGAGGTTGTTGAATTAAACATGGATTAATTAGCATATCTTGGCACAAGAAAAAAATCGCCGACAGTGCTCATATATTTTATATTTCATTTAGTAGATATTTGAAAGCCCATTCTTGGTCTATGCCTTTTTAATTATTATTTAATGTCCAGGGTTTCGCTTCAATATATTTAGGTTTCGTCTGCAGATAAAATATCTTTTAGTCGACTTAATAGCTATAATCTTCTAACAGGATAGAAGGTTATTAGTTAGGTTAGGCATGCGCTTTTCAGTTTGCTTCCATTTCTAACAACGAAGCGTTCTTGAGACAGCATAGTGTGTGATCCGATTATATTCTAATGTCGGCTATAGTCATTCTTAATAGTTATATTTTGTCGGGTAGAGTTTTTGAGGTATCGGTGCCCGTGACGTGTTTAAGGCAGGTTCTAGTCCGCGCGACGCTTCTTCCTTCGACGCCGCCGTCGACGCCAGACACGCGGGATCCGCAGTGTGACGTCAGGGCTCAATAGGCGCCGCGCCAGTAGCGCGTTCGACGTCTTTTAGTGGGTCCGCGCCCGTCCTTCAGTGCGTTCGTTTCGAATCGTCCAGAGGTAGCTGCCACTTATGAGGTTCTGCATTTAACACCTATTTTCCCCGGATTATCTCTTCTGACGGTCAGCTACCATGGAGGATGAGGCAAGTAGCCCTTAGCGCTTTCTAGATTGTGTATGTGTAGTGTGCTATGTCCTGGATATCCTTCCCGATGCCGCCGGGTCGAGTCCACTATCGATCTTCGACAGGGCCATTGGAATCAGGTTTAACTGGGCCACCGCTTGGTAACCCTATATTTTTTCATAGCTCTTATATTTCCATTTAAAAATTGCTAAATCGATAATAGTTTCAGCAATCCTCACCGAACATAAATCGATTGGATATAATTTCATGAAACCTTAAGTGACCAATAACCTTTTAATCGTCCCCCATTGTAAGCTCAGATAATATGCTAACGTTAATTTTCTCTCCAACGAATTTATACTCTAAATGTTTGAGTCATTTCATTATCATTCTGACGAACGGATCATTTAAGTACTAATGTGGGTCAAAGACGAGCCCTATCAAAATTAATTTTAGGTGCCATTATTATGCATTCGGTATTGTCATCAGTCAATTGTATCAATTGATTTAAACTAAATAATATAAAATTGAAATTGGCTCTTACGTTTTAATTACTACTTCATTATTCAGACAACCGTTATATTTTATCGCGATATTCTTTCAGTACCCAATCGATATATTAATGAATTTTGTTTTGTCCCTTTTCATATATTTTCTTTGGAAAATGGATTTGATGTCATTGATGAATGTTCATGAATTCGTTTAATAAACTCTGGTTCAACTGTGATGTGATCGGATCTTATATTGTAATTGCTACGTTTGATAAAAAATAATCTCATGTTAAAAGTTAGTTCTTAACTGCCGACTTGCCGTATATTTTCAATTAAAGGTCCAAACATTTGCTCTCTCAAGAAATGAAGACCGAAAGTTGCATGCTGCAGTATAAGTGCGACCCGCTTCAGTTTCTTCAACGAAAATGGTATCGATGCATTTAGAAACCTAAATTTCAATAATATTGAAACCAACGAACCTATTAGTCAGGTCTGCGAGAGATAGATTTGCTGATTGGTAGGTAGATCCCTTTATATAATGACCTCCCGTCGCTCGTACGTTAATAAATTCGCGTTTTATATTAACCTCATCAATAGATAATCTATTTGTCTTTAAAATACATTTACGCGGCATCTGAACAAAATTAAACAAGTAGGTAACAACTTCTTCTCACTTCTACATTCGGCCATTGGCCGAAAGTTTGCTACACTGAGGTGGCCGATTGTTCACCATGAACCTGGCTATAAAATTTGAAAACTGAACAGAATAACTTTTAAGTTAGAACCCCCTACAAATATTTATTAAAACATATTATTTCAATTGTTTAATAGTTTTTTCTTTCCTCTTTTATGAGCCAACTTGAAGTCAAAAATAATTTGACAGTGTAGACTTAGTGAAGAATTATATCTATTTATATACAGGGTGTCCGTCAAAATGTGGGAAGTCTCCCGAATATGAAGGAAACAAGTGAAAAGAGTACTACAAGTTCATATACACTTTTTTCGTATAGGCCTCCTCTTCGGAGATATGGGCTCCCAAAGAGCTCGAATGGAATCCAAGTTTTTTTACACATAATTATTGAACTACCTATATTTAAATTTTTTTTAATATGATGTATACCAGGTAAGACTCACAGCTGAAGGGGCTACCTGTGACACTCATGGCCCCTTTTTTTTAACGCCCTTATGATAAGAACTTTGGACAACGGTTTTTACATACCTTTAACTATTATCGACTAAAAATTAAGTACTCTTCATTCATGTCGCTAAGCCTAACCGTTTTCGAAAAAACGTTATTTTATTTACACTGAGTCCCCTAACTTCTCGCGAGTTAAATATGCAAAAGCGGAATTTTGAAGGTTGAACATTTCATCGGAATAAAGATGTATCTTTTATTGAACTACGCCAAATACATGATGTATAAGAAATGCCGTTTTTTCGAAAACGGTTAGGATAGCGACGCGAATGAAGAGTACTTAATTTTTAGTCAATAGTTAAAGGTATGTAGAAACCGTTGTCCAAAGTTCTTATCATACAGGGCGTTAAAAAAAAGGGGTCATGAGTGTCGCAGCAGCTGTGAGTAATTCACAACACTTTCTTGGATAGTAATTTGAAAGGGTCTTACTTGGTATACATCAAATTAAAAAATAATTTAAATATGTTGGTGGTTCAATAATTATGTGTAAAAAACTTGATTCCATTGGAGCTCTTTGGGAGCCCATATCTCCGAAGAGAATGCCTATACGAGAAAAGTTTATATGAACTTGTAGTACTCTATTCACTTGTTTTCTTCATATCCGGGAGATTTCCCACATTTTCCCTGTATAAAACTTTTTGTATGATTTAGATAACGGAGCCATTGTACTTTGCTGTCCTAAACGGTCTTCTCATCTTCTTCTTCTCAGCCTATGTTTATCCACTCCTGGATGTAGGCCTCTTCCATGTCCTTCCATGCTCTTCTGTCCCCTGCAGTCTGGATCCAGTTTCTTCCCGCAAAGCGCTGTCATCTCACCACCGTTTCTGGGGTCTACACCGCTTCGTCTCTCTCGGGCGCCAAGTCAAGACCTTATGTGTCCGCCTGTGGTCCTTCTGCCTTGCTATATGGCCAGCCCATCTCCATTTCAGCTGTGCCACAAGTCTCAGTACATCTGTTACTTTAGTTCTCCTGCGAATTTCCTCGTTGCGGATTTTGTCCCTTAAAGTGATTCCAAGCATAGCCCTTTCCATCGCTCGCTGAGTGGTCTGCAGTTTATTGGCAGATTTGCGAGTAATTGACATTGTCTCGAGTCCGTATATGAGCACCGGTGTTACGCATGACTCAAACAGTTTTCTTTTTAAGTTTATAGGTTACTCGCAGGATTTAAGGAGAGGCCTATGCTTCTTGAGGTTTCGGAGAATTGCTTTTCTTTCCCAAATTGAATTTTGTGGCCTAGGTAGATATATTCAGAGACCGCTTCTATGGGTTGGTCGTTAACAGTTACTGGATGTCTTCTGTACTCATGAGCTTTGTTTTGTTCAAACCGTCACCCCGTATTAACTTTTCAGGTTCAGCCCATTTTGAATTATCTTAGGGACGCACGGATCTTCTTTGGATGTACGTTCTTTACTGAACCCCAACAATGGAACACATAAGTAATACTAAAGAGCTCAAATGCTATTAATATGTATTGATTAAATTATTAGTTTTAATTACAGTAGGTACTGACAATTAAGTATTTGATGACTATTCTGGATATAATATAATTTCTGGCATAAAACACCGTTTTTTACGAATGACGTATCTTGCTGGGCTGGGCTTATTTTGGATACTTTATCCAGAAAAAGGAAGGGTTCTTGGTCACACGGTCAAAGTATAGTTTAGCAATGAAGAGTTTGGCACTGATTCACGCTTGATAATGAATGTTAGTATAGTTCAGTAGATACATATTGCAAAGCTTAATAATTTGTTCCTAGTTACTCGCTATTTTTTTATCATTATTATTTCGTGGTTTGTTCGTGGTATCACACACAGTAATTAGAATAATACTTATTGTGGTTTTCTTAAAATTTCACAGCGTGCTCATGAAATTTGCAATTGTGACTTCTGCAAAAATGTGCAACGGACAATTTGCAGTTGTAACGAATATGTGTAAGACACAATTTACATATTAGAAACAAGTAATTGGGCTTTGCTTATTTAGTCTATTGTTTTTAGTTAATGAATGGTAATTTTTTCTCCATTTAGGGAATTTGCAGACCTAAGATACATGCAACGTGCTACAGTTTCCATGAACGTCGTATATTCTATATAACTAGGAAAAGTTGATTCCTTCTATATACAGTGTCACCATTAAAGTTGGAACCATATGGGGAAAATGTATTGTTCGATTTAGGTCAAATTTACCTTCACCATAAGTTTTTGTTTCAATAAAGATAAAAAAACTAAATAATTAAATTTTGTTAACGGTCAAATTTGACATTTTTTCCACACAATGTCAATGTTTTTTTATGTGATTTTTATGATTTTGTTATCAGTTTGTAGATCCATTTATTGTGTTTTTCCTTAATTATTTTAGAAAGAAACATTTTTCGATTAGGCTATATTATACGGGGGTAAGTAAAACTTTGTTGTTTTCTATTGTTATTTCAAAATACCCTGTAGGAAAATTGAGGTGTATAATTTTATTTACATACTGTTTCTTGTAATATTTGATGTATTCTAAACATTTCGATTTGATTCATTCCATTATCTCATTTCTGCTGCGAGCTGCAAAATTTTAAATGAAACGCTGATTTGAAGCCTATTTTCATTAAGAAAAACAAGCACTAGGTATATCATAAAGTTAATTAACAAAAACAATTTTAATATCGTGTATTTCCTCCTCTCGCAGCAATGACAGCTTGCAGTCTTCGTGATATCGAACGAATAAGGTTACTTATCCTTTCTTGAGGGATAGCCTGATATTCTTCGGTCAGCGCAAGTCGTAAGTCTTGCAAGGTTTATGGTTGTACAGGACGACAACGAACGGCCCTTTTAAGTGGATACCAAAGATGTTCGATTGATTGGAGCTCCGGGCTACATGCGGGCCATTCCAATCTTGGAATTCCAGATATTCGCTCACTATATGTGCAACGTGAGGTCTAGCATTATCATGCATTAATGTAAATTGGATCCCAATGAAAAGAGCGAATGGAACAACAACTTCTTGGAGGATTTCCTCAATATAACGGTGGGAGACTAGCGCTCAACAAATACAAGATTGGTGCGTGCTTCGGTAGAAATGCCCATTACATACATTTTTTAAAAATAATAAAATTTTGCTGCTCGCAGTAGAAATGAGATAATGGAATGAATCAAGGAACGAAATGTTTAGAATACATCAAAGATTACAAGAAACAGTATATAAATAAAATTATCCACCTCAATTTGCCTACAGGGTGTTTTGAAATTACGACAAAAAACAACAGTTTGATTTACTCCTTAATATATAGTATAAAATAGCCTAATCGAAAAATGTTACTTTAAAAAGTAATTAAAGAAAAACACAATAAATTGAACTACAAACTGATAGCAAAATCATGAAAATCGCATAAAAAATAAAAAGTTATCAAATATCAAACTTGACCAAAATTTCAGGGTGGCGGAATTTTGTGCCGGGAGTGTATTGTTGGCCAATCTCTATTTTCATTGAAACGGAAGTCAACCCTACCACCGCAAATCTATTTATTTATCTCATCGTCTAAATTCATTATTTATACCAAAAATTGTACCAGATATTCATTTTCCTCAAAAAATTAAATTGCAGTTTAAAAATGTTGCCATCTGTGGAGCAAACCTCATACCTTTAAAGATTTAGCCAAACGAAGAGCAGAACCTTGTTTTTAAATAATAAATACGTTAAAAAAATGGAAATATTAGAATAAAAGTGCCGTGGTTTATAATTAAGTAAATTAATAGATTTACTGTGGTAGGGTCGACTTCCGTTTTCAGTGAAAATAGAGATTGACCAAAAATAGATAGGAAACAGAATGCCATTCCATTTTTCGACATTTTGTGGAGAAAATGTCAAATTTGACAGTTAACAAAAGTCGCATGATTCTATTTAATTATGTCATATTTGATCTTCATTGAAGCAAAAACTTATGGTAAATTTAAATAAATATTTTCCCCATATGGTTCCAATTTGAATGTGACATTTTTTTTTTTCAAAAAATTTGTAAGAAATCCATCAGTAAACTCTGTAAATCACCAATCAATAAATTACGGCCTGTTTAAAATAGTGGCAACTCGTATTTTTACTTTTTGACGCGAAATTTATCTGTTTTCCCTGGAATATGGCGTTTTTAGAAATATGGGATCATTTTTGATATATTTAGTATTTTCCTCAAATTTGGTTAAATAAAGCCTACCGTTTTTGGGTAAACTTCAAATAAAAATTCAACATTTGACAGTCGATGAGAAACCGTACAACATTATTGGCCATGGAAAACTTGAAGCATGTTGCATATAGCACGGTTTCTACAACCGTTTGTGTTTTTAATGACAAACACATTTAATTTGTCATATTACGACCCTTCATATTTTTTTGTCTGCACTGTTATAATTTTTTTTACCATAATCATAAAATGTTTAAAGCAAAGTCGTAAAACTCTGGCACTTGGGATGAAATTGCAACGTACTGAATTTTAATGATTTCTTAAAAAATATCATTCATCACAACCTAACTAACTAAAAGCTTGTGCTGTCAATTAACAAAGTGTGATGTTAGTAAGTCATCTTATGGCGTCATAATGGCAGAATAGATATAAAACTAATTTCTATAATATTTTAGTATCTTATAGTAATAATGTTTCGTGACTGAGATAGCTAATTTATTTTTTTAAAGGTTTTTAACGATATTTTTGTTCTAAAATTAAAATTTGGCCATTTTGACCAATCAAATTTTTGAAAAGAAATTGTTCTTATCTCCTGTATTACTAGGGTATAGTAGCTACATATTTGGTGGCCAAATTTTAATTTTAGAATATAAATATCATCAAAAACTGATTTTTTTTTATGCTCCGAGACCATGTAGGTGATAGAACACCATATTGTTAAAGTTACAAGAGCTTTATCCAAAATCACGTTACAATAAAATATACCAGAAATGATTTTGGTTTTAAACATTTTATCATCCAGAATGTTAAAAAACGTAAAATTTTAAATATAATAAATGTGTGCTAATACTGGACAAAAAAGTTTTGATATGTTTCCCTTATGTTGACGAGTACTTATACCGTCTCTAAACGATTAGTTGAAGAAAGTACGTATTTTCACATTCTGTTACTATGTTGCGACAAAAACTCATATTTTAATTTTAAATAGTTATCCTTTACTTAATTCTATGAAAAGATGGATGTAATTTTCAAATTAATGATAATTTTAACTGAGGAAATAAATATAATTTTTAAAATATATATTTAATAATGTTTTATGGAATTTTTCAATTATTTTTTAACAAACCAAGTAAAGTTGCGGTTTTGTTTTCATACCTACAACTTATCTTTCTATTCTATATATAAGAATTTCTACACTTTGACAGGCTACGACTTCTCGGCATTATTTGGAAAAAAGTGTCGCATTTATATTGTATTCTATCATTATTTAGGAATGACAATTATTCAAGTGACTTTAAGTACAAAAAATTATATATAAAAGAAAACTGAACTAAAAGCAATAAATTTAGAAATAAAATATGAGTTAGCATTTTCTTGTCATTATGTCATGTCATTGTGATGTGTATGCCACTAGTTTATATGCTAAGGATGACATAACAACGATGACAGTTACGAGACTCTTCCATGAAGGTTTGTACATTAGAGATCAGGCTATAGATTTTAGCTAGATTGTGCTTGTTTTACAGCATGGCCGTTCAGACTCTTACCGTGTGGCAACTATACCCAGCAGTTACGATGACTTCAAAACAGCTGATGGACAGCCTAAGGTATTTTTTGTGCTTATTATTGGTGATGGGACAGTCTGTGATTCGATAGTTTATTTCTGTTATTATACTGATGGATGCGAATAATATATGTACCCCTGCGCCCAAAGGAAATTAAATTCAATCTGAAGTCCTAGTAAAGACATTCTTTATGGTAATGTGTTATGAAACTGTGAGTTAAATGGAACTTTTTAATTAGCATACTTCACATTCAGATGAGTCTAACCGATTTTAAAGCACATTTATGCAGTGGCGTAACAAGGCAGTCACGGGCCTGTGTGCAAAAATTTGACTGGCCCCCAAATCAAATAGAATATTAACTTGAAAAGACACTCATAGTCTGCTCTACTAGTTTAATAAAAGTTCAGTTTTTAATTTCCATACATGTTTCGAAGGCACATACCCTCTTCAGTGGAAAAATTATATACATAAGCCGAAACTTTTGACATTGTTAAGGCAAACTGTAAAAGAGAAAATATTTAAGCATTAAGCAATATAAAGAAGAAAATTATGATTTTGGAAACATTAAAAGGGTTTACTGAAAGTTCAGAAAATGGAGATAGAAGAAAAATTGTAAAATATCTTAGCTTTTGTAACAGAAAATATATATATATCAGAAAATTATTTAACAAAAAATTTAATTCTTAGACTAAATCCTTTAGTCAGTGTTTAACACACTGGTAACAAGGATAACACTTAAAACTACACAACAATGTATTATTAAATTAATTTTAATTCTTTTTTTTTTCTGTACAATAGTTACAAGAAAAAATTTTATAATGAAAGTTACATTAATAATTAAATAAATTACTGAAAAATCTTGAAAAAAGAGAAAGAGGATTTTTGAAAAATAGCCAAAATTAATTTTTAGAAATGGCAAAATTAAAGGGACATGATCCCGCCTGGTGAACCGGGTACAAAATGCCCCTTTTTCCTTTTTGAAAATTATTTTTAGCTATTTTCCAAAAATCAAATTTAAAATTTTTTTTTTTAATGTTTTTTCAGTAATTTATTTAATTCATTAATGTAACTTTCATTATAAAATTTTTTCTTCGTTTTTTGGTACAAAAGTAAGATATTTTACACTTTTTTCTCCAACTTTTATTTTCTGAACTCATAAGCCTGTTTTCAAAATCATAATTTTCTTCTTTACATAAAAAATGCTTAAATATGTTTTTCCTCTTTTACAGTTTGCTTTAACAATATAAGTTTCTGCTTATGTATATAATTTTTCCACTGAATATACAGGTTTTCTAAAAAAAAGTTACATAACAAAGTTGCAAAAATTTAAATGAAATACCCTGTATATTATTGCATATTTCCATTATATGGACTAAATAAAGGCACGTTACTGTTGTTTCCTATAGCTAAGCAAGGCGTTTTCGAGATATTTAAGTATTTTTGGAAATATCGACCAAAATTTAAATGAATTGTTTGCTTTATGTATTTAAACTAGGTATTTGAAATTGTATTGATTCCTTAGCAAAAGCATTAGGTTGAATGGTAAAATAACTGCATTTTCTTAAAATTATACAGAGTATGAAAAAGTTACCTTTGATTAGGGTTATCAATTAAACCAAATAATTTATTCATGTTAAATGGGATACCCTGTATCTAATATCGTTATTTTATTTTATTTTATTTTTAATTGCCTTTTAAACTATCTATACCTATCTCTTATAGTTTCTTAGAAAATTTACATATTATGTTTTTGTCCATTTTTAATCAAACAACTGTCTAAACTGTCGGGAGTTGTTATCCATTCGAAGAATGAAATTCTCAAAATATTCCTGATATATAATTTGTGCCGAAACTAAGGTAAATAGAATTAATCATTGTATTTGGGGCAAAATATACAATCAAAAAACAAAATGAAAAATCCAGGCCCGTATTTTAAAAATTGAAGTTGACCATGATATCTAAGTTATAAAAAATGACAAAAACAACTAATGACGCCATTTTATCGAAAAAAAAATATCATTTTTATTTAATGGGCGTTTCTCTAAAATCAAAACCTTTCGAGTTATTAAAGAAATTAATTTTAGACGTTTTTAACAAATCGCCCTATATTTCATGAATCAAGAACGATTCGGCAACGTCGATACTGGATTCTAAAAAGCGTAAAAACCGAAGATTTATCTAATTTAACGAACTTCGTAGGAATTACCGTTCAAAAGATACCCATAGTGATCAATTGAATAGTTGCCACCCTGAATATATTCCATATTTATATAATATGTTCTTAGGGGTCAAAGTATTTATTCATGTTTTATATGAAACAAATATCGATCGGCTTCTTTTGTTTTATGTTATCATTTTTCTATAAATATATATTTATAATAATAATAATTCATAATTGCCTGTAATTAGTAGTAGTAATTACACATAATTATTTAATACTTGTTTTACAACCGAACTGGTTAAAACCCATTTAATTTCTAGATCAATGTTCTTATCAGAACAGCTGTACATTTTTATTATTTAATTCATTATATCACTTAAATTAAATTCTACACTCACCCAATTATAGTTAGAGTTGGCGGGTCGCGAATTGTAAAGGTAATTAATGTAAAATTAATTAATATTAAAAACAACGGAATGTGACTCATATTACACTGCGAACTTTGGAGATATTTGTTTATTTTCGCGAAACTCGCTACGATTTTTCTCAATTATTGTTAAATTATTTTTTTTAAATCTTATTTATAAACATACTTCAACAACGAAATGGGATATCTTACCGGAATTTAGAACACGCCTGTTTTACACGGATTTTAGTGTATCTCAGACATACCGCCTTGGATATCCGTATGGGTTTGTTCATTGTTATTTTGCTTGTTTCCTTCCATGAACGGTATTTAAATGGATTATTCAAAAATGCAATAAAGAATGTTAATTCGCGAATATTCGCAGTATTTTTAACACCGACCTACATACAACTTATGGGGTGCGCAGCAAAAAGTTAAATTTTGTTGCTCGTCAGTTGTTTTGCTCACAATGTTGTCGCCCTCATATAGGCGACCCCGCCGTATTGTTGCCGATTTGGTTGCCAATCAACGAAGTGACAGTTCGATACGATACGTGGACAGTAGTTATCAAAATTAATTCTAAAAGTGGTGTTCAGTGATGAATTAAAAAAATGCGTAACAGTTATATAATAAACAATTTTAAAGTTTATACATTTTTAAAAATTTATTAAAATTCCGGTCAACTCTTGATGCAACCCTGCACAAACATTTAAACTTTTATAGATCACGTGATATTGTTGTGACGCTCTCCGTTCTTTAGATAGATTTTGTATAATACTTTTTGACCCGTCATTGTCATCATAAGAGTCGACGTTTTACCAAAGTCTCCTGTTAATGGAATGTCATATTGACATGAAGTCAAAAAATGGAAACTTTTTTATCACGTGTGATCAAATTCGCCCCTTGCTAAAAAATAATTAGAACATAGTATGTCCTAAATAACCCAGAAGTGAAATGTTTTTATTGTAAAATGATAATCAGCATCTCATTTCAAACTTATACGAGGAGATTAGGATTAACCAGGGAATTCTTGCTTGGGATTTACAGTTCGCTAGTGTCTACTAGACAGGGATTAACATTAAATAAAATAAATCACAATGCTTAATCTGGGCGAAGAAATAATACTAATTCATAATATTGTACGGGGTGGCCAACTAAGCGAGGTTATGTAAAAATTGTTACTAATTTTTTAAATAAAATGTATGGTTTCCTTCATTTATTTGTCAATATTTCCGAAACAATTGAATTTAGACATATTTTATGTTATAGAATAAATATTTTAAATTTATCGACAATTTAGAATAACTAATAATATACAGGGTGTTCCATTTAAAAAAAATTAAAAGTAACGTCACTACTTGAAAGCTGATGACGTTACAGACATATGGAATGTACAGTCAAATAGTGAAATTTTAGTCCTATCGATAGTCGAAAACCCGGATCTGATATCACTTTTCAATTTGATGTAATTAAGCAGTTCCAACCCTGTATGAGTACAGTGTATCCGCGGATGGAGTTCATAATAGGAAAAAATCTTTACGACAAAAAGTCATTCTTTATAAGAAGTTTTGCTTGTTGAAAAAACGAATTTATTCCTTTTAATAAAACAGACACAATTATTTTTTTAAGTCTAGATACAAGTTTTGAAATAAAAATTCGAATATTTAAAAATATAATAATAATAATAATAATAATAATGGTTTTATGTAATTGTTTGCATTTAACAAAAATATCAAGATAGTCGATTTAATAAAAAATCCGTGTTACGTCAGCATTTTATTTACTATCATAATTTTTTTGTTAAGATGACGAACCCAAACAATCCTAAATTAGCAATCAGAGCCATCTATGTTCCATCAATTTAATTAAAAAATATGCCGCTATTTGGCAGGTTAGAAAGAGACGAGAGTCATCAGCTGATCAATATTTCTTTTCGTGAAGTTTTAGCCGTTAATAATAAAGTTTTCTAGTTAATTTATAGATATTTAGATTGTCTGACATGTCGATTAGGGTATCAACAAGTTTCAGGAAGATCTGTGACAAAATTTGAAAATTGTGCATATTTGAAATTATTATTATTCTTATAACATTATATTTTTTAACGCAAATTTTTCATAGCGTTTTTCAATCCTTTAACTTTACGATTCCAGTTTTAGATTAGAAAAAAACTAAGTATATTTGGCTAAACGTTCGCATAAAATAGTGCCTGCTTGGCAACCTGTGATTAAACGCAGCTCTTAAATACAAATAATTACATAAAACCATTACTATTATTCTATTTTTAAATATTCGAATTTTTATTTCAAAATTGGTATTAAATATATTGGTAATTAATATAAAGTTTTTGTTAAAAGTAACAAATAATGGTAAGAACGTCTTTATGGAAGCATTTTTACATTTTCTTACTTTATTACATCTGATCTAAAATTTTTATATTGGGAATTCATTATCTCAACCAGCAGAACTTTTGGTCGTAAAATGAATAATAAAGATTTTTTCCCTCTTGTAAACTCCATCTGCGGACATACTGTATATTTATTTCATCCGGTAAAATTTTAGTTAGTTCCTGTTAAATGAGAAGTTGACATTGTAAGAGCTATAGTCTCTCATTGATTCATATAATTGACATATTATGAATTATGTGATATTTATTGGACATTCCGTATAATAATTAAACATAAATATGTCGTCTTGGATCATCTACAACCGTTTTCGAACTATTAAGGAAACCTACATTATGTTATCTGGTTCAGGGAGCTTTATAAACAGCTTTCCAATCTTGTGTCGTAATATTTTAAAAATATGGGTTCGGTCATATAACAAAATTTATGTTTTATTTTAGTTTTTAAAAATGTGTTTGTTTGATCAGTGCATCAAAAAAAATGCAATGATTTTATAATTTTTTTATTATAAAATAATTTGTTACATTAAGCCACAAAACCCAAGCACGTGTGTGGCACGCAAGTGTCTTATGACTTTATTTTGTTTATAGGCACGGAGAAAACAGATCAAAAAGGCCAGGAAGGCAGGAGACTTGGACGACCTAAAACAAGAATTAGATATCGACTACCACAAAATCACTCCTGAAGAATTATATCAAAGGTTTCAGACGCATCCAGAAAATGTAAGTAGTTAATATGCCTTTAAAAAAAATTATTAATCAGATTACAAGTATCATGTCAAGTATACAGGATTATTTTTTTAAAACTTTTTTGTTTGAAAAGATATACCTATAATTCCTGAAGCAGAGTTTTAGAAATCAGCTCGACTAAGTAAAATGTGTGGAAAAAATAAACGCGTTGTTGCCAGATTGGGCGCTATTTAAAAAATACTTATTTTCTTAAATGGCAACGCCGCAGTTTTCAAACAAATTTTGATACATCTTCAGATTCTAGACAAAACAAAAAGAGTGCAAGTTTTCGATTAGAGTGGCGGTTTACGAGCTAATTGTGCCTAAACTGAAATTTATTTTCCAACATTAAATAGCAATAGTAACAAAATTAATTTAAAATAAAAAGTTAGCCGGTCAAGTTTTAAAAAAATAACCCTGTATAAAAAAATACGAAGAACAGTATTTCCTAACTACTTGAGGATGCCTCACACAATAAGGAATATACAAATAATACTAAACAACTGTGCCATTTTCGTCTAATATAAGGGTGTTTCCTAACCTCTCTGAAAAAAATGAAGGAGGTGAATCCTCACCTAATTTTAAGACGAAAATGTGTGTTTCGTTTTCGAAATACAGGGTGTTAAAAAATATTGTATTTTTCATTTTATTAATTAATGCCAATGATTTGATAATTCATATGATTTAAGAACTTTGAATAATGGATTCATATGAACAAAAGTCAAATAAAATGCTGCAAATATCCTTCATGAGCAAGTAAATACCCATGTACAAGACGTGCTAAATAGTCTCTTACGTGTTGGAAAATTTCGAGACTGGCGCGAATCGTATTAAAACCATCAATAATACGCAGTCGAAGGTCTTCTTCAGTTTCAATAGGAGTAGTATAAATGAGTTGTTTAAGGTGACCCCAGAAATAAAAATCCAATGGATTCAGATCAAAGTAAAGCCTACTCGTATAATTTCACGATAAAAATACAAAAAATCCCCGCAATCCAGATCCCCGCAAATAAATTAATTGTAAAATTTAAGATTGACCCAAAGTCACTTGCTCTAATCCTTTATGTTTAACAAATAATATCATTTGACTACGTTTGGCATTAATTAATAATTAATAAGATGAAAATACGATATTTTTTTTAACACCCAGTATTTCGAAAACGAAGCGACGCGACGTGCGAAAAACTTTTATACCACATTTTCATCTTAAAATAAGGTGAGGATTCACCTCCTTCATTTTTTCAGAGGTTAGAAAACTGCATAGTATAAGCATTTCAATCAGCGCCATGTCATGGTAGTTACATACAATCTGAGCGGGAACCCTTATACTATCCATCTTTGACACTTTTGCTGCGTATCTCGGCAATTATTGAACTTATCAAACAGCTGATGTTACATGAGATGTATTTCTGAGAAACTAAAATTTATAAAAGCAGAGCTTAAAAATATTTGATAATTTTGGATTAAAAAATACAAGGATAAATTGAAAAATTGTCGTTTTTAGATTTGTCCTCTATATTTTTTAATACTAATAATAGAAAAAAACGTTCAAATTACCCTTCATGCTATCAATACATTTTTGACAACGATTTTTAACCCATTTTAGAGCCTTATTAATGTGAACGGGTTTTACTTCTCTACATGGGAGGGTTCGGTTTAATAAAGCTACCATAATTCCTCAAATGCTTCCTAGTCTTTTACAAACATCACTGGAGGGTTGCTGCCTCTCAGGGTAACGATAAAAATACAAATTTAAGACATTTTCTGCGTTTCTTTGATATTCAATATATGGGCATAAAATATGTTTCATAGTTTTCGTAAACCATCTTATCTAACAGTTAAATACAGAACTCGACCTAAGTTGCGATCTATCATTAAATAAAATGAATTATACTTTTTGTTTTCATGTCAATAAAATTTATCCATAGCTTACTGAACTATTTAAATAGGTATTCTTATGCATGCGTGTGATAATGCACAAAAATTAAGAAAATTAGTTTGTGAATTATCCTTCAATGAAAAATGGGATTATTTATTTCGGTTTCTTGACGTTATAATTCATAGCCTACTACAGATTTAATATGAAAGTGGAATTGTTCACTTGTTTAAATAAGCCGCGAATATTTTTAAGTTCTGCTTTTATCATTTTTAGTTTCCCGTAAATACATCTCCTGACATGAACATCAGTTTTTTGATTGTTCAATAATTACCGAGATAACCAGCAAATGTGTCAAAAATGGGTAACCCTGTACAAGTTGCCCACATATGGAAAACATTAATGAAATATTATAACAAATCTTTATTTTAAAATTTTATTTTGTTACACGCAACTACTCGTTTGGCTGCAAAATTGAAAACAATATATGTATTTTGTCATGAAGAACTGGTATTAGATGACGAAATATCGAAAAAAATTATTTGAAAACATTTTTAGATTTTAATTTTTTGCTGTTTTTCAACGTTTGGAGCCAAAAGTTCATAAATTATATTTTTTCAGAAAAAATTCCAGTATTAGCTATATATTCCCAGGAATACAATGAAAATGTGTTAAGTGATCGAAAACTAAGGTAACAATCTAATATTTAAACATGTTTGTTTTTTAAAAAAAAATTATTTGTTACAATTTAAAATTTAACATTTTACCATGTAACTGGATGGGACCAGTATCTGGCAACTATATTTACGATTGATAGTTGTTTCTGGAACAATATGCTTACGAAAGGCCGTTTTTTCTAGTTTTAACGTGTCTCCCAAAGTTGCTCTACGAGATAAAAAATTTTAAAAATAAATTCTTGGATTTATAATAATTTATAATTTTTGGACTTTTGGCTCCAATCTTTGCAATGGAGCGCAAGATTCAAATCTAAACACCCTTTTCAAATAACTTTTTTTCGATATCTCGTCATCTACTACCAGTTTTTCATGACAAAATATATTTTTTCAATTTTCCAGCCAAACGAATAGTCACGTGACAAATGTTAAAATAAGTTTTTAGGTTATCAATCATGCAGAGGCAACCGGCGTAAAATTTTTTTTTTAATATTTCAATAATAAAAAAGTTTTCCATGTGTTTCAATTTTTTTGCCCGTCACTGTACTTATAGTAAGAAAGTTTACTTGCATATCAGATGGTAAACATATAAAAATGAGAAGAAAATCATTTTTTAACCACCTGAAGGTGGTTATATAATAAGGAACTGACAATTAATGCTAACCAATTGTTCTCCGGGATATAGTATACTAATCAAAAATGAACAAGCAACTGAACATTTTTTGCATCATTTTGAGAATACATATTTTATAGTAGAAATCAGTGAGGGGATCGCGTTCAGGTTTGGATAGATAATTTTGTCGACTTTAACATGACCTTAATTTTAGTGTTGTGATCACTCGAGCGAAAAACCGCTTGATCACTCGATTATTGACATAACCGACATCGCTCGATTATTAAAAAAACCGCTCGAATTATCTATTCAGGCGAAAACCGTCGCCCGTAACTTATTATCTTTCACTCGATACCCGCGCTTCGCTTGCCGCCGACGGAATTTGCCGCTGTAACGTGATCGAATTAAAAAATTGCTCGATATTCAAACAGTTTTTCGCTCGATAGGAAATACTCTAGTTAAAAATCAGGCGAAAAAACGAAAAATATCGCCGGTTATCTGATAGACGACCTCCGGTCTAAGCGCCGCGCGATCCGATTGGCGACGTTCGAGATTGACGCTGAGCAAGTACACGACATACGTCTTCCTTAAAGGCACATAAACGAGAAGGTGCATATAAAAAAGTATGCTGAATCCCTTAGCGGAGTCATCGCGACATGATTTGGTAAAGTTTTGTTTTAACTCTGTAGCCAGTGGAGTAGTTTAGGTCTCCGATTGTAAATATTAAAAAATTAAAGGATATTTTAAAATTTTTACTTACTATAAAGACGAGAAAACTAACATAATAATAGAAATTGTTAATGAAAAATAACAAAACGTACAAAATGGTTAACAAAATATATAGAAAAATGCGTTGGTAATCTTATAGTAAATATTTTTAAATCTAAACAGGAACTTTTTATTATTAAACTCAAGAAGACTTCTCAAAAATAACATACATTATAGAAAATGTTAATGGAAAATAAGAAAATCAGCAAAATAGTTAACAAAACATGGGTATCGAAAATTTTTTTGGTAATTAAAAGTAAGCATTCTTAAATTTAAATAGGAACTTTTAGGTAACTATGAATAACATGAATGAGTAACATGAATTTAAAAAAATAATAACCAATTTTCTTATTTTGCCAGTGCCATAACTAAGCCTACATTTTTGAAGTGCACACAGTGGGCACCTGATAATTTGAAGTGGAAGAATTTGACAAGCTATTTTATCTTCTTATTTTATGCTCGTAGATTGAGAAAGATGTGAAGAAAAATATCTCTTGGTAATACTTTTTGTTCGGGTTAAAAACGCACAATAATAAACCCGAACAATAAATACATATTTGTGTGATTTTTTGCAGTTTTTTGTTTGGTATCGAGACACGTGGTAAAAATTCATTATTCACAAATAAATAAATTTCTGGAATTTTTTTGGTGACACTATAATTTTTTAGCTAAACCTGTGCCCACCCGTAGTTACGTGCCTGCTAAATACCCGACCTGATCACATGTAAAGGGCTAGGCAGCCCGTTAAGCAGTCGGTGACGTCATCGCTTGGTAAATTTGAATTTCAGGCGATTCACTCGAGCGATTAACTCGATTATTAAAATCGCTCGAGTACCAAGTACTCGATTATTAAAATCATCGGTTTTTCCCAACACTACTTAATTTATCATTAAAAAAAGGCCATATTTCTGCGTTATACGTGTATTAGGAAGTTTTGCAAATTTCAAAATTTTATGTTTTTCAAAATTTGTTATATGGTTTCCGACTTATTCTAGGATATTTCTTTGACGGCTTACTAGGTTCTGCTAAAACGTTTTTGGAATCGTCGGTTTATTCCGTAAGGTCGGGAAGATATTAATTTTTAAATTAAACCATATAATTTATTAATTTTTTTCCCTCTAGTAAAGTACTTTTTCTTAGGAGATTCGAAAAAAAATTATTAAGAAAATATGAGAGATACTGTAAGATACGTAAGTAAGTATGCCTACTTTGACATTTTCCATTATTTTCACTCTACTTTCATAAAGAAAAGTTGTCATTTTTTCAATAGGGAGCAATATTTTTAATAGGATAATGCAAAATATCAAAGTATGCATAAAATTTGATAATTTTGCATCTTACTCGGTTTTTCTTCCTGGACATATTTTCTTAATAACATTTTTTCGTATCTCCTAAAGAAAAAGAACTTTACTAGTGGGAAAAAAATCTTTTTGTGCATTTACAAGGCAAACTGGATTTTCAATCGGGTTGAAGTCTGAAGAATAAGGTGGCAATGGTAAATGATTTAACTCTAAGTTGTTAAAATTATTAAAGAAAACACTATTTCATGTTTTTGATTTTCACTATATTTTGTCAACATGACACGTGTTTCACCGTCACAGTGGCTTCATCTGATGAAGCAAATAGTGTTTTCTTTAATAATTTTATTATTGATTTTCATCAAGTTAAGGCCGAAAATATAAGATTTCTAAGTTGTTAATTCATTTCAGTGGGAACGGCCATTGTTAAAAACTTTAAGGCACAACAAAAATTGTAAGGTTTAATTTAAAAACTAATATCTTCGGACGGAATAAACCGATGATTGGAAAAACGTTTCGGCCGAACCTAGTAAGCTTTACAAAAAATGCCATAAGTAAGTAAGTCAGAAATCATATTACCAAATTTTGTAGCACATAATACATTTTTGAAATTTGCAATACTTTCTAAAACACCCTGTTTAACACAGAAACATAGTTCTTTTAATGATAAATTAGGACAATATCAAAGTCAACAAAATTCTCTATCCAACCATGGAAGAGTGATCCGCCTCACTGATTTCTACTATAAAATATTTATCCTCAAAATGATGCAAACATTTCCAGTTGCTTATTCATTTTTGAGTAGTTTAGTAGTACCATCGAGCGCTGAATTATAGATCAACATTTTGCAGAATTTTGTTTAACACATTTAGATATCAAAATACTGATTAAATGGTACTACCGAGCGGTCCTTCTTAGATATAATTTACAAAAATATATATTTATAATACACTAATTTACCTGCTTCCTAGTTGAAAAGAAATTTATGACAAAAATAATGCAAAATAGGGTAACAAGCTTATTTAAAATTGAAAAAATAAACAATTTTGGGTATGTCTGGTTTTTCTGAAACTGGTTGACTGAGAGCCCTGATATTTTGCACATATATATGTACTAATTAATCATGGAGCAAGATCGCGCTTTAAATATAAAAAT
This sequence comes from Barypeithes pellucidus, assembly GCA_963991005.1. Classification (NCBI taxonomy): domain Eukaryota; kingdom Metazoa; phylum Arthropoda; class Insecta; order Coleoptera; family Curculionidae; genus Barypeithes; species Barypeithes pellucidus. Next base: position 52,912,260 of record OZ022556.1, read on the forward strand.
ATATTTAAAAAAAAACTGAATATTCTAAAATAATATTTGAACAATCGTAAAAATTATGTATGTTTATTATGGGGTCCAAATCTTCCTCCCATATTTTTTGTGTATACTTTTTTGTTATAGTGATTAAAAATATATTTATTTAATTTTAGGGTCTTAGTCACGCAAAGGCAAAAGAAAATTTGGAACGGGACGGACCCAATGCACTCACTCCACCTAAGACAACACCCGAATGGGTAAAATTTTGTAAAAATCTTTTCGGAGGTTTCGCCCTCTTATTATGGATCGGTGCGATCCTATGCTTTATAGCCTACGGTATTCAAGCCAGTACCGTAGAAGAACCCGCAGATGATAATCTTTTCCTGGGTGTTGTATTAGCGGCTGTTGTTATCGTTACAGGTGAGATAACCAAACTTTTTTAAACAATTATTAAGGAGCGGTTAAAGTCATATTTGGAAAACAACAATATACAGTGATACCTCGAGACGCAATTTTAATTCGTTCCGTAACCTTGCTCGTATTTCAAAGCAATTTTCCCCATTGAAATTAATTGAAATGCCATTAATCCGTTACAGCCCCGAAAATGCTACTCCCAATTGTTGTTACTTGTTTTTGAATAAGAAAAATGTATTTATAAATGACAAATATTGTATAAAAACATAATAAAAGAGAATTAAAGCAAAATACCTGGTTTTATATAGTGTACATACATATTTGTATTTTGGTCACTTAAATGCAACTTACACACAACTTAAATGCTACTGTATGCTTAATTTTAGTCGCTGCTTTTCTCTTCACTGGTCTTAGCCTTTTTCGCCGGAAAAAAAAACTGTCCAAGGAGGTTTGTTGCTTCCTCCCTTTCAGAATGCCGCGGAAATGAGTTAGGCAAGTGTCATTAAATAGCTCCGATGCTCGACCAGTTGCAACTTGTGTGCAGCATCACAGCTGACCGTTCCTCGTATCTCAAATGTCGCTCGTATTTCAAAACAAAACTTCGCTCGCTCGACAGCTCGTATCTCAAATAACTCGTATGTTAGGGCAGTCGTATCTCGAGGTACCACTGTACTAATATACTATCTAAAAATCAATTTTGGTTTGGAAGGAATACAAGTACAGATGATGCAACAATCCTTCTTCATCAAAAATAGTCACCATGATAACAAAAAAAAAACACATGTCTTTAACTGTCTGCATTGACCTAGCCTGTGATTAGTCGTTATACTTTATTTAAAGAAAAAGTATTGTGAAGGATTGACCTGTAATTTGTTTAAAAACTATTTAACAAACAGAAGTCAACGTATTAAAGTCCATTATGGTATTAATACTGAAAAGAACATAAGTTTGTTGTGTACCGCAATGTACTGTAGTAGGCCAAATAAATTGTTTTTAATTTACGTAAATAATTTGCTAAATCTTGATTCCGTAATACATAAAATAGTATTGGCCGACTATACCTCCATAATTTATCAAGACACATCATGAATTAATCTAAAAATAAGTATTTAAAGACCTTAACAGTGTATTTGCAATCTTTAAGATGCTTCTAAACGGGCAACATTTTTATGACAATGTGTGGCTGCAATAGTATAGCTGGAAGTTGCCGGAAATATTGCCAGCCATATGTAGAAATATATTGCAATATATTTCGGATGGCCCGGCAATATAGCCAAACATGTTTAGTATTGTTAATATGATCTTGCTTATTGAAGTAATGTCGCATCCATATGTTTTCCTAAAATTTTTATTTAGGACAATAAAAGCCGCTGTTACACGAACAATTTCATCGGCCATTATTGCCCGACTGAATAGCCCATTTACAGATAAATGATATGGTGTTGCGGAAATATTGCCGAGCTATTATACCTTGCAGATATATTTGTGCAACAATTAATGTACGCACATTGCCGGGCTATAGTTAACTAATATTTCAGACATATATTGCTGAAAAAGGTTTCCCATTTAGAAGCACTTTAAGCAAAAGCATAGCTAAGAGTAAACTTTCATAAGACTAGGTATCTACTATGCTATAAAGTTATAAAACATTTTTCTTACGTTTATTAATAAAGTGACATCATCGGAGAGTCAAAATCAGAAGAATACCTATCCCAAATGTCGGGTTCTAATAAATGTTTCCCCTTGCATCTCTAATTTATTAACTATTAGTTCTAAAAGTGTAAAATTTTGATTCAAGCCTCTGGTATCAGTTAGTGCAAAATGGCAATAACAAATGGAACTTTTTTAGAATATATGACACGAGAGTGTATCCCCATAAAGTTTTTAATGCCAATTAATGGTTATAACAAGGAACACACTCGAATAATTCCAGAAGATTGAAATTATACAGAGTGTTATGGAAATGATTTATTATATTTCAGAACTAACCTAAATCACAACAAAAAATCATATCAAACCCTGCGAGTTTCATGCAGAACTAATGTCAATATATCCTTATTATTTATTAACTTTGTTCTGTATGAAATTCGCAGGATCCTATTGAATAATTCCTATAAAAATCTGAAATTTGACCAAAATGGACTTGGCCTAGTTCTGCATTAAAACGGCCATTTAAGCCCCGAAATCCTGAGATGAAAACTAATTGAAGAAAACTAAACTAAACTGGTGCCTTAAATTATTAAGCGAGATTCTCCACCTTATGTCAAATCCGATAAACCATGTGATAGTCACGGTCGAGAGATGGACACAATAAATAATTGTGGTAGGTCAATCTCAAAAGACGACAATGAATGTTCGCCGATGTTGTCATATTTTCACGTCAAACACAAAAAAATAATATATTTTGAACGCTTTTCATACCTTTTTGAACAATTCGTTCCACAATTTGAAATGCCGGCATAAAATTATGTTTTGCAACACAACCAATAGTAATATTTAAATTTTGAAATGGCATCACCACATTTATTGTTATAAATTATTGCACAACAGAATAAAAAACGATAATGCTCGAAGTCGTAAATTTAACACCTTATTTATTAAGCTAGACATACAGAGACGTTGTTAACTAAAAACAGATGTGTACGTTGTGACACTTGGCAGCTCGTGGGGTAATGGTAGGGCTTTGTTCGTATTTAGACATTCGATTTAAAAAATAAACCATTTCCATAGCACCCTGTATAATAACCATTATAAGCATATTTTTGATCAAATTTGAACATTATGTATTATGTATGTATCAAGATTAGTTAAAACTTAAGACCAGAAGTGATACAATATAATCACTGAATTAAAAGAAGTGCTAATAATGCAATTACTTATATGATTAATTACTGATATGATGGTTGAGTAACTAAATAAACCAAAATGCCACAAATAAGGAAACAGTTGTTTTAATAATTGACCGAAAACCCAAGAAACAAATGTATTTGCGTGCGGTTAACTTTACAATGTAATGCATTGGCCAGAAATACTCATAATCGATTGTATTACAAACTGGAGAAAGACCAATTGGGATATTCGAACTGCGGTTTAGAAGATCTAAGTTAGTAATAATTTAATAAATTTTAGTTCGAAGCTGGGAATCTTCAATCACGACATAATCTGACGTCATTATCACTCACTTTTCACTTGCTCGGTAAACTTTTGCGTTTTACAAAACGCGGAAGGTTGTGATAACAATGACAATCGTCGTCAATGATTTTAGTTAATTATGTAATCTTAACTTAATTGGAATATTTAGGTATCACTTTAAGAAATTGGCCTACGAGCTTTTGACTTTCTGTTAAAATCCATCGCAGTTAAGTTGTCGATATCTAAAATTACGGTAGTTTTAATTTATGTTGTCATTTTAGTTTGTATACAAAATTGTTAAAGTTATTGGAAATAGTACTTGAGATTACTGCATGAGGTATTTATGTGGCGCACCTTATTGAAATGCCTATAATTTATTTAAGCCATTTGGGTTGCACACATGCTTTAAATGTTCTTTTTTCAGAAGATTTGTTTTGTTTCAGGTATATTTTCATATTATCAAGAAAGTAAGAGTTCGAAAATTATGGAATCATTTAAAAACATGGTGCCTCAGTTTGCCACTGTACTTAGGGAAGGCGAGAAGTTGACACTTCGTGCCGAAGACTTGGTACTTGGCGACGTTGTAGAAGTTAAATTCGGGGATAGAATTCCCGCCGATATTAGGATTATTGAATCGAGGGGCTTTAAAGTAGATAACTCATCACTTACGGGAGAATCGGAACCACAAAGTCGAAGCCCTGATTTTACGCACGAAAATCCCTTAGAAACTAAGAATTTAGCATTTTTCTCTACCAATGCCGTCGAAGGCACTGCCAAAGGTGTTGTTATTAGCTGCGGTGACAATACTGTAATGGGACGTATCGCCGGTCTCGCTTCTGGCCTCGATACTGGCGAAACCCCCATCGCTAAAGAAATTCATCACTTCATCCATCTTATTACCGGTGTGGCTGTATTTTTGGGAGTTACTTTCTTCGTTATTGCCTTTATTCTTGGTTATCATTGGTTGGATGCTGTTATTTTCCTTATCGGTATTATTGTAGCCAATGTACCCGAAGGATTGCTCGCTACGGTCACTGTATGTCTGACTCTTACAGCCAAGAGAATGGCCTCAAAGAACTGCTTAGTTAAGAATTTAGAAGCCGTAGAAACTTTAGGTTCAACTAGCACTATTTGCTCAGATAAGACTGGAACTCTGACTCAAAATCGAATGACAGTCGCGCACATGTGGTTTGATAATCAAATCATTGAAGCTGATACTACAGAAGATCAATCAGGCGTCCAATATGACAGAACTAGTCCAGGATTTAAAGCTCTTTCTCGAATCGCTACTCTATGTAACAGAGCTGAATTTAAACCTGGACAGGATAGCGTTCCTATTCTCAAACGCGAAGTTAATGGTGATGCTTCAGAAGCTGCTCTTCTTAAATGCATGGAGCTTGCTCTTGGGGATGTCATGTCTGTTCGACGAAAGAATAAAAAAGTTTGTGAAATTCCCTTTAACTCGACCAACAAGTATCAAGTCTCTACTCACGAAAATGAAGACCCTAACGACCCTCGTCATATTTTAGTAATGAAGGGTGCCCCAGAGCGTATTTTAGAACGATGCACTACCATTTTTATATGTGGAAAGGAAAAAGTTCTTGATGAAGAGATGAAAGAAGCTTTTAACAACGCATACTTGGAACTTGGTGGTCTTGGAGAGCGTGTGCTTGGTTTTTGTGATTTCTTGTTGCCTAGCGACAAATACCCGGTTGGTTTTAAGTTTAACAGCGATGACGCGAACTTTCCTCTCGAAGGACTTCGTTTTGTCGGACTTATGTCTATGATTGATCCTCCTCGTGCAGCTGTACCCGATGCCGTAGCCAAATGCAGAAGTGCCGGTATAAAAGTTATTATGGTTACTGGAGATCATCCAATTACGGCCAAAGCTATTGCAAAATCTGTCGGTATTATTTCTGAAGGAAATGAAACTGTTGAAGACATCGCACAACGACTTAATATTCCCGTTTCTGAAGTTAATCCCAGGGAGGCTAAAGCTGCCGTTGTCCATGGTTCTGATTTAAGAGAATTATCTTCTGATCAATTAGATGAAATTTTAAGATATCACACAGAAATTGTATTTGCCAGAACATCTCCCCAACAGAAACTTATTATAGTCGAAGGTTGCCAACGAATGGGTGCCATCGTTGCTGTAACTGGTAAGTACAACTTTTGTTACTTGACATATATGTTTTTGGTTAAAAAATGCATCTTTACACTTGCTATTACAGAAAAGCAGAACTTTCTACATTTTTTTTTATAGTTTGAGTTCTTGCCTTTCATCAGACTTTTTTTTAGAAAAGGTGGTAATCACGATTATAAGTTTTGGAAAAACAGACGGTATCTATTTTAGAAATTAATAAGGTTCTTCGTGTCAACAGTTACATTTTTCAACAAGAAATTGCAATGTCATTTCCTTGGGATCATATTTTAAACATAATATTTTTATGTATACTCAGAGTTATTTCATGTTGAAACAGGCGGCTGTATAGTAGTTTTGTGACTGCTTTTTTAGTGTACAGTAATTTTTATCTTAAAACTTTATTACCAAGGAACTCTACCTCGAAGATAATACACAATTATTTAAAATATGTGTGTAAGTTGACTCGACCGATAGGATTCGACATGACGAACTTTTTCAATATAGTGGATATTTTCGTAAAAGGAATTTTAAATTTTATCCCGATATAACTCTTATTTCGTAAGTCTTTAAAATTTATTGAAATTGAATTGAAAGTATAAGTTAACACTACCGAGTAAAATACATCTTTTGCTATTTTTATTCTGTTATAGCTGAACAGGAAATATATTGTTTTAGTCTCATGGTCGTGTATAAATATTAAACTTTTTTACTTTAATGTACGATCTAAAGTTTCAATTTTGATTAGGCGATGGTGTTAACGACTCTCCAGCTCTTAAAAAGGCAGACATTGGTGTTGCCATGGGTATCGCAGGTTCAGATGTATCCAAACAAGCCGCAGATATGATTCTTTTAGATGATAATTTTGCTTCCATTGTAACTGGTGTAGAAGAAGGTCGTCTCATCTTCGACAACTTAAAGAAGTCCATTGCTTATACCCTTACATCAAATATTCCCGAAATCTCCCCTTTCCTTGCCTTCATCCTCTGTGACATCCCTCTGCCTCTAGGAACTGTTACTATCCTTTGCATTGATCTTGGAACTGACATGGTGAGTAAATTTGTTTCATATTTAACGTTATATTTGTTTTCTGTTTCGTATTTGCTTGAACTGGTTAAAGAAAGGTGGATAGTTAATTGTTATGCCTATATAAGGTTTTTTAAATACAGGGTGTCCCATAACTTATGGGCAATAGAGCAACTGGTGATACTAAACATCAAACTAGACCGATTGAGTGTTTCTCGTTCTAGAAATACAGTGTGTTGAAAGTGAAAGTTTATTTTGGAAGATAAGCCATAATTTGAAAACTGTTGTAATTGTATCGGATTGAAGGTTGGCGGTATAATGTTTTTGTGAGTAACAAACAAGAGTTTGTAGAAAATTTTAAGTTTTACATTGGAGGGCGCTAGGTACATACACTGGGTTTAATAATTCTATGATTTTTTTCTTACCTGTTATTAAGTATTTTCACTCCAAGATTTTCAAAAGAAGGACACCCTGTATTCAGCAATACTCGTTTAGTCTTACAACGTTAAATAAAAATGAATTAAAGTGACCTCTCGTGACACTTGTTTTTAAATTGGCAATCGTTACTTTTTACTTAACATATTGAATGTTGTAAATTTGGTAACTTCTTATGTTCTCAAACGATGATGCTCTTCCTTTAACCAGTTTTAAGCTATTTTGGTTAATTCCTTCCTTTTGTTGATCCTGTAATATGCCCAAGATCTATGTAGTTGTCAAAATTGTCAGTTCGTTCAGAATAAAATTAGTATTTAACATAAAGTAATTAAACGTACAAACCTAATACATATGTGTTTTTTCCAATTCTATCTAAATTTATATATATTTGATAAATCATAAACTAATTCATTTTACGGTACTGAAAGAAGAAATAAATATTGTTGTACTGTTTAAGTCCTCGCTTTTGGAATGTGATAGGAATTGAAGGAGTTTTAAATCTTAAGGTGATATTTATTTAGAATTTACATCAGTAGTAAGAACTACTAATTCTATACCATTTTATGAAACATTAGTTTGCCTATTTCTGCAAAAGAAAGTAATCTATAGGTGAGGTCAAGCAAGGGCATATAACACACAGTCTAAGAGACATTATCATCAAAGCTGTATCTTAATATGATATGTGAGTTTGATGGAACCTTTTTTGGATGCAATACAATGCAAGACAATTTAATAAGAATATGATTAAATACAATCATTTAAGGTATTTTCATCTTGGGCATATTATAGAGTAACTAAAACAAGGCATCAGATTTTACACAGTAAAAATAATATATCCAGTACTTACAATCGCTATTGTAAAAAGGTGCCGGCCATTTCACTAGCTTACGAAAAAGCGGAATCAGACATAATGAAACGGAGTCCCCGAAATCCTTACACAGATAAATTAGTAAACGAAAGGTACCAAAAGAGTATACAATTGAAGAAAAACATATATTTATACGCATGTAGAATTTGGAAACAAATGTTTCGCATACTTGCACTTTTCTAGGCTCGGTTTCTTTGCGACACAGTTTATTTTTTAAATTAGTAGGATAGCCAATTTTTCAGTATTAGTAGAGTTTATACAGTTATATTCTAAAACAGTCGAGTCACAGGTATGTTAAACAAGATATTGATCTTATCTATATCAAATTTTTTTCTTTCCTCTTCGTTCCTATTTTGATTGGCTTTACAACAGTTTTCTTTAGCAAAGTTAGATAAATCATGCAATTTTCGTTGCATCAAATTTGAAACAAAATCATTAGTTTAGCTAGTTTCTTCTTTAATCCTAACCAGTGTGGTAATAATATTTTGTCTAAAAAGTGTAGGGTACAGTTGCATTTTTTACTATACATGGTGGCCAGTAACGTGTTGGCTTCGATAGCGCCTTAACGCTTTAGAAAAAAAAGTTCCATACAAAAGTTAAAGGGTCTACTAAAATACATAATCTAAAAATATTTTACAACCTACAGGGTCGCCCAAAAAGTGTCACTGAATAATTTTTTTAAAATTTAACCTCCGGTATATTTTTCCAGAATTTGATTTAGTATAATAAGAGCTTTACAACCGTATTAAATTTTTTGAATTGAAGTGCAACGTTATCAAATAATAATTTTTTTTCTGAAATTCTAGTAACTTTTAAGGGTGCGATTTAAAAATCATACCAACTTGAACAAATACAATTTATATTGTGGCTACCCTAAAGTATGTAATATCGATCTACGATACTAAATCTCTTATATAAAGCGTTCTTTAGGGAGGTCAAAATCTTAAAAAATATTGATTTACCTACCTTATTCTTTTGTTTTTAAGAAAAATGTGTTTAGGAAATATTCGTTAGAATTAGCTTCTTCGTCATAAATCAAGGTTTAAAAAATATTTATTTTTGTATACAGTGAGATCAAATTAATTTTTTGTTTTTTTAATGCTCGCTTTCCCAACCGATCACTTAAGTATGAAATGACTAAAGAAGCGGAAAACTTAAGTATACCTTAAAATTAATTTGCTTGCACCAGCAGCAAATTTTTACAAATATATTTTAAAAAATGTTAGGTTATCCATTTTGTCAAAATAATTGGTGCGACCATATTAATACGTCTCGGAATCCGATATTCAATGAAAGTCCAGGCCGTCATTGAGAAACTCCATGAGAAAGAAATTATTTGACGCAAAAACTGACAACTTCATATTTGATTTAATAAAAAATTTGGGTTATAAATAATTACTTAATTTTAAGTAGGTACATACATTTAGCTACTTAACGTATGAGACGCTTACATGGTGTTTACGTGTCGGTGCAATGCAAAAAGGCAATTTATTCCCTACTTAACATAAAGGCTCCCTTAACGTGTTTTTATTAAGTATGGCGCAAGCCGGCATAAAACATAAATTCTAAGTATTAATTAAATTTCAAAATTAAATGACACTGACTACTGTGTGACTGATACTTCACTTTAAGTAGCAGCAACATTTTCTTTAAATCTTGAATTATGACGAAGAAGATAATTCTATATTTTTTTTTAAAGATTTTGAACCTCCCTGTATACAAAAACTAAATCTTAATTTTTTACAAGCTACATTTTTTTATAAACAGTGAATTTGAAATTAGGTCCTTTTATGGTATATGTAATCCCATCTAGGGACACGCTGTATAGGACTGCATACCAAATATTCATACAAGCAAGAAAGGATGATTTACATATCATATCCTCTTAATTAAATAGTTTTTCGAAAGAACCGCCTAATGTCCAAAACAGTAATTAAAAATTTAAAAATATTAATTACGTTATCGAATATCAGCAAACATTTATATTTTAAGTAAAATTGCATCTGTACCACCATTAGATCAAATATTATCGCTTGGGTAGGTTCTGCCGTTGTTTCATATTTCGATGCTCTGTTCTCACCAACTTTCCTTAGACCTGACGACTGAATGAAGACTTTCTTTTTATTTACTTTTTCCTTTCTTTTATTTTCTTTATTAGGTACCCGCTATTTCTTTGGCATATGAAGAAGCCGAATCAGATATCATGAAGAGACCGCCCAGAGACCCACAAAACGATAAACTTGTCAATGCTAGGTGTAGTTTTTTTTATTTATTTTTTTTTGTTTTGGTTAATTATTTTTTGTTGTACTTTACCGTCAAATAGCTTACTAATATCACGTGGTGGTCGGGGCTGGTACTAACACGTATTATATGTAGGATTTTTATTGTTGATTCTATTAAGGGCCTAGTTAGTGTAGGGCGGAGGGTGTTGATTGGTTGAGGTTGTTTTAATTTGAATGGTGGTTTAAATACGGCAATTCATCTTTCTAAAATTTTATCAAGGTAACCGAATTTTTAACTATATACATTTTCAACAATTTCACGGCAATTTGTGACACGTTCTATCATTTATGGGCTAGGAATTAAATGTTTGTGCAATTATCTAAATTTCATACTTGTTTCTTGTTGTGTTTGTTTCCAAACGTTGAATGATTATGTCAATATTTCCAAAAAGAACAAACGATCTGTTCTAAAAAATAAAAATAAAAATCCATCTAAATTACCATGGAGGGAGGTAGTTTGTTTTAAAAATTTCTTTTACATTATGTACAGTGTGTCCATTTTTCTATGGTTTTACGAGGTATCTCTATTATTAAAAAGATAAAAGGATACGGTTTTTGCAGCACTGTGCTACTTTTTTGTGAAACAAAAGATACCTACAGTAGAATTTTCTAGGCCTTCTCGTTTTTGGTATACGGGATGTAATTTAACATTCCACACACCCATGCGTGGGTGTGTGGCCTGTTTATGCGGCTGTCGTCTTTCGAGCTATCTATAAGTAATTTAAAAAATTTTATAAATTGCATACATACTAGAAAAAGGCTTATATTTACCATTGAAATAACTTCTAACGCTCCATCTCCATTTTCGTTACCCTGGATGTATCAAACGAGCATAGTTTATTGTAATAATTAGAACAAACTGATTTTTTATTCTTAAGACAGAACCAGAAGAATTTTTCATTATGACACAACTGACTGTGTTCCTTTGATTTTTTTTAAATATCCGTCATGGCCTACTCAAAAAAATGTGTATGGGTAAATAATATTAAGACTAAAAATGAAGTATTATATATTTCTGAGCTGAGCTGGTTAAAAACTGAATTACGTTGTTAAAGAATATATAGGACGACTCGTTTAAAAAAAGGAATCTGAGTACATCACTGGATTCTACGAAACTACAAAGAAATGATTTTATTTCTTTTTGAAAAGTTACAGAGTAACCGAAATATGAGGGGTGTCCAAAAATGTAAAATTCTCAAAATCGAGAAGGCCTAGAAAAATTCTAATTGGGGCATCTTTTGTCTCACAAAAAAGTAGCACAGTGCTTCCAAACCGCATCCTTCTGTTGTTACTAATAACGGAGATTCCTCCGTAAAATCACACCCTGTACATATTCACAGTGTATTACGTATCTGTATGATATAGTCGACAAGATAGGGTTGTTTTTATAAATATTTTTTAATAATTGACCTGTTGATTGTTATCCTCAATAGAGTTTCATCATCATATTAGCCTTGATCTTACTATTAATTACATACTAATTAATCAACCTTTACCCTTTTCTTTAGGAATTATTGTATTTAAGCCCACCACACCTAATCATTTTTATTTTTTGAGATTAATGATTTCAATAGTCAATATCCTATATTAGGGATTATCATAGGTTTCTTTTGAATCTTAGAACTGTAGAAGACGGTTTGCACTTACGCAGTGAAATATACATGTTGAAGACTTAAATAAAATTTAATTATTTGATTAAAGAGCTGTCATGACTGCGTATGTGCAGACCATTTTAAAGTTGTTCTTTTAAACAAAGATGAACCATCACCATTGGTATTTGGGGAACGGTAAGAGATACGAAGCCGCTTAAATTGGGGCAAAGTTGCGTAGTTATGGGCCCAATAATATGCCGCAAAAAAATCTAAAATAAATACAGAGGCATTCAAAATATTTGGAAAAATTTTACGTTTCGGTTTTTATTTTATCCTGACTTTGTTCGAAGAGATATGTCCAAAAATAATTTTCACTTTCTCATTGATAATTTTTATTCTCCACAAGATGGCAACATCAGATCTTTAATACGACGTTTCGTCACCATCATCAATTTAGTTTTTTTAAATACAGGCCTGGATTTTTTGTTTAAGTTATGAAAGAGGACCAAAATCTACATTCAGCAGTATACAACAATTACTGGCTTTCCGACGGTTTGTCCGGGTTTGTTCGTCAATATTATTTTTTTATTTCAAACTATTTTTTTATTTCAAACTAATAGTGGTATCAAATTTTTACTTAGTGTAAGTACAAGTAATTTATTTCATTAATACAAATAAAATTTTACTAAAAACCAGTCAAGACTTTTAAAAAAGTCCTGAGTTTTACATATTTTTTAATTATACCGAATAAAAAAATAAGTAAATTACAGGAATGTACTAGGGGTATTTTAATGAAGATGGTCAATTTAAGGAACAAAACATCGGAAAACCAGTGTGTTGTATACCGCTGAACGTAGATTTGGTTCATCCTTCATAATTTAAACAAAAAAATCCAGGCCCGTATTTAAAACAATTAAGTTGATGATGGTGACCCAAAGACGAAACGTGGCATTAAAGATCTGATGATGCCAACTTGTGGAGAATAAAAAGTAGCAGTGAGAATGTGAAATTTATTTTTGGATATCTCTTCGAAGAACGCCAGGAAAAACTAGAAACCGAGACGCAAAATCTTAGATTTTTCGAAATATTTTGAAAGCCCCGGTATTTATTTCAGATTTTTTTGCGGCATATTATTGGGCCCATAATTATGCCACTCTGCCCCAATTTGACCGACTTCGTATCTCTTACCGTTCTCTAAATCCCAATGGCGAAGGACGAATTTGTTACACCCTGTATAATACTTAAATTTATTTTAAATCACCTGTATCGAATGCATTTTTAATCGCAGAGAATTAACCCACTTAATATTTTTAGGCCGATCGAATACGAAAGAACGAAATACAAGCAATTATTTTTATAAAACTGCTAACATAAAATCCAATTGTTCGTTTACTAATCAAATTACCGGGCAATTTTTTATTTCCCTCATATTATTACCCCTAATTAAAACGGTACGTTCTGATGCCTGCATGACTAATCTGTTTTTTAAATAATTTTATATTTTTACAGATATTTTTTAGATTAGAGTTATATGAACAAATATTTATACGTACACACAACCGACACTTACACACATTACTATCCCCTTAAGTCACGCAATATCGCGTAGATTGCCTTGCTTAGCACTTACTTGTTAAGCCTTAGTCATAGACAACGATTTATACTTCTTTACTAGATGTGCCATTTTTTGGTAGTTTTTTTTTTGTTTATTGCATTACAACAGTCATAAATTTAGTATTATTTCGCTTATTATAAGAAATAACAAGATGGGCTTAAATTTGGACATTACAAATACATTTTATACTATTTCTTAGTGTAATAGTTAGAGTTATTTATATTATGTCACGTACGATCTAGTAACAATTAATAGATGCTACTATAAATAAGCATACAATAGGTTTGCTGGTTTGTGCTAAACAACACTATAATACCCAACGCTGTTCCAAAAAAGAAACCGTCATAAAATCATTCAAAAGAGGTTTAACAAAGCCGGTAATAGGGCGGTCAGGAAAAAGTTCCATGTAATGCTTAGTTTAAATGGCATTAAAGCCCGGTTTATGCCCGCGTTTGTCGTTGCGTCGTTCCTTGCCGCGGCGTTTTCTAAATACACAGGGATCAAAATAGGCCATTTAGAACAATATGTTTGAAAACGTCGCGACAAGAAACCCGTGCATAAAACGTCGCGACAAGGAACGGCGCTGCACGAAACACGTGCATAAAACGAGCCTAAAAGCGATTAAGCTGTAAATTAGATGGAACTTTTGATGGGCGAATATGTTTAAATAAGTCTCTCTACTCACTAGCATCGATATTGGAGACTTATAGAAGCACCGTAATCGATTTTTTAAAGAACCTACTTCTGAAACAAGATTTTCGGTTCGGCTGAAAAATTTTTTATCGGTTAACTTAATTAGATCACTTAACAATTACTTCCAGTAAGAGTTAAAAAACAATCACAGTGTATGAACTTGTACCTGCATTACCGCCGTTTCTGGTTATGTCCACTGGCGCATGTTTATAATAAATATTATATAATGAATAATATTAATTATAATATATTACTGACGTGGAATTCCAAAAATTCTTTTTAAATTCGAGCCCCAATGATTTTGCTAAATTTTTCAAATCGTACATAAAGCAAAAACCGTATGTTTATCGAGAAATATGCAATAACTAATATTGACACATACATATAATACAATAAAATTAGCCCATGATATTAAAAAAATTATCCACTCCGGAGAATTTTCATATCTCAAGTGCACATCTTAATATTAAAAAAATCCGGACTAGGCAAATCAATAAGTAGTGCGGGCATGTAAATATATCACTCCCTTTTTCATGGTGTTCCCCTTTATGTTTATTTTTGTTTTGTGTTATTGACGTGTATTTTTTAATCGAGACCAGGTCCCCGCCATATCGTTGGCATATGAGGAGGCAGAGTCTGATATTATGAAGAGAAGGCCTAGAAATCCTTTCAGTGATAAACTCGTCAACGAAAGGTAAAAAAAAGTGTTCGTGGTCTCCTCTTCTTCCTCCTTACTGTTTGGAAATCCGATATCTACACTTTCTGACAAAACAGAATTTAATCATTTATAATCGTAAATAAAGCAAAACAGTTTTTCAAGTTTCCCAATTGAAGTTTTTATGTTTCGACCACTGTGTTATCTATAACATCAATTATGTTACTTAAAAATATAAATAAGAACGTATTGATTAATTCAGATCACACACTGTCGGTTTTATTCAGTATTTTTTTAAAAAATAATTCGCCTGATTCGAATCCTTTGCTATAAGCAGAAATATCACCAAGTCGTCAAAGATAATCTAGCTGAACAAGCGATTAAACATGCAGGCAATCCTGAGATATATCTTGTACATATCCTGGATCGATGTTTACTAAGTTAACCTGATGTTGAAAATTAACAATTGCGGCAAGTTGCACGAAAGACGGGTTAATAGTATATTAAGTCGATAATCACAGTTATAATGAAGGAGCAGACACGAGCGGTAAACTAGTGAAGAAGAAAACCATTACCGTATTAACCATTTCGCAGAAATTTAATGTAAATGTGATAAAATTAGTATTACATTTTTAATAATTGCTACATCACGTGCTCTGTTTGTCTCCTATTTGATAAGTTTTGACCAGAATGATTTTGATAAAGAATTTTATGTGTATATAGCTATAGTAATAGCTGTCATGCTACGTTAAAATTTAAAGCTATGCGAAAGAACGAATCTCTTCTGAGTTTAAAATAATAAGGCACTTTTTTTTAGAAAATGAGATCAGATTTAAGTATAATGGATATTCCCTGAATCGGGTAGACCATGGAAATTATTTCGCCATTATTAGGTCTCAAAAGGCAGCCATAACCTAAATAATTTCCACAAGACTGATACGGAAATTCGATTCAAATTACACTGTCCAAGATTTCGATACTTTTTTTCCTCCCTGGAATAATTTTGGCCGGCCTTAATGTATTTTGTGTGCTGAAGGGACAATTTGCATCGCAACATATGGACCGAGAGCAGTTCTTCCACGTGTTCTTGGGAGTTCCCCAATTTATTGTTCCCAAGAAAATTGTTGCAAACCTTTTCAAATTCATCCCATGCTCGTCGTTAAGTGTCGCTTAGAGTTGACCTATTTAGCATCTTGAAACAGTTGTATAATTTGGGCCCAACAAAAATTCCCTCTTTAATGTTTTCCACGCTTAAGCGGGGAAATTTCTGTTTGAGATTATAAAAAGCCTCTCCTTCATTGCTTTCACCAAATTTTTAATGAGACCTAGCTTAATGTGAAGTGGGGGTAAATATATGCCTTCTGAACTAATGCTTCTCGTGTCACTTAGAGTTGCCATAAAGTTAGCCTCTTGGAGCAGTTGTCTAATTTGCGGTCCAACAAAAATTCTCTCTAATCTTTGCCTCACTTAAGCGGAGAAATTTCTGAGGTATAAAAACGCATCTCTTTACTCACTGCTTTCACACAATTTTTAATTTCTGACCTAATACTTCTCGTGTCACATTTTTAATATCAACGTCCGTTTATTGCCTATAAAAATTTTCCATGACATATGAGCCTACTTTTGGGATTGTTAATTGAATGCTTATAATATACCCAACTAAACCTAAACCCACGCTCCATCAAATAGCATTACGAAATTGTTCAGGTAGTGGCTGTCTGGTCTTGTTAAGAACGAAAAAATTAAATGCTCTACCTTACCCAGCATTCCTTGTAAACTTTAATGCAAAATGGTCCACTAGTCGCTATCATTTGCTCTAATAATAAGGTATGGTAGTATTTCTTAACTTTAATAGGGTAATATGTAAAAATATATTTAAATCTAATAGTATTTCTAAGCAACTGACTAGAAAACCGCGTCATTACAAATTTGTAATATAAATAAAGCTATTTAAACCTGTAAACGATGCTCTGACTCTGCATTGAATTTACGAATTTACTCTATGTGAATTTTATTATTGGTTGTGACTGTTGAGCTGTTTTGTCCTTATCGAACGATTAGACACGATTAAATTATTTAATAAAAATTTTTGTCAGTAACGTGTACTGCATCATCGTATTGTGTGTTTTCCCTTTTTTTTTAATAACTATAAATATTGATCTTGTTATCGGTACTTGAAATCATGCGACAACTTCTGCTTTTCTGAGCGCACATCTTTACACCTAGTAACATAATATATCTAGATGGAAATATGTTTGCTCATTGTCACCAAGCCTATACATAGCAAGTAGCTTACACATTCTTTTATAACATTTTGTTGCTCATGATGCATTGCTATTCCTACTAAACTGTATGTATGCGTTTGTGCAAGGGGAAAAATGTTTGTCCACCTTAATAACTACGTCTACTTACTGGACTACTACGTTTTCCATTAGCTTTTAGCCCTTTAATAATAGCCAAGAAAATTCGTTCTAGTTCTACATTTTGGACGTAACTCACTCATATTGAATTCCTTATAGATTAGTAATTTAGCCGTCCTCCCACATTTTCACTTTTCTGTGTTTAGTCACACTAGAAGAACAGATTTAAAGATTGTAAGGTTTCAGAAAACCCTCTGCTTGCAATCTTTCTTACATTTTGAATATATTTTTCCGTTGATTGATTTGAGCAGTTAAAATCTATTTTTTACAACTTTACAATCTAGTTTACAACATTTTTTGATCTTACGTATGTATCTCGTGTATGTGTGTAAATGGTAAGTAGATTATAAATGCATATAACCCTTACAGCTACTACTTATATCATTTTTAACTCATTTGACTTCATTTGCACCTTTGCTTTTTTCATTTTTTTTTATAACCTTGGCTTTAAACGAAATTATATTTTAACTAACCCATCACATGTACTGTTCTAACAGAATATAAATTGCGGCGGTGGCTACTGGATCAATCTGTGATTAAATGTTTAATGTTTGTGTTCACACAACTTCGTTGTGGTGTTATTTAGGGTACTGTTTGGTTCCCCAAATTTCAATTTTTGATTAAATATTTATTCAGAATGATTAATCCAGCACTAGCCTCTACTCCATTATACCTATCCGAAACGCCCCTCTACACACTATTCTCGACTAAACTAACCGATTATACGTATAAAGAAATCTTGTGCATGTTGATCATGTTTCTAACTTACTAACTGTGTGTTTGGCGGCGCTACACGCGCATCCCTTCTATATAGGTGCCTGCTATTTCTTTGGCTTACGAGGCCCCCGAGAGCGACATTATGAAAAGACAACCTCGCGACCCGTATAGGGACAACCTGGTTAACCGCAGGTGGGTCAATCATTACATTTACGCCTCAAGGGTTTTTGTTCGGTATCAGAACTAAAATGTTGCTCCTTTGATAGTTCTGGAAGTGTTTTTATCCGTCGGTTTTAACTTTTTCATTTACTATACATTACATCTGTAGTAGTAGCGCTCTTGCTCAATATTCAATATTTTTCGGCCTATTTATTATTTTTTATCTTCACGTACGACTTAAAATTGTCATTTTTGTGTTATATTTGTGATATGTTTTTTTGGTACATATACATGTGTACATGAAATAATGTGTGGTAAAGCTTTTGACATCGGTATTTTGCTGATGTTACACCTTGTAAATGTTAAATTATGACTAAAAGTATGTTTCGTTTTATTTTTATGTTTTCTTTAAATATATCTCGATTTTAACGACGAATACGAGGAACGAACCAAACTCCAGGAGTATATTGTTGTACAAGTGAAAACAATGAAAAATACTCATATGTTCCTTATCCGATTTGAATTTATTTTCTAGTTATAGCGTAATTAAAAATAAACATGATCATCCAATAACAGTTGTTTAAACATAGTGTTCCTTTAAAAAAACTCGTCATTGACGCTCACTGTCGCTCGCCTGATTGCTTCATGTCTTTTTTAAATATCGATAGTAGTACTTCTAATACGCCTAAACTTCATTTTTGAACCAGCCCCATAAACAAAAGTCTAGTGGTGTGAAATCTGGAGGTCTTGGAAGCCAAGTAATAGGACCACCACGACGAAGCAGCTCCAGAAATCTTTCGTCCAAGTATTTCTTCGCCTGATGAGCGAAATATGCAGGGGCTTCACCGTGCGATACAATTACATTTCTGATGTTTACAGGGACATCATCTAGTAGTTCTTATACATTTTGTTAAACATTTAATTAGTTTTCTCTCATGAGGCGATTCTCCCAAATGGAAGGGCCAATTAAATAACTATGGACCATATTATAGATTGAATACAATTTTTTAATTATGCTATAACTTGAAAAAGAAACCGGAACAAACCCGGGCAAATGAGTTTTTTTATTTTCATGTATACAATACGCTGCTGGAGTTTGGTACGTTCCTCCCTGTATAATATATATCTTCTATAATAATATACAGGGTGTTATGGAAATGACGTATTATATTTAAACCGGCAAATCCCGAGATGAAAATAAATTGAAGAAAAATAACCATAAATGGCGCTTTGAATTATTAAGCGAAATATGCACTTTATATGAAATCTCAAAATTTACGTGGTCGCTCCTGAGGCCCTACGCAATCAATATTTTATTGAGGCAGTCTCAAGTTTCAAAAGAGGTCAGCGCATTGTAGGCGGTGTTGTCATTCTAATTCTAAACGCACGTGTTCAGTTTTTGACAACAAGACGTCTTGGCGCGCGTTATCACTTATTTTTCAAACTTTTTAGACAAAGAAAACTACAATTTTAAGGTACATATTATTTTAAAATAATCTGTTTTATAATTAAATTCCATAAAAAAATAAAACACAAAAAGTATGCTTTTCAACAGAACTAACAGTAGATAATATCACACAAATTTTAAATCATATCACAACATTTCTTATTATGAATTATTTCACAACAAAAAAAATCGGGCAATACAACTAACAAAACGTTTAAAATTCGTATACGTCATGCACGTGGAACGCTCGACGTCGTTCCACTCCAGAGTCGCGAAGCCTACTGAAGTATGAAGGGCGCGCCGTCAGTATTGAAGTAAGGGCGAGATACGCGGTGTGATCTGACAACACTGTTAGTATACTCTAGTGACCCAAATTGTTGCTAAGTGAATCCAGATGTAACGGCGCGACAGTATGTGGGTAAAATGGGTTTTTACCTTAGTATTTAGATATTCGACTTTAAAAAAAAAGTATGTAGACTTTCTCTTGGACTCCCTAGGAGTCGCCCATTTAATTATAATAAGTCATTTCCATAACACCCTGTATAATATATGAAACAGGTTAAAATAGATGCATTAAATTTGTTAAACAATTTTCTTGGTGTAACAGAGAGTATTCATTGGCTACGTAAAGCTTCGTCTTACATTGTCTTATTGTCCACGTCCAATGTTGTTCGTGAATTGAATTATAAATGCGGGTCATTATGTTTCACAAACCGCACACTTTTTACATTGTGGAATCATACGAAAATTATTTTACGACTTATATACATACAATTAGTTGACACGTATTTCAGGATTTTGGTAAAAAAAAAATTTTTTAGAAAATATCTGCACATGAATTTATGATAATTTGGTGGATTTTCTCCAATCTTCTCATACTTTAAATTTAATATCCAGTTATACTGGCCGTATCAATGTCGGTCTTTTTTATTAAACGCTTTGTTAGCTTTGGAAGTGTAT
This sequence comes from Barypeithes pellucidus, assembly GCA_963991005.1. NCBI lineage: Eukaryota > Metazoa > Arthropoda > Insecta > Coleoptera > Curculionidae > Barypeithes > Barypeithes pellucidus. Next base: position 52,932,791 of record OZ022556.1, read on the forward strand.
AAAAAAATAGTCATTGTAAACAAATGCAAAATAATAGCAATTTAATTGTTTGAATAGTTTTAAAGCTCGCCCCCACCTTACATTAATTTTAAAACATGCCGTTTTGTTTTATATCCTCTTATCTGCAAAACCGATTTTACCGAAAAGTGGCATCTGTATTAAATCGGTAGTTATTAAATATTTTCGATTGCAAGTCACCAAGGGCGCGAGAAGGGGGGCAGAACCAGAACTACGCTTTCGAACGACGGAGAGTATGGACATATTAATGATTCACACTGGACCGAGCTCGATTGTAGACGCCTCGACTCGTCGCGCTGGTACCGTCCCCGCGGTCTGCGTGACTTGCAATCGAAAATATTTAATAACTACCGATCTAATAGAGGTGCCACTGTTTCGTAAAATGGATTTTGCAGATAAGAGGATAAAGAACAAAACGGTATTTTTAAAAATTAATTTAAGGTTACGATCAGTACAATGAGATATTAGATTTTAAGAAGATTGGAGAAAACTAAGCAAATTATCTAAAATTCATGTGTGGATATTTTGGAAAATAAATTTTTTTCAGCAAAATCCTGAAATACGTGCCAATTAATTGTATGTATATACATTGTAACAAAAATTCCGGACGACTCCAAAATGTTAAAAAATGTGCGGTTTGTAAAATAATGACCCATATAATTTGATTACACTTCTTGTATGACAAAATATCTATTTTTTCTTATTGATTAAAATATGTACTTATCTAAATCTTGTATGAAAAAAATGTGTACCACTGGTTAATGTTTTAACAATTTTACACGGTTAAATTTTGAAGTTCCCAATTGTGTTTTATCGGTTGTATCCATCCCATGCTTTTATGTGTATTATAAATAGTTTTAGCTATGTTAGTTCTGGTACCGATTTAGTTCTTGTGATGTAAATGTACTGACTGCAGTGGTGTCGTGATGGCCTGGCACCAACACAACCATTACCTCGGCACTAAAATTGTTAGTTTTTCAACCAACCATATAGAAAGACTAAGCATAAAGCCTAACAGATGTAGTCCAAGATATATTGCCAAAGTTGTATACTTTTATAAATCAAAGGAAAAGTTTAAAACATCAACTAGAACATGTATTAATCATTATTAAACAATTTATGTTTAGCGATAGGCTTTGTCTTTCTAAAAAAAATCCGTTGCTCACTGTAATCCCACGTAAATTGTGGTTATGTGTTGTCTGTGTACGCACTTGTGCACAGTGTTTTTTATTTTACAATTACTCAGTGTTTTGTTTTTGTAAATTACTCCATAGGATGCGATAGTATGTTTTTAAAGTATCGGTGCATTTGTTACTAAAAAGATTCAATAATAATTTTTGCTGTATTTGCATAAAACATTACGTTCATATTCTTAAGTCGTGGGTTGAAAAAGATAAATTTTCTGTAGGCGCTACAAAATAAGAAACATTTCCAATATTAACATGGTCTTTGTAAAAAAATAATTTTGCCCTTTTAGTTATCATTGGAATTTTGCTTACCGTAGATAGGCAAATTTTTCATTCTTTTTTTATTTTCTACTATTAGACTTTTGGTTTTAGAAAGTAAAGGCAACAAAATTATCTTATGTTCTTTCTGGACTCGCAGTTTTTTTTTCTTTTGGTGGGATAAGCGTTGCTGTCTGGCACTTAATTAATTTTGTCATTTCCTTTTAAGTATGTGAATATAGGTGTTTTCTTAAAATTTCCTGTTTAAATTTTTTTATGCTTCGAATTTGTTGATTTAGATCATCTTTTACATGGGTTATAGTGTTTAAAATTATTTGTCTGCATTATAAAACGGCTTAGGACATTTTTTTACTGAAAAGTCAAAATTATTACTTTCTAATCATTAAAACTACAGCAAATTTAATTTATGTTCTTTAACTAGTTTCTCCAATGTAGCCCAGGACAAGCAAACTTGCATGTGTAAATGACAAAAAAATTTGGAATTGAAATTAACCATTGGGGATCTAGGCCTGCTTGATTAAATAAAAAAATTGAACATATTTTGATTTTTAATAAAAATTTAATAAAAAAGGCCTTGACCGGAGCATTATTTTTATTTTCTGTCTGGTAAAATGCCTTCTTCACAAAATATCAAAATAGTTGATTAAGAAAAGTTGCTCGGAATTCAAAATCATGCAAGAGTACCGAATTTAATAACCATCGCCTTACATTGTTTTTTTTTAGTTTATACAATATTTTCCCTGGTTAGGAAGTTCTAATTTGTCATCAAAGATTATTTTCGAAATAATTATTTCTAATAAAAGTATTCAATACCACGAATAAATTTTTTTTCTCCTAAAGGTTTAAAGATAATTAATAAAACTAATAATGGTTATTAAATTAATTATTTATAAGCTTGCATGATTTTGAATTCTGAGCAATTTTTCTCAATCAACTGTTTCGATATTTTGTGTAGAAGAGGCACCAGAGACAGAAAATAAAAATAATACTCCAAAATCAAAATATAATTTTATTATTTGATTCCAAATGGTCAAATTTCAATTCGAAAATTATTTGTCATTTACACCTATAAGTTCGCTTATCCTGGACACACTGTTTATGCATTGAATTTACAAATTAATATTATTCATATATTTTACATTTAATTATCAAAAAAAATTAGTACTTATTTTTCAATTTAATATTTTTAAAGAAAACTTTGTTATGTATCAAAATTAAGCTGCCATGACAGTTATTCCCACAGTTGTAGGTACTTGGTAGAAATTAGAAATTTTCCCTCTTTAGAGTAACGATATTTTTCATAATGCCGAGGTATAGTTTGTGTAACTTAAGAGTTATAGCATTTTGTAGTTCAGTTATTAGACTCCAGTTTTCTGCCGTTGCAGGACTGGCCTGTTCTGTCTATGTTTTCGTAGAAATGTTTTTAGAAGTTACTTTCTAGACACTATAGCTATGCTGTAAATTTAAGCTGCATCCGTTATAAAAGTTGGCTTAAATAGACAAACAAGCCATTCTATAATCTTATTAAGGCTATTTTTTTCAACACACAGATGTGGCGAAAAAAACCTTCTGTACCTCTCATTCTAAATTACATTATGATAGGTCGCTTTATAAGTATTTAGACCGAAAAATGGAGTTTTTTTGGTCTCGCCTGTACCTATATACAGAATGAAAATAAAGTTTTAAACAATTGGGAATTCATACCAGTTCGAATATTTAAAAACTAATGCAATAACTGTGTGGAAAGTGCGCATATGGGATTTTTTTTTATGTGTGAACATTGTCTTATTATAAGAAAACTCTGTATGTCTCCAAAATATTTTTTTTTGTTTAGTTTGATTTTGTCATTTTAGCATACTGCCACTTCATTAATCTACTTATTTTTAATTTAATTAATGTGTTTAGGTCAAATTTTTTTTTTTAAATTTAACATTTTTCTACTGCTTAAATCCTTTGGTGAATGCAACAGTCACCCCCTTTTTCAATAAAGAGGTTTAATTTAATTCTTAACACAAATAAGCAAAATGTACTTTTTGACCTCGTATACTATAACATGAATGTCTTCGATCTTCGAGTTGGGTGGTTGTTGTTTTAGTTTCGAGATATGCTACACTTTTTTATAATAAATTAAAGGAAAAAACCATCGAGAGCGCATTTTCTCCCTGTCATTGCATAATAAAAAAATAAGAACATTTCTATCTCTTTCAAATTGTTAGTCTCTGTATTATTAGTTTTAGAAGTAGATTGTTCATACCCCAGTCAAAATCTTTTGGTAAACTTTTTAAATTATTGCTGGTTACATTGCAATTAGCCTTGTATAGAAACTGTTCAAAATAATGCATTAAAACAATTGTTTCCATTTTAATGATTGGTCTAATCATGCCACACAAATATTTTTTGATGTGTAGGCTGGTTGTGACGCATAATAAAGGCAATAAATTTAAACTGACCGAAAAAGTTTCAAGCTCTGAACCAGGATTACTGGATACACCTTAGTTTTTAACCCGGAAATTAGTTTAAATAATTGTACTAATTTCTCTTCTCTGAATAATGTGAGGAATACAGTTTGCATAACAGGTCTGTCTGTTTACTCTCATAAACATATTTCGAAAGATAGATATTGGTATGGAACATGGTGAATAACTGTCATATTTTAGTGGGCCACACCTAGTTATTAAAATCAAATAAGAAAATTTAATCAAGAAAAATTTAATAGAATTCAGCATCTACTCTGTTTAGGCTCAGTGCCAACTTGGAGACTCATAATTTTATTACTCCATTTTATTTTCATAAATCTACGTATATACATTTTCTAGCATATGGTAGAATTTTATTTTTCCCGACGTTTATTAATCTGGTAGCAGACTAATATTTAAACTAACAGCAGATAATGTGTAGAGGTATTTTTACTTGCTACAGTGCATGAAACCCTTTTCCTATACCTGGTATGCTTCTTTGGATTATTGGTTCGAATAACCAACTCCGTGCATATAGCATCATTTCGAACGTAGGTATAGATAGATATTACATATTTTTACGATTTTTAGAACACTTTTGCTACACACTATGCTTGTTTCAATAATATACAAAACCTTTTTAAGGTCTAGTTTTAATTCCTCTGTATTCTGTAATGAAACTAGCAGTGTCATTAAAATAATGGTTAATTTAGAGAAACCTTTGAACAATTTTCTATTGCATAAGCTATATTGGCGCTATAATCATTACAGAACAGTACTTTAATTTTAGATTTATAGCGTTAGAAAAAAGCTTAATACTAACTCCAAAGCTTTGCAAGCTCCTATAAATACACTAACAAGTAAATATAAGTAAAATCTACACTACCTTACTTATTTACTTTAGCTTAGTTCAAAGAATCATACATGCTTGTTCCCCGCAAATTCTTGTTTTTAACTCGTTAAAGCAGAAGTATCGCTTCTACATTGGTGAGGTGCTTTGCATCCTAATTTCGCAATGAAAAGTATAATCGAAAAAGCTCAGTTTTCAAAGCACTGCACTTATGTATTTAATTAAAAAGGTTTGGTACTCAACTATTTTCATTTTATTTTTCTATATTATATACATATATAACCAGTAAAATTTTTATTTAAGTTTGTGTACCTTACTTTTTGGTTGTTGTTATATTCAACAAGCATTCAAAAAGGTGTGCTATTAATTATCGATTGTTTCTAAAATATGTAGAAACATCATTAACATTAATTTATATATAGTAAAGTATTTTTAATAGTTTAGTATTTATATAAGCTATACAGGGTGTTACAAATTTGGCCTTCACCATTTGGATTTCGGAAACGGTAAGTCGGTTAAATTGGGGCAAAGTTGAGTAATTTTGTGCTCAATAATATGCAACAAAAAAATCAAAAATAAATATAGGGATTTTCAAAATATTTGGAATAATCTGAAATTTTGCGTTTCGATTTTTATTTTTTCCTGACTTTGTTCGAAAAGATGTCCAAAAATAAATTTCACTTTCTCGTTGCTACTTTTAATTATTCTTCACAAGATGGCATCGTTAGATCTTTCTTGCGACGTTTCGTCTTTAGGTCACCATCATCAACTCAATTTTTTTAAATACGAGCCTGGATTTTTTGTCTAAATTATGAAAGAGGGCCGAAATCTACGTTCAGTGGTATATAGCACTGTAATGGTTTTCCGACGTCTTGTCCTTAAATTGGCCATCTTCATTAAAATACCCCTAGTACGTTGCTGTAATTTACTTTTGTTTCGAAGAAACTGAAGATTTTAAAATTATTATTGCTATTTCTGTCTTTAATTGTTATTGTTATTACCTACTACTACTGTTACTACAACTAATAGTTGTATCAAATTTCTACTTAGCGTAAGTACAAGTAATTTATTTTATTCATACAAATAAAATTTGTCTCTTAAAGCCAGCAGATTCTTAATTTTAAAAGAGGCATTGAGTTTTACCTTTTCGATTTATACCGAATTTAAAAAAATGTAACTTACAGCAACGTACTAGGGGTATTATAATGAAGATGGTCAATTTAAGGAACAATACGTCGGAAAAGTGTTGTATACCACTAAATGTAAATTTCGCCCCTCTTTCATAATTTAAACGAATGAATCCAGGCCCGTATTTTAAAAAAATTGATTGAAACGAAGTATAAAAGATCTGATAACGCCATCTTGTGGAGAATAAAAAGTAGCAATGAGAAATTGAAATTTATTTTTGGACATCTCTTCGAACAAAGTCGGGAGAAAATGAAAACCTAAACGCAAAATTTTATATTTTTCCAAATATTTTGAATTAGTTAGAAAGCTCCTGTATTTATTTTTGATTTTCTTGCGGCATATTACTTGCCCCAATTTAACCGACTTCGTATACGCGTGCCGTTTTCGAAATTCCAATGGCGAAGGCCGAATTTGTAACAACCTGTATATGATGTTAATATTGACTATTCCGTAAACGATAAACTGCCTTTTTGATGTTTAAATTTTTTTGTCTGGTAGTTTAAAACTTTTTAGATTCACCCAACATTACTGCATGCTTTTGTTACTAATGTTATCGTTATAGATAATTGCAATATTGAAGCAATTAAGAGGGAACCATTTCTAGTATTTTTTTATATTTTCAGTCAGATATACTATACAAATATTGCTTAAATATTGTATTATACAAATCTAGTATTAATACTATAAACATAATCTAACCGAAATTTTTATTTTCCAATATAGATTGATTTCAATGGCTTACGGTCAAATTGGTATGATCCAAGCGGCCGCCGGATTCTTCGTGTACTTTGTTATTATGGCTGAGAATGGTTTCTTGCCGATGAAGTTGTTCGGAATTCGTAAGCATTGGGACTCGAAAGCTATCAACGATTTATCAGATTCATACGGTCAAGAATGGGTGAGTTTAAGCTTCAATATAATTACGATGCAATTTTCAAAGTCAATTTTATATAAGATAACTGTTAGGTGTACTTTTATGATATAATAAAAAATAAAATAATAAATATAGTGTAAAGTGGATGATAAACACAATATATTGTCTCTTTCCCACGGATTGTGTGTTATGGATTTGTTTGGTGTAGTCGACTTTTTGTTGATTTTGAGAGACTGGAAAAGATGAAAAATACATCCTCGAAACCTTGCCAATAACTCCCGTTATCCCTACTGATCTATTAATTTTTCAAGTTTTTAAGTTTTGTTAAAAAACTTGTCTCTAATCATATTTTCAGTTATATTTTATTAGAGACAGTAAAACCTAATATTTCAGTATGTAGCGTCTGCGTTACCTGTCAAAATATTTGTAGAAATTTTGAAACCCTAATAAAAGAAGTTGTAATTATATGCTAGATTAGCAAAATTTCAATTTTTTTAAATGTTTCATTTCTGTTTTAATATAACCTCGCACAAACTAAAATTGATTTTCTTAAATACATCCATTTTTAGTTTATGCTAAAATTTTGAACAAAACACTTTATTTCCTTCAAAATAATATAAATCACCATTAAAATGCTGTATAACTTTATGCAAAGTTTGTGATGAATTAATTGTAATAAGTTTTTAATATTTGAATATTTCTTATCTTTGAACTGTAAAATTTCGCTTTATTAAAAATAAAAGATAAAAATTATATTAATTTTACATTTTCATTTTGCAGACCTACAAAGACAGAAAAACTTTGGAGTATACTTGCCATACCGCTTTCTTTGTGTCGATTGTAGTAGTGCAGTGGGCCGATTTGATCATCTGTAAGACTCGTCGTAACTCGATTGTTCACCAAGGAATGAGAAATTGGGCCTTGAACTTTGGTATAATTTTTGAAACTGCCCTAGCCTGCTTCCTATCCTACACGCCTGGAATGGACAAGGGACTGCGCATGTTCCCCCTTAAGTAAGTTTATTTATTCATATATTTTTAATTATGTACAAAATAGTCAGGTTATAATGCTCTTACAGTACAGGGTGAGTCAACGATAGAGTAAAGTTCATTTTCTCTTTACACTGAGAATTAAATAAAGATTCTAAATACAAACGTTGTAGAGACCTTTCAGGTGCACACTCTAATATTATATTGGAATATACAGGGTTTTTTAAATAGAACATCCTGTATTTATATTGTTTTTGAATTATGCATAAAATTCGAATATTTTTTATATGTAATACTACATATATAGGAAAAATCCTTTAGGGCACTCCGGGAGTGGTGCGTGTGCGCAAAAGCGATCCACGTTGGTTTTAAATCGTTGGAGGTTATATTCGTTGGAAAAAACGACCTCGGGAAGGCCGTTCCATAAGGATGAGGTCCTCCAATAAAGATGAAGTCCTCCAATATTATAGTTTTCCCAATATTTTAATTTTTTCAGAAAAATGCCAGTTTTCAGCGGTGGTTTTATTTGTAAATACCTACACGACCTTTGTAAATTCATACTTGGTATGGAGATTACATGGAGTTAAGGCAAATAAATTATGGCATCATTTTACCTCAGTTTTTACAAAGTTTTTCGAAATAAAGTTTCGAATTTCAGTTACTTTAAGCTAAAAAATCTGGGTTTTTTAAAATATTTTATTTTTCTCTTTTTGACACATTTTAATTTTTTTCCATTTTCCATTGTTCATTTCCTACATTTATGTTATATCGTCATAGTTGCAGTGAAAAAATAAAAAGAAAAACATCTATAGTCCCCAGGACAAAATCAAAAGAGGTGTATTTTCAAAACATCATATAATAAAATGGAAATGAAATAATAACAACAAACTTGTGGCAAAAAATATTTACCTATATATTTATCATTATTTTTCTCATTTTTAAATTTTTTCGTAATAAATGTTCAATTATATGACCCCTCCCGAATACATATATTTAATCGTTTTATTATGTTTTGCTTTACTCTCCTTAGCATAAATGGTGATACTATTCTGCCAACATTTTATATTCTATCCTCCTTTTCTTGTTTGGTTGTGAGGGGATCAACAAAAACGAGGGGGGCACTGAATGAATCCACCGCGGCAGTTCAATTTTTGTGGATAATTGTCCGTCTTGTTGAATTGCCTCTTACATCTTTTCTATTTCAGTATTAAGTGTGTCAAAGTCATGACAGTATCTATCCTTTTGTTTTTTCATGGCTACCATGACGTTATAACATATATGTAGGAAAATGAACAATGAAAAATAGAGAAAAAAGTTTTACAAAATAAACATATGATATACTAAACAAAAGTTAACGAGAATTACATATTCTATCAGAAAAAAATTAAATATACAGTGTGTGCGATGTAACGAACAAACGAATATACCCGAACAAACCAATTATAACATTTGATATTTTGTAATTTTGTATATTTAATTTACAGATTTGTGTGGTGGTTACCTGCCATCCCATTCATGCTTTCCATCTTTATCTACGACGAAGTTCGAAGATTCTACTTAAGACGCAACCCCGGAGGCTGGTTAGAACAAGAGACCTATTATTAAATGCCTCAACCCCTCTACTGCCACATGGTGGCCTTTACAGGTCACCTATAGTTCTTTCGATAGGAGGGACCTCGTATCATGACAACACTATCAAAAATGAGAAGATTCAACTCCTCTCTTTTGACATTGACACTTGAATGACGTCGTTCTCTATCGATTGTTGTACAAATTGTGTTGCTAATTCTAGAACATTTACTGCTGTTATGCAGCTATATTATAAAATAAATCTTGTGCGAAGCCCATCCTAAATATATTTATAGGTTATAGCTATATGCATGCGGGGATCGTCTTCGCACAAACTAGTTATTTAATTAATAATTTTAATTATACTATTAACGACATTCAATAATAGATTTTGCGACAGTGTCACAATCCATTTTGGTCCAGTAAACACAACCGATATCGTGCTGTCAGAGTACCATGCAAAGCTGTCCGCAATAGTGTTTTCATACATTCCACTTGAAAACTACAGTTGCCTTAGTGCTGTCAGTCAGTTGCGGTCTGTGGGCGTGGGTGAGCGTCTCCTAGTTGCCTGTTGACAGACGCACACCCCCTCTCAACACTTATTCGTGCCGACGAGCGTCGGCCGAATGAACGATTTAGTATTATTTAGGCTTTCAACACTTAGGTTAGCTAGGATGTAACTGTGTTGTTAAATTGTACTAAGTGTCATACCAGTCGTGCTCAATACACATGACTACTATTATCACATTTAAACGTTTGGCATATTTTGTTGTGAAATTACCAGTACTGTAAAGTCTAGCCAGCAATGAGTGTACTGAGAGTCTCCAAAGATTTTTGTCTACTTCTTATTATGTATGGTAAATTTTGTTAAAAGTATCGCCGCTATAGGTCTGCTTGTGTAGAGCCTTACTTTTTAGTAAAAAATAATCTAACGCATGCTGGTCTGAGACCAGATGACCACAGTATCATTATTATTGTAAATATTTTTAAGTAAATCACTTAATTATTTTCTGCTTGTGTTCTTTTCACGTTCATATTTTAGTACGTAATGAAGCTGTAAAAATTTGGGTTTTAATAAAATGGATGATAGTGTTATCGTTGTTCTTATTTATTTCTACACTTCCGCCATTTGTTTCTATGTGTTAAACCATGTTTTGCCATCCTTTTTAGGAAGAGTGCCATTATTAAAAAAAAATTTGCGTGCCACTTCCAACTTTTTCAACGACGAGAAAATAAAAAAAATTAAAATTTATTTATAAGCTGATTATGGAATTTTTACGCAAATAGGACATTATTTTCATATCATGGAGATTTGAAAATAATATAATAAATAAAACAAAGTAGAAATTTAATTTTATTATTATATACCTTTTTCCATTACTGGAATAGCAATGTTTCAAATCATCCTGCCAAGACGATTTTGTTGAAGTTCTGTTTGCATATATCCATGTTTCGTCAAGAAAAACAACTTGCCTCGACAATTTCGATTTTTTGTTTCTTAAAAATTGTGAAACATTATTGGGCAGCTCGCAAAACACTTTTCTGTTGTTCGTTTTTTTTTTGTATTTGAAGCCCGATCTTTTAAAATGATGGACAAACTGGTAGTTCCAATATCGCAAAGTTCTTTCTTCTTTATCTTTCAAGAATAGCTTTGAGGGTAACATATTCCTTGGCTTTATACATATCATAAACAATATCCCTAATCCATAGTTTTATCCCTTGGGATAAATCAACGGTTTAAGAATGGAGTCGAACCTTTATATAGTCTGTCCAATTCCTCTTCACTCTTTCAGCATCAGACGTTCGTTTTTGCACTGCCAGAACAGACACTAACGGGCCCGAGTTATCCTTTTCTAAAGTAAAATAACGTTCCACTTGTAATACCAAACGGCGTTCACCTGGATATTAACACCTTATAGGCGTTGTGTCACCTTGCTGAACATTTTCCATAACTTTGCTTTATAACTGCTTTTAATTCACACACAATGAGAAAAACTAAAAGCATAACTACTTATTTAAAATAGAACATACCATCCTGCACTTGAGCAAATTTTAATTATTTCTTGGAAAATAGTGATTATTATATAGATTTAACTATACTGATCCCAAAATAACTAAATTCTAGGAAAAAGTACCTGAGAAAATCTTTAACTTATTGACGCAAAATGTTTTTCATTTGATAAATAAAAAAAACTATGAGTGAAAAATAAACAAGATAAAAATATTTATCGTGTTACATAATTCTAAGATAATTTTGTTTTGGAACCGCTGATTTTGCCCCGCCCACTACAGTGAACCAGTGGAATGTTCGGTACGATCAAGTATAGCGAAGGTATTGTTAACTTAACCGTCTTACTGTGTTACAACCTTTAATGATTTAATCCGATATCGGATTTCATAAAACGAACCGACTTTAACATTCGTTTTTCAGTGTAGTATTGTTCTGTAGGTGAGTTTTCGATTTGGGTTTCAGGTAGGTATCAATTAACGTCTTGCAGAGAAATTGAAAAAGGACTTGTGAAAAGATCAGCATTTTTTTATCATCTTGAAAATCATCAAACGTAGCACTGAACGAATCTTGCAAAATGGATATTAAATCTTTAAATCATAGTTCGGGGCATTGTTAACTTTGGTAGGTAGGTCCTGCATTAATGTGAAATGTGTTAATCTTTTTTCTTCAAAAATCGAGATAAAGCCGCATCGTTGTACTGTGCTTTTTGACGCTGTTGTATTCAGTAGCGTATGAGTAACGTTTTACGAATTTTGACCAAGTTTACAAAATTATTATTTTTTCAAATTTTTCAATTTTGCCCTCGCGTGTCACTGTTAAAACATGGCGTACCACACTGTTGGCCATCCCTGTTTAAAACCATTCGAAAAAACGAGCTGTATTTAGTATAAGAGTATTGTAACATGTTACAATACAACTCTCCTAAATATGTTTTGCATTATTTTTACCAAATGTTTCGTTTGTCGGTATTCTATAAAAGGCTGATCCAATTTTTATCATAACCCTGTATCATTCTTGTTAATCCGCCTGAACTGAACATCAAGCATTAACATATGACTATAATCTGGATAGTTCCTTTTTTAATTTAAACTCTACAATGAATAGGTACTTTTCCACTTAGTTCTGGTACTACTGGAAGCTTTCTAAGATATCTCTTGATACTTGTACAAAATATCATTTTGGCATATCAAAGAATAAAGGGTTCAGAAGGACACAAGTAAGAATGTATCGAAATAAAATATAGATAAGTTACATATTTAATTGTATGTACGGTCTTTGATGGGCGGGCTTTTGGTGCTGGTACCACCGAAGGCTTCTAAGGATATCCCTTCGTTATTCTACAAAATAAATAATGTATATTCAAGCATATAACCTGGTATAATTTTACGCATACGAAATAATAGGTCTCCGCGCGACTTGCGCTTTCGCTTCGATTTATGGCCGAGATTTTATGGATAACATATTATTTCTTATAGATTTTTTGAAAACGTATTGTTTATCCTGATGCTGTATAATTTGTGGATTATTCTAATTTCCCGCATTATTCAAGATAAATCGATGACATTCATGCAATTAACACATATCAGAATAATATCCAATTTGAGATAATTAACGTTGTTATTATTTTATTGGATTAAATATGTTTATTACTATTTGACTTGCTATTAATCTAATTTAAAATAATTACATTATTTGACTTAGTTTTGCCTTATCCATCATGGGTGTCTAACATGAAAGTCATATTATTTTTGTTGAAAAATATATGGATAACGGATTGACCTAATTTTCCGAACACCCTCTATATGGATTCGTGTCACAATTGCCAACAGTGTATGTATACTGAGCAGACCAACATTAAGATGAAATTAAAATATCGCCAATAAAAAGACAAATGGTAAAGTGACAGCATGTGCAATAATTAAGTTTTATATTTTTTCGCTAGCTCCCAACATATCGCAAAGACGCTTAGCAAAGAATGGACCCACGATAAGTCACGTTGCGTGAAGTAAATTCTTCATTGTTTATAACCGGGTAAGAAACTGGTATTTTAAGGTAACAATGGTGGACAGAAATTTAAAAGTTGAATGTCACATGCCCAATTTTTATTTTTCGTGAACATAAATATTTCTTCATCTTTATTCGGGTTTGTTCGTAAATAGATTAGCGTGTCTTACAAGTCAATAATTAAAATTCATGCTATGTTAGGTAATAATAAATAACAAGCGCCTCTAAGGATTTGTCCTATGGTGCTTTTATTGATGATAAAATATAGAGGAAGAGCCAACCGGCCTGGTCCAATTTCCCAATCCAATAATTTTCTAACAAATAAAATTAATAATTAAGACAGTGAGCTAACACTATCATAGTTAAATAATCACATAAGATACTATTAATAGCTTTATAAAGCAAAAATATTCTTAAACACACTATCGTTACGTGTCAATATAATTTATTTAATTAGCAAAATGCAATGTATAATGAGCTCCAAGGCCTACAAGATATTATCTATTTTATCAGACGATATAGTAGTTTGTACAACGAGAGTGGATATGATGTCCATATCGCACGATAACGTAAGTTGAGCACGACGCCAAAGGCGGAGTGCTCAATCGTTAGAGGGCGATATGGACATTCCACTCGAGTCGTACAGTATACTTTTTCTACGACCAATTAAAGCAACTTTACACTGGTAACATTTTAAAAATATTTTATTTAAATAGGTACAAATAATTTTTACAATACTTAAATAAAGATATTGATTAAGATTTATTTTAATTTACATATATATTAAACTATTATAACTAAATTATATAATAAAAAGATTACTACCTACTTATTTTCTACAACAAATGTACAATTGTTGAATGTACAGTTATTATATGCAATAGTTTCTTTTTTTGAATGTGCAACATTGTTTTCTGTACCACTATTATATGTTGAGGTAGATGGTAAAATATTTGTGCTATTCTCCACTTGCGTATTGTGCACTGATCTTACAATAGCAACAATAGCAAACAGCAAATATACATGTGGGAGTAGAAAAACTTATTTATTAGTCGAAATGGTTTGAAAACATTCGTCTGGGTGTGACTAAAATGCACTTTATAAGAATCAATTCGAATGGCCAGGGCCCCCGCAAGCGGGCGGGCATGTGCAAGGGGACCGCAAGCGGGGAATTGTAAAAACAAAATTTTAATATAATTTAAAACATTAAATTTGAAATAAAAATAATAATATAATTTTAAAACAACGTAAATGTTTTTTACTTTAATCCATTTTCAGAAAAAGAACCGTTTTTAATATACGTTTTTAAGAAACGTTCTATACAGGGTGTTATGGAAATGACGTATTATATTTAAATCGGCAATTCCTGAGATGAAAACAAATTGAAGAAAAATATCCAAAAATGGCGCTTTAATTTAATATGCCCTGTACATGACCTTATGTCCAACCAAAAATGACCACGTGCTACCCCTGTCAGGAAGGTAAATAAAGTAACATATGTCAACAGTGTTGTCATATCTTCAGGGTAAACTCTCTTTAGAAAGTCAATAACCGTTTGACAGATTGCAAGTTGTTTATTTTTCAGGGTACATTATTATAAACTTTTACGTTCAGTTCAGTTCGCTAGGAAACAATCTCTGATTTATAAACTTGAACTGACTCGAACGAACCGCCGCGGAGTTTTTAAATGGTCAGGTATGTTCTCATTTGTTCAATTCGAACAACACCCGTCAGATCTGGACAACTTAAAAGTTTATAGATGCCACTTACCCTTTAGAAAAAAAAATGCAATTTTATTTGGCTTTTCGAACTTATTTAACACCAACTTAATTTATAAAAAACACCAAGTACCTAGGTAACTTGAACAAAAACAAACCGGCACAATAAAATCACATAACACATCTAAGTACCATTCAATCCGAATTAGTATTTTAAAGTGCTACTGTGTAGACAAAAATACGCCCTTATTGTCTGAGCGGTCTGTCTAAAAATTTTAAAAATAAATAACACGTTGTTTTTCCCATCGATATCAGCCTGCTTCTTTAAACAGCTGATTGTGGATATCGGGCTAATATTTAAAAATACAGCGTTGCCACTTTCGATGTTTTATAAGTGACTATCATAAATTGCCGAATTTCCTTATAATATTACTGTCCTGTATAATTATAGTCTCGGAAATGGCAACCGCGCTGGCTCTAGAGAGCGGAGATTTCTCGGAAAGAAAGTTTGACGACTGGTCCGAAGACAGACTAGACTAGACCATTATTTCAGAGGGTAGTTCCTGTCAATTGTTAACATAATTGTTTCATTTTATCTTTAGTAAGGGGTTAATGGCCCATAGAAATTAGCGTTTTTATTATTTCTATTGCGAAATGATTAAGTGCTCTTGTTCTATGTGTGTTATTGTAAAGTGTAACTTTGCGTTAGTGTTGGGGTTTAGTAATAAGCTTATTATGCACTCCCACACTATCACCAGGACACGAACACCCTGTATAAATAACTATTACTTGTTATATGTTATCACGAAAATAAAATTTACACACAACCCATTACATTATCATATAAATTTGAATTTAGGTATGTTTAAGAATATATAACTTAGCACACATTCTGAATATTAAGTTGATTTGGACGTACGTGTTCCGGTTTAAGACATGCATCCGAAATTAGCCATAAAAGCCATACCTATATATTGCAACTATGAAATTACAAAATATATAGCTGTCTCTGCCAGGTTGGAAAGAGATGGAGGGGCCATAATACATTTATAGTAAAGGTAAAAAATTTGTTTATTGAAAAATAATTTGTTATCAATATAGTTTTTCACTTATCGCATCGTTAAAGATTTTCCGAAAATTTATAATTAAAAGTAGTGATGCAACGATTGTTGTTACGATTACGATTATTGACCCTAATAATTGTACGATTATACTATTATCAAATTGAATGTGGAATTTGAAATTTGATATTTCCTATAGTAATATAAATTGACGATTAAGATAAATCGTATAAATCCAATAACTGGTGGTTAATCGTAATTGTTGCATTGCTAATTTAAAGTGTAATGGACGTGAACCTCAACGGTAAATAATGAAATTAACAAAATCATTAAAATGGTGAATTCGCTCATACATTGCAAACATATTACAAAATAATATTTTATACAAAAGTTAAAATAATGTATGTACAAAATGGTTAGAGCAATATTATTTTTACAGGCAGAAAGTTACTACAAAATAATATTAAAAATGTAATTTCTAAATAACATTAAAGTTACTTTTATAAAAATACGTAATTAATCTTGTCTGGATGTAACATGTTATTTTGTGATGTCAAAATGAAGGACATAAGCGCTGTATTAAACATTATATCGATGTTGTATAGCTATTTTTGGCAATGTTACAATGTTGGCTTGCAATATTTAAGAAACATTAATGTAACTTTTTTTTGTTTAGCGGGAGTTGTTCATTGTAACACTTAAAGTTTTTTTTTTTTTGGAAATTTTACTCAATGCTCGTTTGAGTATGTTTATTCGTAGATTAAATTACTCTAGCTTCATAATAAACATGCTAACGACATTTCGTAAAATTTACAAAATAAAACTTAGCGTGAACATAATAAATTTAATCAATAAAAAGTGAGCTCTAGTTATATTACTTTCGAACAAAGGAGTTCTTTGAATTTATCTTAAGGTGCATTTACACATGCATGGATTTAGTGGCGCCAATAAAAACTGGCGCACCAGTAAATAAAATTAGCAAGTGTAAACATCGATTTGCATAAAAATTTATTTTTGCATGCATAGACCAAAAAAGTTTGCATCCTTCTGAAATCACTGGCGCCCGTGATGACAAATTCGTACAGAAAATCACGACTTGCAAGTGTAAAAAAGAGCATTTACACATGCATGGATTTAGTGGCGCCAGTGGTAGCACCATTTATATTTGGACGCCAGTACAGGTTTACACTTTGTTGAGAAAACAAGAATAAGTGGCACGCCAGTTTAATTTTTAAAGGGTCTTTCACAGTGCGCACTATTTCGAGTGAACTTTCCGAAGCCTGTAAAATGGTCGCTGAACTTTTAGTGGAAAAAAAGATAAAAGAAATATCGAAAAAGAAACGACGAAAAGGCCGTGTCTGGATTAAACCATGGATTGATCGTCGACCTGCTTTGGGTGCTTCTGCAAAACTTCTAGTAGAACTCGCAGCAGAGGATCCTGCTAGCTATAAAACCCATCTTCTACCAACCAACTATATAAACTACAATCAACAAAAATTAGAAGCGCAAGCTTAACGAAAAACTGGCGATGATCGATGGTCGGCCCACACACGGCCTTTTCGTCGTTTTTTTTTCTGTATTTCTTTTATCTTTTTTTCCACTAAAAGTTCAGCGACTATTTTACAGGACTCGACATAGTTCGCACTGCGAAAAACACTTTAAAAATAAAACTGGCGTGCCATTTATTTTTGTTTTCTCAACAAAGTGTAAACCTTTACTAGCGTGGATATAGAACTGGCGCCACTAAATCCATGCATGTGTAAATGCACCTTTTATACCTAACTTGCAAGCAGTGCCGATCTGTGCACTATCAGTTTTTTTTTCCGTTATTATTATGCCAACTTCAGCAGATTCAAATTAGTTTTATGAACGATACCTGTATATATTAATAAAAAAAAACTCCAGAAGTTTTTGTGTTATTTTCGAATGAACAGACGAACAAAAAATATTAAAGGATGCTTTCATGTTGACATTTAATGTAATTGTATTCATTAAATAATGTATACAGAGGGTGACACGGCCTATGATAGGTTACTTAGACGTACATTATAAAATTGATTTTGTAAGCTCATTTGTCACCGCTATATAAACAAATAGGCCTAAAATCTTTTTAAAAAAAATGTGGTAGCAATAATCAAAGCAGTTTGTTGATGTATTTTTTCGGTCTGAAGATTGTCAATTAATGATTGCACTTCCTTATTTATTTTTTGAAGAGTCGTCAGTTGCAGGAAGCAAGCTAAAAAACGAAGAAGCAAAGATATACATATCTGTATAACATAGGATACAGATATGTATATATACAGGGTGATTCACGACGAGCTTGCATTAGAACTTTATGGAGAACTACTGAATATATGTTTGGGGATTTGGGTTTATAGATATGCTCTCTTTAATTTAAATATTCTCATGTTTTTGTCATTTCCGGTTATACCGGAAGTAGCTGCCAACTTTCGTTTCTTAAATACAACATGGTAATTTTTATTACATTTTTCGATTAAGCGTCAAATACTAAGCACATTTTTTAGAACATATTTTTGTCAGACTCTGTTAGTTTTTGAGATATCTGGAATTTTGTAATTATTTGGCAAATGCATGACGATGAAATAATCCATATACATTTTTTACCTTAGCTCTTGGACTAAAACTTTTTTCTAACCGAATAGCTAGAAGATCATCAAATCTCAAAAATATTTCAAATTCGACAGAAAATGTACAGGGTGGTCACAATTCAAGCTTCATTGTGAAAAAATTCAACCATTAAAAATTTTCTTATTTTGAATGGAACACCCTGTATATTTTTCTTTAATTTGATGGCAAATTAGTTGTTCTTTATAAATAGTATTTACTGTTAGTAGTAATACCCGCTCTAGGGCGCGCTGGAGTTTCCCCGCACTTGGGCGCGCTTTTCTCGGAAGCCGCGGCTCTCGCGGCGGGTGCGCGGGTTGAGGTGTGGTGAGTCATACGCGGGCTGAGGTGTGGTGAGTCATAGGTGGTGGAGGTGTGGCGCGTAAGTCATAGGTGACGAAGGTGCAGGTTAGGACTTGCTGTTTTCGCTGGGTCATTAACGATAGGCTGAAATATCTAACGGATGTCACATGGGTCAATGCGGTGGGTCATAGGGTTTGAGGTGTGGTGGTTCGGTGCGACGACGATTCGCTGAGTCATAAGAAATATGTCGCGGTGAGTCATAGGGTTCGCGGTCTGAGGTGTGGCACGTGAGTCATACGCGGTCTGAGGTGTGGTTGTTCGATGCGACGACGACTCGCTGAGTCATTAGCGGTGGTGGAAGACGGGGACTGTTTTTAAACCCGTGGTATAGGTTCGCCGATGATGGCGGAGGACCCGCCGTTTTCGCCGAGTCATAAGAACCGTCATTTAGCGGATGTCACGGGGGCGTTTCGCTGTTTGATGAGGTTAGCACTCGCTGTTTTTCGCTGAGTCACGATATTTTGACTACGGTGGGAAGATGAGATGCTAACGCTATGATGGTAGTTTGTTACATAGACAGTCACTTTGTGTATGGTGGTGATGACGTCACTGATCCCAAGTCACGTGATCATTGATGTCCCGGGCGTGTCTAATATTCTGAAAAAAAAGTTTCTACCTATAAGGCTCAAATCACCGTTCTCTAGTTTACTAGTCATAGAAATTATGAGCTCTCAGAGATTGTTCGAAGAAACCGCAGCATAGTTATACGGATGATAGATGTGGTGGCGTGAAATAACTAACAAATATATTTTTCAATATTAAATAGTACTGAAAACTGTTAATAATATCAATATAACTACTATGGTAGTACTGATGACATTGATGTACGCTAAATTATTCAGTTTGTCAGGAAGATATTACACAATGGTGACTGTTACTATAAAATACTGACTAGATAAGTTCACTGTTTTTGCTTTAACAGCAGACATCTATATATTATGCGGTAGTTAAAAAGCGTGTTTATTGATTATTGATCGTGTTTGCAACAATGTAGTAGGAGGTAACCGCAGCTATAAAATCGTATTAGTAATAAAGGTAAAAAAAACACAAGAAGAACTATATTTTATTAACAATATTAAAAAACAGACATAAAAGTATAAATGGTAATAAAACCTTCTAAAATCAGCTGTAATTATTAGGGAAAATATAGGCTTAAAACCATGTTCAGTAAATATTATTGTAGCCACACTGTATATATCATGTTTTCACTCTGTAAATATTCCCTTTATATCAAATAGTTGCCACAAATTATAGATTATAAAATATTAGATGTTTCAAAATGGTATTATAGGGTAAGCAATACTTAACAGTATCATACAAAGCGCAGGAATTCAGGTATCTTAGGTAAAAAAAGATAAGGGTATGCTTTTATTAACAAAACATATGTATAATATTTACAAATATACACTAAAAATAACATAAATAAACACACATAGTCATACAGGGCTAATATAAAGCAAAATATATACAAAAAGTAATCCATAAATTTAAGGTAGGTAACACGTTACGCTTATGGAAATATAGTGAAAGTAGCTTAATGTGATGCTGAACTTTTTAGTATATACACATGCACGTAAAAGGTATCAATGCAGTCTAAATTAGAAAACATGTATTGGGGTAGGTAGCATTAGAAAACCATTATCAGGCACAGTTGCAATATATTACAATAAAATATAGGGTAAACCTGATAGCAATTTATAGGGTAGATGACTTTGGGGATAATAAATGCGGTCTGTGTGTAACATTCTCTTATAATTAAAAACAGAAGAAGGTAATCAAAGTATGGTAGTTATGCATTAAAGACCGAGTATTCGTACAATGTTACAGTTGCTTACATTAATAGTATTATTGTCGCATTGAAAAACAGAGGCGGACTAAACAGGTTCTTTGATCAAAATCAACGTAATAACAGACCCTAATTCTCAGAAAAACATACACTAAACCCTCTTTTAAACAGGAACACTGTAATAATCCACTAAACAGCTGTATTAAACAGAAAAACCCCTTTTTAAACAGGAAAACACTAGTGTCTTTGTACTGTCTACGTACTGTCTACGTACTGTCATGGTATTGTCTATGTATTGTCTACGTCGTGTATGCGCTCTGTCTCACTTTTTAGCTGTTCAAGGGAACATACAACGTAAATCAGAGACGATTATACCAAAAATAGCTTACACCTAGACGGTTCATCATTAAATCTTGGCCAAAACAAGGCTTCTTAACCTGAAAACCACTTAAACCCCTTTTAGAGTACAAGAACAAGGTAGTGTTTTTGTAGTGTTATGTCAGTGGTTACGCTGGTACTGTTTTTGGTATTGGCTACATGGCGTAGGCGTTTATACATTTAATAAACCCTAAAGGCGACATTTCGGAAAACGTGGCAATAGGTTTACACTACGCATAATAGTTACATTAATAAAATCCATATTACACCTAGAAATGTATTTATTATAGTTAAACAGTTTCTATGTCTCAGAACAAAGTAAATTAACGTAATTGTGTTGTACATGGTACGCCTATGGAAATATTAACATAGGTTACCAGAGAAAAGTGGATTAATGCGACGCGGAACTTTTAGCATATTAAATTAGCCATCATGCATTTAGAATAGAATTATATATTTAAAAATAAAACATTTAATAAAAATGATTCAAAACTATGAACCTTTAGAAAAGTAGTTAATTTTCATAAACAGATGATCTCTATAAAAGTACCAAAGAATAATAACAAGTACGTTCCTGAAATTGATATAATAATAAGGCGCCGCCAGCAGCACCTGCATTTCGGATGTGACAGCAATTAATTATTTGCTGTAAACTATCAACGATAAACTATAAAAATTCCGATGAGCCTAGACATGCATATTCTCGATGTACAGAGTACACACATAAAGGGGTTTCAAAGACCCAAATTTTCTCTCTTTTTACCGGGCCATATTATAAATTAAGTTACAAAAAATTGTTTGCCGCTGAGGCTCTTAACGATATGAACTGTTATACTAACGATTATGGATATATTATTGAGCAAGAGGGAAACACTATGAGTGAACACTGTGTTTGCCCTTTTTTTTGTTGGTAAAAATATGAACAGTTATTAGTCACACTGTAAATAACATGTTTGGTAAAATATGAACAGTTATTAGTCACACTGTATATAACATGTTTGGTAAAAATATGCTTCCCACACTGTGTTTATCATATGGGTAAAAATATTCAGTTATTAACCTTGTAAAAAAATACCTCCGTATATCTTTAGGTATTTTAGGTAAAAAATCACACATTATTAGATTATAAAAATATAAAAACGTATTTGTTTAGGAATTCCAGTAACGAAACAACAATGATTATTGAATAAAATTATGGTTTTTCCTGTTTACCTTTTCTTGGCGAATTCCTTGTAGTGACTGCACTTTGTGCATTAATAATTTAAAAGGAGTGGTTTTACGTTACATTTTAAAAAAAACAGTGTGACACAACTATAGTTTTAAGGGGTCATAACAACAGTGTAAGGGCTTACAGTGGGGATGATGGGACAAAAAAATTTTTCGTCTTATTATTTTACTTAGAATATATATTTTCTATTATCAGATGAAAACCGAGGAAAAATCAAACAAGAATAACTAATTGATTGACCTTATTTAAAAACAGAGGTCAGGGGTGAGAGTTTAGTAGGTTAACAAAAAGTGGAAGGGATGATGGAACATAAAATTTTTTCGTCTTATTATTTTACTTAGAATATATATTTTCTATTATCAGATGAAAACCGAGGAAAAATCAAACAAGAATAACTAATTGATTGACCTTTTTTAAAAAAACAGAGCTCAGGGGTGAGAGTTTAGCAGGTTAACAAAAAAGTGGAAGGGATGATGGAACATAAAATTTAATCGTCTTATTATTTTACTTAGAATATATATTTTCTATTATTAGATGAAAACCGAGGAAAAAATCAAAAAACAAGAATAACTATTTGATTGACCTTATTAAAAAAACAGAGCTCAATGGAGAGAGTTTAGAGGGAAAGTGGAAGAGTGTAACAGGTGGTCGAAAAAATTAGAAGGTTTTCTCTATGTAAGTAGACACATCCTGTAAAGTTCTGATTAAACAAGGTTACGTAGTACGGATATAAGACGAAGCCTGTTCTTGCAGTAGAAGTTTAAGTGAGCAAATATATACAAGTAAGTACCCTTTTCATTTTAAAGTGAATTAGATGTTTAACAGGTTGTTTTTTAATTAAAGTGGCGTTTTCTCAGAGAATTATTAAATTTACTGGAACCCCTTGGGATTATTTCAATAAATCGGTTTTTCCAGGGTAGAAGTTATTGTTTATGTATGAAATGGGGTCAGAAAATACAGTGTTAGTCGTCTACGTTTTGGAAGCAGAGTAGTCTGTGTAGTTTTCTAAAATTTAACACCCTATATCACATAATTACCTAATATGGTTTTTAGGCTTCTTAGACAACGTCACACCCTTAGTGAACCAATAAAAGGTGAGTCACTTTTGTGCAATTTAGTTAGTGTATAAGATAAACAGTACCTATGTGCTGGGCTGAAATAGTTACCAAAAAACAGTTAAAATCTAGATATTAGATAGAGGAAAAAATAAAGGTAGAAAATCCTACTAAAAAAGGTATTAGAAATTACTGCATATCGACGTTACGGTTTATATACAGGGAAAATTGCAGCAATGTGTTTGGATTTTTAAAAATAAAAATGTGTACTACAAAAATGCTACTCAGGGTTTATGAAACAACCATATACAGGGGAAATTGTGTTTTTAAAAAATTTGTACTACATAATGGTGCCTGAAAAAATACAGGGAAAAATTGTAACAGTGTTTGGTTTTTATCACACTGCATAATGAGTTTAATAGAACACAAGGGAGCCTAGCCTCTTTATGGGGGTGGTTTAGGCAAATATTTCATAGAATGGTACTTTGGGGTTTTTAAATTCTCAAGAAAAAGGGAATAAAACACATTTTTTTTAAAAAAGTATATTCATGTTACAAAAGTAGTTTATTTTGAGTAACAAAACATTTTAAAATTTAACTGGCAACGAAGAACTTTTTTAAATTTTTTAATGGAACACCTGATATATTCTTAGTTCGCAAAAAATCAAATTTATGTTATAAATGATTTTTGGTACTAATATTTTTATGATAATAACTATCCAAAGACTGTACAGCAAGAAAACATTTTTGATAATAGATTATCTTTTAGTGTCTTTTAGAAATATTCTGATAATAAATTTAACGGCAAAACTGGGGTAATTTACATGTTTTTAATGTTATTTTTGTTTTATTTAGTATAAATCCTGCGGTGGAAGATAGATGGTTGGAGAATTTAAATATTATTATTTTTAATATAAGCTGATTCTTCTCGGTTTTCTATACAACTCTATCCATTTTTCTCTAATGTTACAGTGCCGCTATTGAAATAATATAATCTCAGCATATATTTTACAAAGGAATACTTATTTATGTTATCAAAAAATTATAAGAATGTAATCCGTTGATTATATTCATTCTCTTCCATGATGATGGCCAAGTGTCATTATTTTCATTATTAAACGATGAATATATAAATGCTTTTTGAACTCTAGGTGCGAACAAAGCAAGTATAAAGTATTAAAGTATTGTTAAAAACTCCAACAAGGTAGTAAAGTCATTTTTTAAAATAAAAATATTTTATATTTTTTCAGGTTTGTAACTCAAAAAACAGAATTATATCAGAATTTCATACATCTCAAAACAGAATTATTCTTAGTTATTGTTATATATATTATTTTCACTACAAGTTGACAAATTTTTCTAAGTTTTGGTAAAATTTTTGGTTTCATCTCGTTAAATTAAACTATCTGTGTTAGTGTATAATAATAAAATTGTTTTTATCATCATATTTACTATAAACATAGTAAACATTTTTAAAATTGCAGTTATGGATAATTCCAAGACAAAAAACAACATAAACAGGGATATTATAAGTCACTTTCCCTTTTCCATTTGTATTGAACCAAAATTTTCATTAAACTATACGTTTCTAAATTTGGGTTTTGCATTCAATGTTCTTTTAATTAGATTATATTTGTTTTATGATAATCTCTAAATGTAATATTTTTCCAAAGCCCAACCTGAACCGGGTTCAGCAAATTTTTGTCATTTTTCTTTTATTTTGAATAAAACTTCTTATAAATTCCACGTAAATCTGTTGATGACATAGGCTTATTTCTAGTATTACTTGATTTTGTCTCTATTTTTCTTTTGTTTGTAAACTATATTAACCAAATAATTCCACATTAATCTTTAGACATCTATGTTTAACTAGTTGTTTAGAAATTAAACGTACAAACTTTTGGTTCAACCTTATCCAAAACTTTATCAGGGTATACATGCTTCTTTGATTATAGGAGTATATAAGACTCAATTTTGGTTTTAAACGAAGTTAAGTTTCACGTTATCATCACTTTTAAATATGTTTGTTTCGGGTTCTTCTGTTTCTAAAGTTTTAGACACATCACATAGTTGATTATGGATTAGAATAGTGAATCCCCATATGTGTTTCTTTCTGCGCATTCCTAGGATCTTTTTTTATGTTTGAAATATGAATTCTTTGGTAAAAATAGGCGTATTTGTATATTTTTAGATGAACTAAGACGTCCTTTTGATCGTTTTCCTATTGTATGTACAATAGTTGACAATAATATTTGTTTATTGGTATTTAAATCCTTTGCAGTTTTATAGGATGATTCATGAATAGTAAATGCCCTTTACTTAACTGAAATTCTTTCACAACAACACCAAGTATGTTGTTGATAACAGTATTGGCTGAGAAGAAACAAACCATTATCACTTCTAAATCCGTACAATACAGGGTGTTCAAGAGATCGTTCATAGCATATCATGACACAAGGTAACAAAACGTAAAAACGGATATTTTTATTGAACAAATTTGGTTTATTATCCCTATTTTGTTACTACCAAAACACTTTAACGAAATATATAGGATTAAAATCAAATTCGCAGATAATAACCATACAATTGAAATACATTGCTTTATGAGAGATATGTAAGCATGTTAAAATTAAAGATTATTTAAAACTTTCGTGTGAATTCCGAGGGTTTGAACTTTGACGTTTTCAAACACAGTAGACATGTAATAGGTGTTATATTTATTGCATAAAGCTTCTTCAACATTATGTTATGGACTTTACAGTCTTAATAACTTGATGCTTAACATCGAACCGGTAATATATCTGAACCGGTGGTTAACAACCCTTGTTAACCACTGAACCGGTGGTTAACAACAATCCCTGTTAACCACTGAACCGGTGGTTAACAACCCCTGTTAACCACTGAACCGGTGGTTAACAACAACCCTTGTTAACCACTGAACCGGTGGTTAACAACAACCCCTGTTAACCACTGAACCGGTGGTTAACAACAATCCCTGTTAACCACTGAACCGGTGGTTAACAAGGGTTGTTATTAACCACCGGTTCAGTGGTTAACAGGGATTGTTGTTAACCACCGGTTCAGTGGTTAACAGGGATTGTTGTTAACCACCGGTTCAGTGGTTAACAGGGGTTGTTAACCACCGGTTCAGTGGTTAACAGGGATTGTTGTTAACCACCGGTTCAGTGGTTAACAAGGGTTGTTAACCACCGGTTCAGATATATTACCGGTTCGATGTTAAGCATCAAGTTATTAAGACTGTAAAGTCCATAACATAATGTTGAAGAAGCTTTATGCAATAAATATAACACCTATTACATGTCTACTGTGTTTGAAAACGTCAAAGTTCAAACCCTCGGAATTCACACGAAAGTTTTAAATAATCTTTAATTTTAACATGCTTACATATCTCTCATAAAGCAATGTATTTCAATTGTATGGTTATTATCTGCGAATTTGATTTTAATCCTATATATTTCGTTAAAGTGTTTTGGTAGTAACAAAATAGGGATAATAAACCAAATTTGTTCAATAAAAATATCCGTTTTTACGTTTTGTTACCTTGTGTCATGATATGCTATGAACGATCTCTTGAACACCCTGTATTGTACGGATTTAGAAGTGATAATGGTTTGTTTCTTCTCAGCCAATACTGTTATCAACAACATACTTGGTGTTGTTGTGAAAGAATTTCAGTTAAGTAAAGGGCATTTACTATTCATGAATCATCCTATAAAACTGCAAAGGATTTAAATACCAATAAACAAATATTATTGTCAACTATTGTACATACAATAGGAAAACGATCAAAAGGACGTCTTAGTTCATCTAAAAATATACAAATACGCCTATTTTTACCAAAGAATTCATATTTCAAACATAAAAAAAGATCCTAGGAATGCGCAGAAAGAAACACATATGGGGATTCACTATTCTAATCCATAATCAACTATGTGATGTGTCTAAAACTTTAGAAACAGAAGAACCCGAAACAAACATATTTAAAAGTGATGATAACGTGAAACTTAACTTCGTTTAAAACCAAAATTGAGTCTTATATACTCCTATAATCAAAGAAGCATGTATACCCTGATAAAGTTTTGGATAAGGTTGAACCAAAAGTTTGTACGTTTAATTTCTAAACAACTAGTTAAACATAGATGTCTAAAGATTAATGTGGAATTATTTGGTTAATATAGTTTACAAACAAAAGAAAAATAGAGACAAAATCAAGTAATACTAGAAATAAGCCTATGTCATCAACAGATTTACGTGGAATTTATAAGAAGTTTTATTCAAAATAAAAGAAAAATGACAAAAATTTGCTGAACCCGGTTCAGGTTGGGCTTTGGAAAAATATTACATTTAGAGATTATCATAAAACAAATATAATCTAATTAAAAGAACATTGAATGCAAAACCCAAATTTAGAAACGTATAGTTTAATGAAAATTTTGGTTCAATACAAATGGAAAAGGGAAAGTGACTTATAATATCCCTGTTTATGTTGTTTTTTGTCTTGGAATTATCCATAACTGCAATTTTAAAAATGTTTACTATGTTTATAGTAAATATGATGATAAAAACAATTTTATTATTATACACTAACACAGATAGTTTAATTTAACGAGATGAAACCAAAAATTTTACCAAAACTTAGAAAAATTTGTCAACTTGTAGTGAAAATAATATATATAACAATAACTAAGAATAATTCTGTTTTGAGATGTATGAAATTCTGATATAATTCTGTTTTTTGAGTTACAAACCTGAAAAAATATAAAATATTTTTATTTTAAAAAATGACTTTACTACCTTGTTGGAGTTTTTAACAATACTTTAATACTTTATACTTGCTTTGTTCGCACCTAGAGTTCAAAAAGCATTTATATATTCATCGTTTAATAATGAAAATAATGACACTTGGCCATCATCATGGAAGAGAATGAATATAATCAACGGATTACATTCTTATAATTTTTTGATAACATAAATAAGTATTCCTTTGTAAAATATATG
The DNA here is from genome assembly GCA_963991005.1 of Barypeithes pellucidus. NCBI lineage: Eukaryota > Metazoa > Arthropoda > Insecta > Coleoptera > Curculionidae > Barypeithes > Barypeithes pellucidus. Next base: position 52,961,448 of record OZ022556.1, read on the forward strand.
CTGAGATTATATTATTTCAATAGCGGCACTGTAACATTAGAGAAAAATGGATAGAGTTGTATAGAAAACCGAGAAGAATCAGCTTATATTAAAAATAATAATATTTAAATTCTCCAACCATCTATCTTCCACCGCAGGATTTATACTAAATAAAACAAAAATAACATTAAAAACATGTAAATTACCCCAGTTTTGCCGTTAAATTTATTATCAGAATATTTCTAAAAGACACTAAAAGATAATCTATTATCAAAAATGTTTTCTTGCTGTACAGTCTTTGGATAGTTATTATCATAAAAATATTAGTACCAAAAATCATTTATAACATAAATTTGATTTTTTGCGAACTAAGAATATATCAGGTGTTCCATTAAAAAATTTAAAAAAGTTCTTCGTTGCCAGTTAAATTTTAAAATGTTTTGTTACTCAAAATAAACTACTTTTGTAACATGAATATACTTTTTTAAAAAAAATGTGTTTTATTCCCTTTTTCTTGAGAATTTAAAAACCCCAAAGTACCATTCTATGAAATATTTGCCTAAACCACCCCCATAAAGAGGCTAGGCTCCCTTGTGTTCTATTAAACTCATTATGCAGTGTGATAAAAACCAAACACTGTTACAATTTTTCCCTGTATTTTTTCAGGCACCATTATGTAGTACAAATTTTTTAAAAACACAATTTCCCCTGTATATGGTTGTTTCATAAACCCTGAGTAGCATTTTTGTAGTACACATTTTTATTTTTAAAAATCCAAACACATTGCTGCAATTTTCCCTGTATATAAACCGTAACGTCGATATGCAGTAATTTCTAATACCTTTTTTAGTAGGATTTTCTACCTTTATTTTTTCCTCTATCTAATATCTAGATTTTAACTGTTTTTTGGTAACTATTTCAGCCCAGCACATAGGTACTGTTTATCTTATACACTAACTAAATTGCACAAAAGTGACTCACCTTTTATTGGTTCACTAAGGGTGTGACGTTGTCTAAGAAGCCTAAAAACCATATTAGGTAATTATGTGATATAGGGTGTTAAATTTTAGAAAACTACACAGACTACTCTGCTTCCAAAACGTAGACGACTAACACTGTATTTTCTGACCCCATTTCATACATAAACAATAACTTCTACCCTGGAAAAACCGATTTATTGAAATAATCCCAAGGGGTTCCAGTAAATTTAATAATTCTCTGAGAAAACGCCACTTTAATTAAAAAACAACCTGTTAAACATCTAATTCACTTTAAAATGAAAAGGGTACTTACTTGTATATATTTGCTCACTTAAACTTCTACTGCAAGAACAGGCTTCGTCTTATATCCGTACTACGTAACCTTGTTTAATCAGAACTTTACAGGATGTGTCTACTTACATAGAGAAAACCTTCTAATTTTTTCGACCACCTGTTACACTCTTCCACTTTCCCTCTAAACTCTCTCCATTGAGCTCTGTTTTTTTAATAAGGTCAATCAAATAGTTATTCTTGTTTTTTGATTTTTTCCTCGGTTTTCATCTAATAATAGAAAATATATATTCTAAGTAAAATAATAAGACGATTAAATTTTATGTTCCATCATCCCTTCCACTTTTTTGTTAACCTGCTAAACTCTCACCCCTGAGCTCTGTTTTTTTAAAAAAGGTCAATCAATTAGTTATTCTTGTTTGATTTTTCCTCGGTTTTCATCTGATAATAGAAAATATATATTCTAAGTAAAATAATAAGACGAAAAAATTTTATGTTCCATCATCCCTTCCACTTTTTGTTAACCTACTAAACTCTCACCCCTGACCTCTGTTTTTAAATAAGGTCAATCAATTAGTTATTCTTGTTTGATTTTTCCTCGGTTTTCATCTGATAATAGAAAATATATATTCTAAGTAAAATAATAAGACGAAAAATTTTTTTGTCCCATCATCCCCACTGTAAGCCCTTACACTGTTGTTATGACCCCTTAAAACTATAGTTGTGTCACACTGTTTTTTTTAAAATGTAACGTAAAACCACTCCTTTTAAATTATTAATGCACAAAGTGCAGTCACTACAAGGAATTCGCCAAGAAAAGGTAAACAGGAAAAACCATAATTTTATTCAATAATCATTGTTGTTTCGTTACTGGAATTCCTAAACAAATACGTTTTTATATTTTTATAATCTAATAATGTGTGATTTTTTACCTAAAATACCTAAAGATATACGGAGGTATTTTTTTACAAGGTTAATAACTGAATATTTTTACCCATATGATAAACACAGTGTGGGAAGCATATTTTTACCAAACATGTTATATACAGTGTGACTAATAACTGTTCATATTTTACCAAACATGTTATTTACAGTGTGACTAATAACTGTTCATATTTTTACCAACAAAAAAAAGGGCAAACACAGTGTTCACTCATAGTGTTTCCCTCTTGCTCAATAATATATCCATAATCGTTAGTATAACAGTTCATATCGTTAAGAGCCTCAGCGGCAAACAATTTTTTGTAACTTAATTTATAATATGGCCCGGTAAAAAGAGAGAAAATTTGGGTCTTTGAAACCCCTTTATGTGTGTACTCTGTACATCGAGAATATGCATGTCTAGGCTCATCGGAATTTTTATAGTTTATCGTTGATAGTTTACAGCAAATAATTAATTGCTGTCACATCCGAAATGCAGGTGCTGCTGGCGGCGCCTTATTATTATATCAATTTCAGGAACGTACTTGTTATTATTCTTTGGTACTTTTATAGAGATCATCTGTTTATGAAAATTAACTACTTTTCTAAAGGTTCATAGTTTTGAATCATTTTTATTAAATGTTTTATTTTTAAATATATAATTCTATTCTAAATGCATGATGGCTAATTTAATATGCTAAAAGTTCCGCGTCGCATTAATCCACTTTTCTCTGGTAACCTATGTTAATATTTCCATAGGCGTACCATGTACAACACAATTACGTTAATTTACTTTGTTCTGAGACATAGAAACTGTTTAACTATAATAAATACATTTCTAGGTGTAATATGGATTTTATTAATGTAACTATTATGCGTAGTGTAAACCTATTGCCACGTTTTCCGAAATGTCGCCTTTAGGGTTTATTAAATGTATAAACGCCTACGCCATGTAGCCAATACCAAAAACAGTACCAGCGTAACCACTGACATAACACTACAAAAACACTACCTTGTTCTTGTACTCTAAAAGGGGTTTAAGTGGTTTTCAGGTTAAGAAGCCTTGTTTTGGCCAAGATTTAATGATGAACCGTCTAGGTGTAAGCTATTTTTGGTATAATCGTCTCTGATTTACGTTGTATGTTCCCTTGAACAGCTAAAAAGTGAGACAGAGCGCATACACGACGTAGACAATACATAGACAATACCATGACAGTACGTAGACAGTACGTAGACAGTACAAAGACACTAGTGTTTTCCTGTTTAAAAAGGGGTTTTTCTGTTTAATACAGCTGTTTAGTGGATTATTACAGTGTTCCTGTTTAAAAGAGG